>QLTV01000806.1:1071650-1094542 GCA_003457575.1 Thermophis baileyi
TATTCTATTCTATTCTATTCTATTCTATTCTATTCTATTCTATTCTATTCTATTCTATTCTATTCTATTCTATTCTATTCTATTCTATTCTGGTACTTGTCTGCTTGAATTCTAGAGTCCCAGAGAATTTTAGCTTCTTCATTTTCTATGACTATCTATTTTGTAGTCCTGCCAGTTCTTGCTTGCAGGAAAATGATATTTCTTGGAGAAATTTTAGATTACCAACTTTTGGAGTTTTTCAACAACATACATGTATTTCAGCTTCTGTTTTCATGTATGAGTTTTCTTCCTATTTTCTTACTAATAGTACTGTATATGCTACTGCTTACAGTCAAGTCATAGAAATGTTTGTGTAGTTATTTGGAATTTATAATTTTAGTTGTAAAACTTTTTGTAGTATTTATCAGTGATGAAAAGAAAGGCTATTCACATTAAATAATAATAATATTAATTTAAAAAATGGAATCCAAAGTTAGTTTTCATCTCACTATCTGGATACTTTTCTGAGACCTCTTTCCCCATCCAAAGCTGGATGAACAGGAATTCCAAGTTGCAGTAAATCTGCCAGTAGTTGGATATTGAAAAGCCTAATATTTATAGCTTAAGAACAAACAGTATCAGTTTCTGTGAATTTAATTCAGCAAGGCTAATCTCAAATGCAATTAATGTTCACATTCTTTATGGGTCCCTACGGTGGTGTGCTTGCCTAAGAAACTTATTTAAAGTGATACATTTAATTAAACTTACTGAAACCCTTGGCAATGATATTATTGGGTCTATACATTGCATATACAAGTAGTCCTCGTTTAATGACTGTTTTGTTTAATGTCTGTTCGCAGTTACAACAGTGATGAAATAGTAACTTTATGACCAGTTATTGCATTTACAACCTATGCAGGTCTGTAAAGGAACAGAAACCTTGAAGTAAAATAATAAGCACAATCATAATTTCACTTAGCAACCACTTCGCTTAATGACCAAGTAACTGGTCCCAATTGTGGTTGTTAAACAAGGACTACCTGTATATTGGTGGTGGATCAAAAAAAAGGCATTTTAACATATTCTACCTTCAAATCCACAGAAACCTTTCAGATATGTCTGGAACAAAAATGTAAGGCTGACCATCAACTACATTAACACTGAAGATGAACGTTTATATATATAATATTCTTTATGTATCCATCTGTTCCTTTTCATTCTCTGGTACATTTTGCCATTCACTGAGCCAGTGCTTATTTACTCTAGTTTTACGAATTTCTCACAGCCACAATTCTAATAGTCAACTTTCAGTACTACTTTTTCAGACACACTCCATTATGTCAGCCTATCATTATGTGAATCAATTCTCTGTTGTATTAAAAATAAGGAGATGTTTAAGCCAAGCCAGTCCTCACTATAAAATTCTCTTGGACATTCCATGATGTCACTATTGCAATATTCATGCCAGCCTAGATACCCACAACAGGGGCTGTTAAGGGTTAAGGCTGCAGCTTTATTTGCCTCTTTTCCTTTTTTAAGGGAAAAATTGATAAAACATCAATATAATGAATGCATAGTACACATCCTATTTTCACCCTACGTCTCAACTCAGCTGAAACAAGTCTAATGGAAATAGAAATAAACCGATTCCACATTACCAGAATTTTCTGTGCATTTAAGCAGCCACATCCAAATACAATCATAGAATCTTAGTCAAGGAACTTAGAAGTCATCTAGTGCAGCATTCCCCAAACTTTCCGGGTTGGTGGCCCAGTGTGGGGGGCGAGGAGGGGAAGAGGGGATGGTTTTGTGTGAGGGGCAGGCACATGCATTCACACAGCTTCATTTGTGTGAGCTGCGGGCGCGGACACCCACCTCTCGCACAAGTGGGGCTGCGAGCGCCGACACCCACCATTCACATGAGTGGGGCTGCGAGAGCCAGCGCACTCACGCAGCCCAGGTGTGAGTAGGCCACAGCCTGGTAGTTGGTCACAGCTGGGAACCCCTGATTGGGGGTTGGGGTTGGGGACCCCTGATCTAGTGCAACTTCTGGCACATCTCCAGCATCTATTCCAAATTTTTATTTAAAAAAGGCGAAATCATTACTTCTTAAAATGACATTTACCTCTGGCTTATTTGCTCAGTGGTTTTTCTTAATGTCTAACCTGATAGCAATAGTATTTCAGCCCATTGATTCCTTGGGACAATAGACAATGTCCACTATTTCTGTGACAGCCTTTCAGATAATTGAAGATTGCTGCCTTAACTCTTCTCAGGACAGAGCAGTACGATATCAGAGGTAGAGGTTTTACCTCAGAATAATTCAGTTACACAAATAAGAGGCAGAGGAACTGCACAATTCTAGATGGTCCCAGACACTTGACTAGGTAATGATTGGATGCCCTCAGCAATTCTCTTCTATTTCCTTAGTATCTAGAAAGTTTCTTTATGTCCCAGACTGGATTTTCAATGAGAGAATTTTCCAACTTTTCTCAAATCCCCCAATAGTTGGTTTTTACAAGGAAGAAAAATAAAGAAGAGTGATAAAGACAATAACAAATGAGGATTTATGGGCTAGTTGCAGCCCAGCATGGATCATTCTTCTTTCTCCATGTAGGTGTGCCAGTATTTCATCAATCCCAAATGCTGCACTGACAGATGGGTTATAAGGTATCCTGCAGCCCCATTAGTTATACTGTCTCCTCATCATGTAGGCATGTTGAAGACAAGAAGGAAAGATGATATTTTGAAGTCCCCACAGGCAAGCTGAAATGAGTCCAGAAGATGTTCTTTCTCTGCTCTTTCGTTTCTTTACAATAGGGCTATTGTTTTAAATTAACATAAAGAGCTACAGTTGACTTATTAAGACAGTTTTTGAGAAATGTCACTGCTAATTCATTTTAAAAACAATATTTTCTTCTATCTGCCCAAAGATTAATGTGGCTAATAACACAAAACTAGTGTAAAAATGGGCACCATTCCCTTCTTTTGTTATCACTTGACAATTCTTGCTCACTCATATATGCATACTCTCACGGAGTAGGTTACGAGAGAGAGATAGGCTAGGAAAAAGAATTAGGACAATAGTTATGAATCTTTAAACATACCTACGTGCATACTACTGTGAACAGAAATCCTGAATTAGTCATAAGGTTGCCAAGGAAGATCAGAGAGGAAACCACTGCTAGTTGTAATTCTTCACAATAATCACAGTAAATTCATAGCAAGGGTCACTTCCCAGCAGTGATAAAAAATGTAGCAAATGTCCTGTTGAGATTGCTGAACCCATAATTACATACTGCTTTTTATGGGGGGGAGGGGAATCACCTAATGAAAACTGGAGGAAAGGACAGTACAAGAATGTACAAACTTTTTATACAATCACGGGTGAGTCAGAATGCAGCAACCTAACAACTGGAATATAGTGAAGCAATGTGATGCTTCCGTGGGGCATGTGCAGGAAAGCATGTCATGTGAATTCTCACACCTATTTTGGAGGCTGTTAGGTAAAAGACCCCTGTTAGTAACCTAATGGAGGCTAGAGTTTGCCCCCAACAGCCCTGAGTTTTTGGGAGATTAAATAAATCCGCAGTCCACTAATCCCTGTTTTGGTTGAACTCAAGGGTGGGTTCTGGCTTACCTCGCTGCCAGTTCACTTCCTCATGCGCGACATGGGCGCGTTTCGTGCATGCATGCGTGCGTGCATGCACAGTGCTAAAAACACAGCTTCTGCGCATGCACAGAAGCAAAAAACAAGATGGCGGTGCCCATGGCGCCGCCGAGAGAGCCGGTTCGGGGGCATGTCCAACCGGCCATCGCTGCCGGTTCGGCGAGCGGGGGGAAATTCCCGCTACCGGTTCTAAAGAACCGGTCTGAACCAGCAGGAACCCACCTCTGGTTGAACTGCTTAAAATGGGGTGAACTGATTTTCATTATTAAGATGATATTCTCGGGAAGATGCATAAAAATAGGATGAAAAAGAAAGAGAAAAAAGGGTAACCACAGTGGCACAACACCAATTAAGCCAATGTGACTGATGTCCCCATGGCGTTTCCCCCTTTTGAAGTAGAAACAAATAATAAAAAGCTAAGAGAAAGGTAAGTAGGGGACAAGGACATAAATATGTCACCTGGTTACAGCCATCGTTCCATTTCCTTGACTTTCTTCGTTCTCCTTACATATTGAAAGAAACTTTTTTGGGGCGTTTTTGGCATTATTTTGCAAATCTTCACTGATTCTGAACCTTAGCCTTCCTGACTCCGTCCCTGCAGATTTGGGCTTTTTGCTGGTATTCTGCTCTAATTACATGCCCCCTTTCCATTTTTTTATACTTGTCCTTTTTGTCCATCAGCTTGTCACAGAGCGCTCTGCCACATGACTGCGGAAACATCTTTGGACAACACTGTCTCATTGGCCTTGAAACAGAGATGAGCACCGTTCCCCATAATTGGCAATGACCAGCAGAACAAAATCCGCAGAGACTCCTTTACCATTTTTGTCAGAGAGCTTTTTATGCAACCATGCTGGTCTCAACGGAATCTCTTCTTTTTCTTTCTCTGTGATATTGTCTTTGGGCTTTTATCTCACTTTTCAGACTTTCCCAAATGTCCTGAACTATTGTTGTTTTTCCTCTAGTATTTCTATCCATGGAAACCCTTCCCGATTCTTTTTCTGAGTTTGTTGAAGTCAGCTTTCATAAAATCTAGAACACTCGTTTGAGTTTGTTCAATTATCTTTGGCTGCATTCTTATGAAACTCCCCCAAAGTTCCTGTAACTTCCACTCCCTCAACCCAGGGGTGAAATCCAGCAGGTTCTGACAGGTTCTGGAGAACCGGTAGCAGAAATTTTGAGCAGTTCAGAGAACCGGTAGTGGAAATTTTGAGTAGTTCAGAGAACCGGCAAATATCACCTCTGGCTGGCCCCAGAGTGGGGTGGGAATGGAGATTTTGTAATATCCTTCCCCTGCCACGCCCACCAAGCCACACCACGCCCACCAAGCCATGCCCACAGAACCGGTAGTAAAAAAAAAATTGGATTTCACCACTGCCTCAACCACTTCACCTTAGTAGTATGAAGAAGTGATGGCCACTACTTCTCTTCTTCATCTTTTGGATGATTTATCTTTTTTTTAAAAAAAAAAATCCTAATGCAACTGATGCTATATTCCTAACGCTATTCCTGTTGATTTATTCAAAGGGAGACTTTTGACAAACTCCAAAATTTAAACTAGAGGACCAAAATCTAGACTGTAAAAACTGACATTCAGCAGGCTCAGGAGAATATGGAATTAGTCAGACAAGCAGAGTCTTGAATCCTACATTGTCACCTAAGGTGTATTTCTGAAAGAAAACTTAATTAAACTCTACTGCAAGGTGATCATGGATGGCAGAGGGGAGACTGGCGTGAGAAGGAGATTTTCTGCCCATCCTCTGCTATAGCCAGAGAACTGCCCTATTTAGTTTCAGACATAGGGCTATGATCCATTTTGAAGCTGATTAACAGTGCAATGGTAATTAATACCTTATGAAACAGAATCTTTCTCTAGGAATAATCCGTTCTATTCTCAGTCATATTCTTATGCCACACAGATGGTTCGATACCTGTCCCAATCTTTTCTGTTTTCCCTTTCTGTGTGAATTGTGTGTCTGTAGCTTTCTGTTTCCATTAATGAGCCGTGGTGGCGCAGTGGTCAGAATGCAGTATTGCAGGCACTTCGGCAGTTCGACTCTCACCGGCTCAAGGTTGACTCAGCCTTCTATCCTTCGGAGGTCGGTAAAATAAGGACCTAGATTGTTGGGGGCAATAGGCTGACTCTGTAAATCGCTTAGAGAGCAGAAGTGGGATTGAGCAGGTTCTGACCAGTTCTGGAGAACCAGTAGCAGAAATTTTGAGTAGTTCAGAGAACCGATAAATACCACCTCTGACTGGCCCCGCCCCCATCTATTCTCTGCCTCCCGAGTCCCAGCTGATCAGGAGGAAATGGGGATTTTGCAATAACCTTCCCCTGGAGTGGGGAGGGAATGGAGATTTTACAGTATCCTTCCCCTGGAGTGGGGTGGGAATGGAGATTTTACAGTATCCTTCCCCTGCCACGCCCACCAAGCCACGCCCACCAAGCCACGCCACACCCACCAAGCCACGCCCACAGAGCCGGTAGTAAAAATATTTGAATCCCACCACTGTTAGAGAGGGCTGTAAAGCACTGTGAAGCAGTATATAAGTCTAACTGCTATTGCTATTGCTAATAGTAACGGAACATGTTTGTATACATCATCTTGTACACACTATGAAAAAACAGGCTCTCTAGTCCAGGCTTGTATGAAACAATATGCAGTGTTATCATAAAGGCATGGAGGAAAGCTATCAAATATTAACTACAGATTGATTTTGCTTGCTTGGATTTTTTTTTTTCTCCTGATATTGCACATGAATGATTTATTTCGCAGAGGAGACAATGACTTTAATTATCAGGAAGATCTTAAAGGAACATTTAAGGACAAAGACAGAATTGTATCGGATCTGATCTTTGCTAACTATTTTATCTGTGCATCAGAAGGCCATTTAGATCTCTAAAAGAGACCTCAGAAAAAATTGTGACTTTGCTGAATATAACCGATTTAAGATAGTACAACACAGAATTGTACAAAAAGCGTTGTATTATACAATTTTTTGAAACAATTCTGTCTCTGTCCTTAAATGTTCCTTTATCATCTTTGTTGCTCTTCTATATACAGTAGAGAGAGGTATATAGTGTATTGTACAATTATTCTTTTCAGAGTGCTATACCTGCTTTCTGAAAGAGAATCCCTGTGTTTCTAAAACTTCATGCTCCTTCCTCATTTCCATCTCACAGCCAGGCAAAATTTGAGTTTAACAACATAATAAGCGTTCATTTCTGGGATATGTTCAATATACATCCCAGGTAAGCAGAGGAGAGAATTCTTACTCAGACCATGCCATATGGCACAAAGTAGAGCCTGTAATGGATATGAGGCCTTCAGCACATACGGTAAACCTCTTATCATTGAAAGCAATGAAACTGAATGCCGTACATAAAATATTTAATCTAAGAACGCTATTTTAAAATAAAATTTGCAGACATTCTTCCTTACTGTCTGGCGCATCCCCCATGGAATTTGTGAGATTTTATCTATGCAATCATGTCTTGTGCTATCTAGCGCCACATAGCAAACTTTTCATAGAACGTAGACTCATAGAGCTGGAAGGGACCTCGGAGGTCTTCTAGTCCAATCCCCTGCTCAAGGAAGGAGACTTATACCATCCTAGTCAAAATGGTTGTCCAGTCTTTTAGTCTCCATCCAGTGATGGAGCACCCACAATTCTGGGAAGCAAGCTATTCCATTGATTAATCGTTCTTATTGTCAGAAATTTTCTTCTGAATTCTAAGTTGGATTTCTTTTTAACAAGTTCCACCCATTACTTCTTGTCCTGCTCTCAGGTGCTTTGGAGAATAAGTCAATCCCTTCTTCTCTGTGACAGCCTCTCAAGTACTAGAAGATAATTATCATGTCCCTCCTGATCTTTCTCTTCGATAGACTAGACCAGTGATGGCGAACCTATGGCACGTGTGCCACAGGTGGCACGCGGAGCCATATCTGAGGGCACGTGAGGCGTTGCCCTATGTCAGCTCCAGCGCGCATGCGTGCGCTGGCCAGCTGATTTTCGGCCTTCTTTTCGGCCGTTTTCGCTCTCCCCAGGCTTCAGGAAAGCCTCCTGAACCCTGGGGATGGCGAAAAATGGCCCAACGGGCCAACCGGAAGTTCGGAAGCTTCAGTGAGGCCTGTGCGCATGCACGGGGGGCATCATGGGGGGTTTTGCGCATGCGTGGGAGGGCAGTGCAGGGGTTGTGCGCATGCGTGGGGAGAAGGCATTGCATTATGGGTGTGGGCACGCACGTGCACGCTGTCGTGCGCGCATGCACGCTTTTGGCACCCGAGCCAAAAAAGGTTCGCCATCACTGGACTAGACATAGCTCGTTCCTTCAAACATTCATCATACGATTTAGCCTCAAGACACTTTATCATCTTTGTTGCTCTTCTATATAGCTATATAGAGAGATGCATATATAGTATCTACAGTATATAGATATAGTATCATATAAGGATTACAGGCAGTCCTGGACTTACAGCAGTTCGTTTAGTGACTGTTCAAAGTTACAACGGCACTGAAAAAAGTGACTTACGACCATTTTTCACAGTTATGACCTTTGCAGCATCCCCAAGATCACGTGATCAAAATTCAGATGCTTGGCAACTGCCTCATACTTATGACCGTTGCTCTGTCCCAGGGTCATGTGATCCCCTTTTGCGACCTTCTGACGAGCAAAGTCAATGGGAAAGCCAGATTCATTTAACAGCCAGGTTACTAATTTATCAACTACAGTGATTCACTTAACAACTGTGTCAAGAAAGGTCGTAAAATGGGGCAAAACTCACTTAGAAAATCACTTAACAACAGAAAATTTAGGCTCAGTTGTGGTCATAAGTCGAGGACTACCTGTATTGAAATAGAGTAACTTGTTCCTGAAACAAATACAGGTAGCTGTCAACTTATGATGGGTTGTTTAGCGACTGTTTGAAGTTCTGACAAACCTACCTGGGAGTACGTATGAGCAGGATTCAAAGTTATAACAATCACCCCTGCATGACCATGTTTTACTACAGTTTTGCCAATAAACTGCATTTATTTCTGGTTTTCAGCAAAACCGTGACCATAGCAAGCTTTAATGACCATCACAAAAAAGGTTGTAAAATTGGTTTGGTCACATGACCAACCAGGATTACAATCCTCATGAGTTATGACTGTGATGAGCAGGCTCCATTATAGTTGTAACTTGAGGACTACCTGCAGGAGTATTTTTCTGCAAGCCATTATTACAAAACACCCAGCATGATTAGAGAAATGCAGTATCCTTTTTCCTAAAACATATTTCAGGCACTCTCCAATCTGAATAATCTAAAATGAAAAGGTTTCAGCTGTTCTTTTAAAAAAGCAATAGCCAAAATGCACCTGATGCTCATATGCAGGGATATTGGCAGGAAGCGAGTAAAAAAAAAGTCAATATGGCTGCTACGACCATGTGATCAAAGCTCCACCCCTTTTTCCATGCATCATGGCAGACATAAAAAGGGGTAAAGCTTTGATCACATGGTTGTGGCCATCTTGAACTTTTTGGAGTCCCCTGCATACATTCCTGCTGTACGGACAGAAGCATCAAGTATCTCTTGGGAACCAGCAAAACATTATCAATATCATCCTTTCCCAGAGGTATCTGGAGTGGCAACGCAACTGAACTGCCAATGCACATTTGATTAGGAAGTGAGCAGGAGACTGAAGAGGAAAGTGCAAAGAACATCATGTGACAAACTTATTGTGGCAAAGAGAACACATGCAAAAAAGCTTGTGCTCATAGATATATAATAAATCATGCAGGCAATCTAACATGTTGATTATTTGTGGTTCTCCTTCTATCCTTGAGGTGTCAGACAAGACTCAAAGGAACATGCAATATCCATATTGAACACATGCCAATGGGATCTAATTCAAAAGAACATGAGCTTCTGCAAAAAAAATGAATAAAATTAATATATGAGATAACTTCTAGCTTCTGGGGATAACAGTAGTGTCACTGCCAATTTTTCCCTGTTTGTGTAGCATGCAGCTAAAGCAGGTTAAAGCAATTTAGAAATACGGTATAAAATCCCCAAAGGCCAATCAGTTATCTCTGAAGTCCAAGAAGGAAAACTATCAGACGCATATCAAGAGTCAAGTACAATGTTGGTTATCATGTATAATTTAATCACACTGAGAGGTAAAAACCATTTCATCAGGCAAAAATACAGATGTGACCATTGAAATTGAGAGTAAGTTATTACTGAAAGTGTCATAACTTTTTAAATAATTTATTATTTTTTTAAAAAAAATTGTGTCTTCAAGTCAGTTCTGACTTTTGGCTATATGACTGGACAAATCCCTGCAGCACAATATTGGTTATCATGTATAATTTAATCACTCTGAGAGGTTAAAAACCATTTCATCAGGCAAAAACACAGAAGCGATCATTGAAATGGGGAGTAAGTTATTACTGAATGTGTCATGACTTGCTTTTACATAATTTATTTCTTAAAATTTTTGTGCCTTCAAGTCAGTTTTGACCTTTGGCTATATGACTGGACAAATCCCTTGCAGTTTTCTTGGCAACATTTTGGATTTGTCCTTACCTTCTTCCAAGGACTGAGAGTGACTTGCCCAAATCTCTTGCCTTGTCTCCAAGATGGGACTAGATGGGACTAGAATTCAAAATCTTTATGGTTTCTAGCCCAATGCCTTTAAATCCTATACCAGTCTAGTTCCCTCTGTCCCAAAGGTGCCTTTTCAAGAGACAACTGGACTTTCTGGTTTTTCTTTGAAGACATTTCGCTTCTCAACCAAGAAGCTTCTTCAGTTCTGACTGGATGGTGGGAAACCATGACCTGGATGAGTGAGAATCTACATAGACATCTAGCTCCCACTACAATAATATTCCAGCAAGGATTTAAAATATCAAGCAATGTCTTGGTTAGATTCCCCAAGGACCTGATTCTGAAACCAGAGGGGCCACTACTTCTTTAAGTATATTAGGATCATGCATGTTTCAAAAAAAGGGCTTTGGATATTAGCAAGCACATCTTTCAAAAAAATGGTTTTTGATATTAGCAAGCACATCACCTGCTGCTTCCTAACAGACAGGAAGCAGCAGGTGAAGCTAGGCAAAATCACATCAGATACCTGTACAATTAGCACAGGAGCCCCCCAGGGCTGTGTGCTCTCTCCACGTCTCCTCTCTATATACCAATGGCTGCATCTCAAAAGATCCCTCTGTTAAAGTACTGAAGTTTGCAGATGATACAACAGTGATTGGTCTCATTCGAGACAATGATGAATCTGCATACAGACGGGAGGTTGAACAACCTCCCTTGTGGTGCAATCAGAACAATCTTGAACTAAATACACTCAAAACCGTAGAAATGGTGGTAGATTTTAGGAGATACCCTCCTTTACTACCACCTCTTACAATACTAGACAACACAGTATCAACAGTAGAGTCCTTCAAGTTTCTAGGTTCTATCATATCTCAAGACTTAAAATGGACACCTAACATCATTCGAGCCCGGAATTGACATAGGTGTAACCATTTTATTTAACTCTCTAATATACTCATTCATTCCTTTACTTTCTCTTTCTTATGTAAGGGGGGTTTTCGGGCTCGCCAAATTCTTAAGGGGGGAGGGAGAAGGAGCGAATAGATAGTGATGATTGTTTTGGAGCCGAGGTGGCGCAGTGGTTAGAGTGCAGTACTGCAGGCTACTTCAGCTGACTGCTAGCTGCAGTTCGGCAGTTCGAATCTCACCGGCTCAAGGTTGACTCAGCCTTCCATCCTTCCGAGGTGGGTAAAATGAGGACCCAGATTGTTGGGGGCAATATGCTGACTCTGTGAACCGCTTAGAGAGGGCTGTAAAGCACTGTAAAGCGGTATATAAGTCTAAGTGCTATTGCTATTGCTATTTTGGATAGGTGACCTTCTTTCCCGTGGGAACAGAGGCTGCTCCTGGTGAGACCAGAAGGTGGAGATTGAAGACGCTGGTTAATGTGGATTGAGTGTATTGGAGAATGTGACTTTGATGGGTTGTTTCTAACTTACAATATTATGTGGTGTAATTCTGGTTTGGGTCAGATCCGGAATTACACCAGACTTTGCCAATTTGATGTCTACCTGAATAAAAGGAATAGTTTAGAAGATGGACTCTCCTCTTTTCTTTTTTGGATGGGTTTCATCACTTGGAAACCTGACAAACGTCATCAAAAAGCACAACAAAGAATGTTCTTTCTGCGCCAACTCAGAAAGCTCAAACTGCCCAAGGAGCTGCTGATTCAGTTCTACAGAGGAATTATAGAGTCTATCATCTGCACCTCTATAACTGTCTGGTTTGGTTCTGCAACCAAACAAGACAGACACAGACTTCAACAGATAATTAGAACTGCAGAAAAAACAATTGCTACCAACCTGCCTTCCATTGAGGACCTGTATACTGCACGAGTCAAAAAGAGGGCTGTGAAAATATCTACAGACCCCTCACATCCTGGACATAAATTGTTTCAACTTCTACCCTCAAAACAACGCTATAGGGCACTGCACACCAGAACAACTAGACACAAGGACAGTTTTCCCCTGAATGCCATGTAGTATATTATGATTCTTGATGAATGTATTTTTTTCTTTTATTTACTTTGTGAGAAAATGTTTCAAAGACAAATTCCTTGTGTGTCTAAGCATACTTGGCCAATAAAGAATTCTATTCTATTCTATTCTCTCCTCATTAAAGCAGCCATGCCTTTTTCTGGATGCCATATACGCCTGAAGACAGACATCACTACTTTAAGAATTTGAGAAAGCTGCAACACCTCAAAGAAAAGGTGGTTGCTTGAATGATGATGTGCTACTCTTCTCATATTCTTGTGAGGTCCAAAATACTGTATTTCCTATGAACCATTTTTGAAGCCTGAACTACTATATATGGTGGCACAGTGATTAAAATATTTGCAGGCACATTCTGCAATATTTCAGGCAAACTTTGCCCTCAGCCTGGAGTTTTATCCTGACAAGGCTCAAGGTTGACTCAGCCTTCCATCCTTCCAAGGTCGGTAAAATGAGGACCCAGATTGTTGGGGGCAACATGCAAATAATGCTTATATTGTAAACTGCCCAGAGAATGCTGTAAAGCACTATGGGGCAGTATATAAATCTAAATGCTAAATGCTATTGTTATATATAATTCTGATCACACCAAAAATCTATAAAAAGTCACTACAATACTGACAGTTTTATTCATTTTTTTTATTAATTTTCTAAAGATCCCATAGTGTCATGATGGCAAACCTATGGCACGCGGAGCCATATCTGAGAGCACGCGAGGCGTTGCCCTATGTCAGCTCCAGCGCACATGTGTGTGCTGGCCAGCTGATTTTTGGCCTTCTGGAGGGCAGGGGGAGGTTGTTTTCACCTTCCCCAGGCTTCAGGAAAGCCTCCGGAGCCTGTGGATGGCGAAAAATGACCCAATGGCCCAACCGGAAGTTCATTTCCGAACTTACAGTAGGCCCGTTGGGTCCGTTTTTCGCCATCCACAGGCTCTGGAGGCTTTTCTGAAGCCTGGGGAAGGCGAAAACGACCTCCCCCCGCCCTCTGGAAGGCCAAAAATCAGCTGGAATCCATTTTTCACCATCCACAGGCTCTGGAGGCTTCCTTCAGGAGGCTTTCCTGAAGCCTGGGGAGGGTGAAAAACGGCCCAACGGCCCAACCAGAAGTTCATTTCCGAACTTCCGGTAGGCCTGTTGGGTCCATTTTTCACCATCCACAGGCTCCGGAGGCTTTCCTGAAGCCTGGGGAGGGCGAAAAACGGTCCAATGGGTCTACCGGAAGTCCGGAGGCTTCAGTGAGCCCTATGCGCATGTGTGGGGGGCAGCACGGGGGGGTTGTGTGCGCATGCGTGGGGGGAGGGCATTGCATTATGGGTGTGGGCACGCACATGCCCGCTACCGCACACG
This sequence comes from Thermophis baileyi, assembly GCA_003457575.1. Taxonomy (NCBI): domain Eukaryota; kingdom Metazoa; phylum Chordata; class Lepidosauria; order Squamata; family Dipsadidae; genus Thermophis; species Thermophis baileyi. The sequence goes on from QLTV01000806.1 coordinate 1,085,233, forward strand.
CCCTTTTGGCACCCGAGCAAAAAACGGTTCGCCATCACTGCCATAGTGGAATTTGTCATTGTCACAACAGCTGCACACCAAGTTGATGTTGTCATTAAGTTATCCACGTTCTTTGCCTATCAGTCACTCTGGACCTAGATGCCCCCACCAGTTTGTATAATGAATAGTATTTGCTATTTAAGACTTACATGAATTAGATTAAAAGTCAAGGTACAGCTGAGTGCTATCTAGATACTGACTATAGCTGGGGTGTCAAACTCAAGGCCTGGGGGCCGGATCCCAGGACTCGTTGGGTGCTTAGATCTGGCCCATGGGGCTGCCCTGGAAACAGCAAAGGACTGGCCCGCGGTGCCTCTACCAGCAAAAACAGAGCTCGTGAGGGCCACTGGCAGCCCTCCCGAGCTCCGTTTTCGCTGGCAGGAGGCTGTCACAGCGAAAAACGGATCTCAGGAGCCCATTTTCGCTGGCAGAGCACTCGAGCCACCACAGGCACCCCTGACACGAGTGATGTCAAGCTGGCCACAGTCACCCTGGTCACACCCTCCCCAGCCCCCCAAGGTCAAACACCATCCTGATGTGGCCCTCAATGAAATCGAGTTTGACACCCCTGGACTATAGCTTACTTCATATCTCTGGATAACTCTTCTGGTACCTTCATGGATGACATTTTAAAAAAGCTATGTAGAAATTTAATAATTTAAATTTCTACATAGGAAAATAATTTTACACTATTACTATCTGGAATTGACCACTCAAATAAGAGTGAGTCTATATCCCAAATGAGATTACCTATCCCAAAAGATGCATACTTGATGGTATTGAAAAAAATCTGCGAGTCTATCAGCATCACTCACTGAACCTGAATACTGAACTTCTCTGGAGAGAGAAGTTAGCAACTAACTTCCAGATCTCATTTTCTGGAGTCAGATTATTATTATTTTTCAAAGTGTCTTTGATCTTTGATTACCACCTTTTGCAAAAGGATGGTCACCCATCTTCAAAGAGGCACTCATAGCCAACTGACCAGAAGGAAAGTCTTAATTTACCTAATAAAAAGTCAAGTACAGAAATGTTCAGATGAGTCCTTCAAGAGAGTGAAAGTGATAGTTATATTAATGGAAGGTGAGCAAGTCAATCATTAATTACTTGAAATACATGGTGATTTGAGGATCATGACTTCTGATTCTCAAAAGTTGTTCAGATTTCCAAACTATCTCTATGCCTTCACAATCTGGTTCCACAGTAAAAAAAAATATTTCTGGTTCATTTGTCCCGGGGTTGGTTGTTTTTTTTTAAGTCTCTTAAAAAGAAAAGAGAGAAATGTTTTTTCTTTAGGCAAATGTTTATTAGAGAGAAAAGAAGATTTAAGAAAAACCAACAATATGAATAATAAAAAATAAATAAAATATGGTAAGGTTTTTGCAGAATATTGTGTAGTTGTTCATTGGAACAATGTTTTGACAGCAGTCATAGATCTTCATAATCTTTTCTTCTCACTCACTACCAAAGTATGCATTTCTAGGGTGATGTTATAAAATTTATGTATTATATATTATTCTGTTCCCAACAGAGCTTTCACATTTTATTTTATTACTATGTATATTTTCTGTTTTTTTTACACTGGTAATAAAATAGGCAAACAGCTTACAAAACCTCACACCTTTTCAAAGAGAAATTCCTGAAATGTGCCTGGCTCTTCTTAAGTTAAATGACTGTTTCTCCTAGAAAGTGAAAATAATAAATGGAATAAACTTTTACACAGTTTTCCATAAACTGAGCAAAAAATACACAGGTTTTACTACAACAATTCTTCAATGTCTAAATTAAAATACATTTGGGGGATTTCAAAATCCATCAATATCAGGGCTAAACTATCTTTTGACAGACAGATTTTTATAAGAGTAGAATACACAGTTCCCCAGTCCCAGTCCCACCACCCGCAAACCTCACAATAATTTATGATGGTGTGAGAAGCATTAATATCCCATATTGATGCCAGCTAGTATTAAATAAAAACAGAGGTTCAAGTTTTGCTCATTCATAGACGCTCACTGAGTGACTTTGGCCAGTCTCTTTCTGTCGTCCCATCTAAAGTTACGGGTCAAGGTTGCTCTTGAGATAAAATTAAACAAGATTCCATATAAGCCTTCATGAACTGTAAGACAAAAGACAGGACAGAAATCAAATAAATAATTCACTTTCACGTACCTGACATTTACTGCTGTCTAGTTATTTATTGTTGTTTTACCCTGTTTCTTCATGTTATATTCATGGCTATCTGTTGTGGCTTAGTTTTTATATAATTGTTTATATTTTACTACTCTACCATGGATGTGTTATCATTAATTCTTGATTGTTTCGCAGATATGAGTGACTGAGTGTAGCAGACTAGCATTGAATAAATAAAGAACTCCTATCAACCTTGCTGAGTTCAATAGAACTGAAACCAGGGGTGAAATCCAGCAGGTTCTGACAGGTTCTGGAGAACTGGTAGCAGAAATTTTGAGTAGTTCGGAGAACCGGTAGCAGAAATTTTGAGTAGTTTGGAGAACCGGCAAATACCACCTCTGGCTGGCCCCAGAGTGGGGTGGGAATGGAGATTTTGCAATATCCTTCCCCCAGGAGTGGGGAGGGAATGGGGATTTGCAGTATACTTCCCCTGCCATGCCCAAGCCACGCCCACCAAGCCACACCCACAGAACCGGTAATAAAAAAAATTGGATTTCACCACTGACTGAAACTTATTAACAAGTATGCTGAAAAAGAAAGGGAGTGGGCAAGGACTACAATAAATTGTTTTTTTGGCAGCTCCTCTCTCCTAATACAGTAGTTGCATCAAAAGAAAACCTTTTTCATACTGTACGTATGTTATAAGAGAGTCTTCTCTGGATGCTATTCCTAGGGCATCTGTGGAGTGTTGGCAAGGAAAGACAAATGATACAACATGCAACACAAGATCACAATACACATTTCATCACACTGATCAAACTTCCAGATTCTATAGATGCCTCCAGGCATATCGTTCTCAGCAGTGAGTCTCCCAAAAAAGCGTTGCAGAGCTGGAAAGGCAATAGAAAAAGATAAACAAATTTTTGAAAGAGTTGTAAGATCTTCTGTATGAGAAGACATTATAGTTTGAGGGGCTTTTTAAGTTTAGAAAAGCAAGTTTAGAGGACATGGTGAAAATGATAGAAGGTGTGGAATAATGGAGAGAGGCATTCTTTTCCTTCTCTGTCCAAGGAGAGTTGGGAGAGACTGAAAGAAGCATTTCTTTGCCCAGTGCATATTTAATCTATTTTTATTTATTTTATTTATTTATTTTGTCAAGCATGTATTAGATAATATATATAAGTATAAACATGATTTGGATACATGAAATGAATACAAGGTTGACTCAGCCTTCCATCCTTCCGAGGTGGGTAAAATGAGGACCCAGATTGTTGGGGGTGTTTGTTTGTTTGTTTGTTTGTTTGTTTGTTTCATCAAGCATGTATTAGATAACAGATATAAGGATAAACATAGCTATGAATACATGAAATGGATACGAATAAAAGGGAAAATTAGGACAGGGACGGTAGGCATGTTGGTGTGCTTATGCACGCCCCTTACAGCCCTCTTAGGAATGGGGTGAGGTCGACAGTAGATAGTCTAAGGTTAAAGTTTTGGGGGTTTGGGATTGTTTGTGGGATTGCTTGCAAGATGTAAAATGACCACGCACTTGGACATCAAAAGACCATTAGGGAAATTCCAGGAAGAGCTTGGCATGTAGCTGAAATACTGTATTGTTATGTTTTCTCCACCACTGGAGACAGTAAGCTTCTCAACACTAGTTGTGGGGGAACATGTGGAGGGAAGGAGACGAGCAGCATTGCATTATGTTTTCATTGTGGCATTGCCTATAGATGTTTAATTGATCACAATCACTGCTCAATACTGTCCGTATATACTGTACAGCCAAGATATTGCAATTTAGTTTGGACTAAATTGCCCTGATCACCATTGAATGCGGAAAAATAGTAAAAACTGAAGGAATGAAGAAGTCCTCTGGAAATAAAAGCAAGCGTCTGGATGAAGACAATCAGCATCCTTCAAGCTGACAATATCAAGTACACTGTAGTCAAGAAAAAGATTAGAAGCGAATATATCAAAAGAGTGAAAAAGATCTTAAAGTCCAAACTCAGTGGAGGAAATGCCGGCTAGGCAATTAACACCTGGGCAATTCCAGTCATTAGATGCACAGCTGGAATAGTGGATTGAACTCAAGGTGAACTAGAAGCCGTGGATAGGAAGACAGGAAAAATAATGACAATGAATCATGCCCTTCATCCTCACAGTGATGTTGAGAGACTCTATTTACCAAAGGTGGCTGTGGAATGTTGCAAGTACATCAGACTATTGGAGAAGAAGAAAGAGCATTGGAAGACTATCTAAGAACAATGAAGATGCAGGAAGCCTCGGGAAGGTTTACTGAGCACTGGAGTAACCAAACTGGCCTACAAGAAAGAATGAAGAAGAGAAAAGAGATAGGGGAAGACAAAGTTTTACATGGCCAGTACATTAAAAAAAAAATACAGAATACAGGTAATACAGTAATATAGAATACAGAATTAAAAAAAAAACAGAATAGCAGGCAAAGCAGATAATAACAGGACCTGGCATTGGCTAAGATCAGGAAAGTTGAAGAAAAAGACAGAGGGATAAATTCTGGCTGCACAAGACCAATCCTTGAAAACAAATGCATACAAAGCCACAACTGAGAAGACAGCAACAGATAGCAAGGGCCACCTCTGCAAAGAAGCTGAAGAAACAGTGGACATCTGGTTAGCTGTGCAAGAAGATCACACAGATTGACTACAAACAAAGGCATGACAAGGTAGAAACAATGATACACTGGAAGATGCCAGACTTAACAATTGTCTATAAGAAAGTCAAAAAAGTCTGGATAGTGGATGTGGCAGTACCTGGACACAGCAGAAGAGAAGAGAGAGAATTGGAAAAGATAACAAAAAGACCTACAAATAGAAATAGGAATGATTGTGGCAAAAGAAAGCAAAGGTAGTACCAATAGTAACAGGAGTCTTGGGTACAACTGGAGCATTATTTGAATATCATCAGCATTGACAAATTCACCATCAGTCAATTGCAAAAGGCAGCTCTACTCAGACCAGCTTACATCCTGCAAGGATACCTCTAACACACGGGTGTCAAACTTGCGGCGTCACGTTGCCGTCATGTGACATATTGTGACATTTTCCCCTTCGTGGAACTGGGGTGAGCATGGCCTGCGTGTGATGCATCTGGCCCGCAGCCCGCCAGTTTGACAGCCCTGCCCTAACACCAGGGGTGAAATTCAGCAGGTTCTGACAGGTTCTGGAGAACCGGTAGCGGAAATTTTGAGTAGTTCGGAGAACCAGCAAATACCACCTCTGGCTGGCCCCAGAGTGGGGTGGGAATGGAGATTTTGCAATATCCTTCCCCCAGGAGTGGGGAGGGAATGGGGATTTTGCAATATCCTTCCCCTGCCACACCTACCAAGCCACGCCCACAGAACCGGTAGGGAAAATTTTTGAATTTCACCCCTGCCTAACACCATCAAACATCAACATCTGCCTAGGTCCTTGGGAAGGACTTGATGGGTGGACAAAAATGCCGAATCCAGTCTGAACATCTGGCTGTCTGTGTGACGAACAATAATGGTGATGTGATGTAGACCACAATGGAGACCTCCTCAAACAAACTAGGCAGCAATGCTTTAGCACTTCCTCCTTTTTCTTTTCTTTCTTTTTCTTTCTTTCTTTCTTTCTTTCTTTCTTTCTTTCTTTCTTTCTTTCTTTCTTTCTTTCTTTCTTTCCTTCCTTTCTTTCTTTCTTTCTTTCCTTCCTTCCTTCCTTCCTTCCTTCCTTCCTTCCTTTCTTTCTTTCTTTCTTTCTTTCTTTCTTTCTCTAATGCAAAGTCCTTCTCTGCCCAGAGGTTATACATCAAGGGAACCTTTTCATGTTTATGGCCATAGGAGTAGAGGCTGAATCTTTATTGCTGCCATGTTTACAACAAAACCATAAATAAATACATGGCAGCAAAAATCCCTATTGAAGCAGGGCCTTTTCAAAAGGTAGACTTTCTTCACTGTCTAATTGTCATGTCTTGGGTAAAATAGGTGCAGTTATAGACTCTGAATACCATTGCAAGAATACATCGCTTAATTTCTTGCCTTGTTGGATTTTCTGCAGGTATTGGTTTATTGCAATGTAATATAACTAATTTGGGGAGCGAGGGAGTCCCATTTGAGGTGTTGCTTTGGGAGAGAGACATATCAGTTTATGTCACTGAATATACACAAATCCTTCTTCCTGACATTGATAATTAACTGAAAGAATTCACTGCCACAAGCTGCACTGGAGATCATGAGCTGAATATATTGAAAAGTCATATCCTGGTGGAATTCTGTCACTTCACACCACATGTATAAATGTGCCTTCACTCTGATTGCCTGATTCAGTTTCATATTTTTGCATTTGGAAAAGAAATATTCTGCTCCTCATGTATTTTCTTTCTAGTCGAATTTGTTTTGCCAATATAAAAGGGTCTGATTTTGGAAAATTAAATCTAAAATATTGTAAATATAAAATTAAGAAACAAGGCAGCTGTCTCAAATCCATGATTACAGTGTTGATTGAAAGAGAGAGACAGAAAGCAATAAACACAGTCCCTTTGAGGGGAAGTGTACAAGCATCCTTATGTCATATTTAGCAACCATTTCAACTCCCCCAGATTATGAGCAAATATGCACAGTACTTAACAAATTATAGGACATATTCATCATGTGTTGCCATATGAAAGCATAGCACTCTTTTCCTCTATTACCACATCTTTTTGTCCTCACAAATGGATAATTGATATAGGTGATGTTCATAATTAGATATAGTATCATTGGTTCTTTAAAATTGTCACTGTATTTTCTTATGATTGTGTTTATAACTGATTTTTCCATGATAAGTTTAAAAAAAATGCAATTTGGGTAATTAAAATGCAAGTCCCACAACATTATTTATCTTTGAATTTTGTTTATCTTCTCCGTATTACAAAATGCTTATAACTTGCTTCATATTTGCAGTGGAAGGTTTCTTTATTTTAAACAGTTTCTGGCAATTAAACTGCAATATAAGTGGTATGATAATTCATCTTGTTATATTATCAGTCCTATGTTTGCAGAATTGGAAAAAGTAAAAAGGATACATCCATAAATAAACAGAACATTTCTAAGATAAATACATGTCTAGCATAGCTATAGTGGATACAAAATATAATTTTGCCAAGATACAATACATGCATACAAACAAACACACATATTGCATAAGGATGAGGGATTGTTATAGGCCAGTATAATTGATACTGGGTATTTGGAGTCCAGTTTCCATCTGAGAATTGGTGTCATGAATCCAATGCATACTTACCAATCTGATAAGAGCCGAGGTGGCGCAGTGGTTAGAGTGCAGTACTGCAGGCTACTTCAGCTGACTGCTAGCTGCAGTTCAGTGGTTCAAATCTCACCGGCTCAAGGTTGACTCAGCCTTCCATCCTTCTGAGGTGGGTAAAATGAGGACCCAGATTGTTGGGGGCAATATGCTGACTCTGTGAACCGCTTAGAGAGGGCTGTAAAGCACTGTAAAGCGGTATATAAGTCTAAGTGCTATTGCTATTGCTATTAATCATTCTCTCCAGTTTGCCCTGCAAATATATTTTTCTCTGGCTCTTTGGATAACCTCACAGTTCACTGGAATAAGTGTGCTATTTATTACCCCAAGATATTGTGCTACTGCAGTCAAGTACTGTAAACCTGCAGAATATCTCTGCAGAAGAAACATTTCCTATCCTAGAAGACATTGAAGTGTACTGTATATTCTTGGACATAATCCAGAGTATGTTTTTACTTTATCAGTCCCAAGGAGTATGAAGCAGCAGTAGATGAAGTAGCAGCATAGATGTTTAGAGAATTGGGGAGGGAGGGAGACCATACATTAACTTCATTGAACATAGGTGCAAGTCCATGTTGAGCAACACGATATAAGGTCAGAAAAATACTTTTACTTCCTTGTCCCTTTTGTATCAGAAGGCTGGACCCCAGCAGTTTCTCCCTAGGCTTACCAGCTCCCTCGATCTACCAGATGTACCTTCAGGAAGTTGTGAGATTTGGGGGAAAGACTGGATTCCACAGGGGTAAGATCTATGAGAATCTCAGATGCAGACTTGCAACATTATCTGGGATTCGTTTACACCTGTGGATTCCAAGGAAGCAAATAAGAGATGGACAATACAGGATGAGCTCTGCTACGTATATTTGAACTGGATTCCTACCCTGTCTGGTTCTTTCAGGAGACAGATGACAGACTGAATAACTAGATTGGAGAGTTATCAAAGCTGATACTTATTTAGGAGAGAGGGTAATACTGCCAGCCTTGAAAGAGGTGATTCTGTACCCCCTAGATCAGGGGTGTCAAATTCACGATGACACGTCGTCACGTGACGTATCACAACTTTTTTCCCCTTTGCTAAACCGGGGGTGGACATGGCCAGTGACACATCCGGCCCACGGGCCGCGAGTTTAACATCCCTGCCCTAGATCCATCTGTACTAAATAATATTGAGTTTTTATGAAATATTATATACAGTGAAATTTGTAAAGTATCTTCCAGGAGCTTAAGATTCAACAGCCACATTCACTGCTCTGGTAAATGATTTGCATCAGAACTTGAAGGGGGGGAGTGTGCCCTTCCTGATTCTTCCATATCTACATAAAATACCATTGGTTGTCGCATCCCTCCAAGATGTCTATGAAAATTGAAAGTTGGGGGAAAGGCACTTTATTATACTGGTTTTCTTCCTACTTCACTGAAGCATTTCCAGTTGGTTGTGAGAGGCTATCTGTCAACTGCATTGTGGCATGCCATAGAATTCTTCTTCCTCTCTCTCTCTCGTTCTCTCTCCTCTTTATGTGAAGCCACCATAAGAGATCAGATTATTATTATTATTATTATTATTATTATTATTATGTCTATGAAAATTGAAAGTTGGGGGAAAGGCACTTTATTATACTGGTTTTCTTCCTACTTCACTGAAGCATTTCCAGTTGGTTGTGAGAGGCTATCTGTCAACTGCATTGTGGCATGCCATAGAATTCTTCTTCCTCTCTCTCTCTCGTTCTCTCTCCTCTTTATGTGAAGCCACCATAAGAGATCAGATTATTATTATTATTATTATTATTATTATTATTATTATTATTATTATTATTATTATTATTATTATTATTATTATT
>QLTV01000806.1:1103058-1124002 GCA_003457575.1 Thermophis baileyi
GTGAGGTGACAAGGGCATGAGTGACTGTGAGGAGAGCCTCTTGATCCAAGTAGGGTCGCAATTGGTGCACCAGGAGAACCTGTGCAAAGGTCCCCCTAGCTACAGCTGCCAAATGTTGATCTAATCTTAGCTGTGAGTCTAGGAGGACACCCAAATTGCGAACCCGCTCCAAGGGGGACAATTCCCCCCACCCCCAGAACCAAGGATGGACAGTCGACATAGTCTTTCGGAGGCAATACCCACAGCCACTCGGTCTTGTCTGGGTTAAGTCTGAGCCTGTTAACTCCCATCCAGACCCTCACAGCCTCCAGGCACAGATATCGTTAATGTTATCCAGATAAATAGTTCTACTCCAGATAGAGCCAAGGCTTGCAGTTTGTAAAGATATGGATGGGAAGAAGCAAGATGAAGTTGAATCCTAGCATGGCTGAGCTATGGCTTGTCCAGGAACCATCTGACACTATCTGCTCTGTCATGAAAGAACAGGTTCATCACTCCCTAGACTCATGACTGTTAGTAAATAGGCTGGTGGAAGGAGGAAGGCTAGTAGAAAAGGGGAGCTTTCCTAGCTTCAAGTGGTATGCTGGTTCCTGGAGAAAGAAGTCCTGACAAAGTTAACTCAAGTCCTTGTCACAGCCAATATAAATTACAGCAATGTGCTCATTTGGGGGGGTTATCTCTGAAGACTACTCAGACGCGACAATTGGAATAACTTTCTAGAATTTCCATCAGAAATGTGGATGATATTCTCATTCCTAACATTAAGAAGGATTGGTAAAAACAAAACCGTTCTAAGTGCATAGCTTTTTCATCATTATTTGTCTAAAGGTGTGTATTTTCACAAATCTTCTAGGAAAGTGGCAGTATAAAATGATGCCAGTGAATATATTAAAAATGTGATAATACCAGAGTTTTAAAACATTCTTAAATGAATAGTTCAATTATTTAAAACAGAACCAAACAAAGAAATGGAATACTTCACATAATCAAAGGCTTTTGGAAGAGAATAAGACTCTCATGTTTTGGGACTCTGCAGTGGGCTTCCTCCTTTTCGTCAAATGTGCTCATTATTTGGCTGTGACCTAATTCAATTTGATAACTCAATTATTGCTGCTGAAGGATAAGCAAAGTATTCCCAAAGGACTAAAAAGACAATTAACAATTAGTAATAGGTTTTTGCATATGCATTACCTAAATATTTAGAAGCGGTTGCTGCAACTCTTAAACACCCTGACAGCAAAGAATTAGTCTGCCATATACAGTATGTACTTTATCAGAAGTGGGTTCCTGCCGGTTCGGACTGGCTCTATAGAACCGGTAGCGGGAATTTTCCCCTGCTCGCCGAACCGGCAGCGATGGCCGGCTGGACACGCCCCTGAACCGGCTCTCTCGGTGGCGCCATAGGCACCGCCATCTTGTTTTTTGTTTCTGCGCATGCGCAGAAGCTTGGTTTTTAGCAATGTGCGTGCGTGCCCACACGGCACGTGGCTACGCAGTGCGTGAGGAAGTGAACCAGCAGCGAGATAAGTTAGAACCCACCCCTGTACTTTATAGGGAAAATGCATAGTTTCAAGAAGATTTTCCCTTCTCGCCCTCCTGCCCTCCTTTCTTCCCTGCCTGATTTAATTTTTTTCACTGTCTAGTTGGAATGATGGAATTATTTTGGTATTTACATTCCACTTTCCTCCGACAGGCCCCCAAGGCAGACCAAGTTCTGCAATTGTTTCCTGATGCAAAAGAGAGAGTTCAACAAGGCTATGGAGTGAGGGGTGAAGCTGCCTGAAGCATGAGAAAGAACAGCATAAGGGGGGGGGAATAGAAATAGAAACAGAAGACAAGAAAGGAAACAAATTTTATATCGATACTAACAGGGCTGTCTGCAGAGGAATGAAAAAAAGTCAAGATAATGGCCAAAACCATGCGATTAGGACTTTGCGGTTTTTATGCACATCACAATGCACGAAAAAGGATTCTTCCATAAACTCAAAACTATACTTGATACACTAAAAGAAACAAATTTCTTCCCTAACTCAGTCCCAAAATGTGGAAATTCCATATTGACAGTGTGGTCTGATCCATTTTCTTTTATTGTCTCTCCTCCCCTCTCTCCTCTTCATCGTTTATGGCCCGGGTTCCCAAATGAAAAACCACACGCACTAAAAGATGGTTTCCCTAAAAGTGTGGATAGCTCTAACTATTTAAGGTAGTGTTACCTAACCCTTTTGGGTTTTGTTGACCAGCCGGGGGGGGGGAGAGAAGGAATGGTTCCACACACATGGTGGGCAAGCACGTGCACACAACTCCATTTGCACAAGCAGAGGGCACACACTCCCCCACTCACACAATGGAGCATGTGCACACGCAAGTGGGGAAGCGCACACGCTCGACCGCCACTTCTGCGGCCCGGTTCCGAAAGGCTCAAGGCCCGGTAGTGGGCCGCGGCCCAGGGGTTGGGGATCCCTGATTTAAGGCCCTTTGTGAAATAGGTTAATGGCCATTCTCTCTAACCCCCCCCCTTTCCCTCAAAGGAATATGTGCCAAGTAAGAATCCCTTCTCCTTTCTTGCTTTGAGATATTCTGGCAAACTTTAAAGTAGAATCTGAGGACCAGGAAACAGACAAAGTGGTCCTCTCTAGACAAAAGGATGGAAATTCTGGCCATTGTACTCCAAGTGCTTCTAGAGGGCGCCAAGTTGTGGAGGTTGATCAAGACGTATGAAAAGGGCTAGCAGGCTGTATAGAAGACAACAAAATAGGGAAACAAGCAGAACTACAAGAATAATTCTTAGGAAAGCTTTAAGGTTGCCCTGTAAAACTGAGGAAAGCTTGGGCTGGGAGGGGTGGAGTTTTTCTGGACTCTGAGTAATTTGCAGGCTATTTTTGTGGCTGATACATGCTGACATAGCTGACATAATAAAATGAAAAATGTTAATAGATTGCATCTTAATAGTTCCATTTTCCTGCAGGTTTACTCCTGAGGTTTCTACTTTCCATATCATTTCTAAGAAAGTGTTTTTGGAATTCACCTTCTGCATTGTCTAAGGGACTGAATTCCCAAAATATATGCAGCAAGGGTACTCAAAGTGACTTTCAGGCAGGCAAGGGGGCACCGATAAGGAGTTTTATTGAAATATTACTTCCTTGCCTGTGAGTTTTCTCAGTGCAGGATGAGTCCATGTCGCCAGCTTGTCACTAACACATCTCCTTCTCTCCAAAAGCAACGTTTCATCTTTCAGCTGGGGCCAATCTCATTGCCATGGGATTACTATTGATAATGGAAAAATAAATGAAATGTACTGTGCCATCTTCTTTCTCTCCCTTCAGTGAAGTAATTTTAATAGCAGAGCCATTCAGGGCAACTTACACAGAGGTGGTTCCTCCCGGTTCGGACCGGTTCTATAGAACCAGTAGTAACTTGGCGGCCTGGGTCGCTAGAACCGGCAGCGACCCAGGCCTGCCATGCCCCTGAACCGGTTCTTTTGGCGGCGCTTTTTTTAAGCACTGCACATGCACGAAGCGTGCGCAAAGTGCATGCGCAAAGCACCCATGCCCACGCAGCGCGACACTGAGCGATCCGGCAGCGAAGAAAACCAGAACCCACCCCTGAACTTACAGGAAAAGAATGCAAGGTGTCTAACCACTTCTTGGTCCCTGATCCAGGATTCAAGTCTCTGAACTTTAGCCACAAAGGACAACCCACAGTTAAAAGTAATGGCAAAATCAAATAGGATTACGGAGAAAAATAGATGTAAACAAACCAGACAAAATAAAATGAGGATGAGATATATAGGATATTATGAACATTTATTTTTAAGCACTGAGTATGATCTCTTACACCTTTGGAGCTGGTGGTAAATTTGAAATTTTAGGAACTAAGCATATGTGCCATAGAAAGTCATCCTCTTCACAGAATGACAATAAGTAGTACTATTTTTTTCCCTAAATGAAACTTATTCAGTTAATTTTGCAAAATGGGAAGAGATGATCTCAATAGCCTTTGCAGCATTTTCAGTACAGTTCCTTCACATCTGAGGTGCTACTGTGGTGATATTGGTTCAAACTGCAATTGCTATTTTTATAAAGACCCCCCAACAACCAATGGATAGCATTAGTTTAGTTTAGTTTAGTTTATTGTCATTGCACCTCGTACAACAAAATTAAATGCCATCTTCAGTGTACATTATACATAAAAAAATAAAAACACACATCCTTCACATTCTATACAATTGAATTGAAAACCCCTGATATTGCATTAATATTGCACTATACAGTAGAATTCAACATAGTTACTGCTCTGGGATAGAAGCTGTTTTTCAGCCTATTTGTCCTTGTTTTTATTGTCCTGTACCGTCCGCCAGATGGTAATAGTTCAAAAAAAGGGTGCCCAGGATGAGATGGATCTTTAAGAATGTTTTGAACTTTCTTAAGGCAGCGGGAGCTATAAAGCTCTTCCAAGGAGGGGAGAGGGCAACCAATGATCCTCTGTGCAATGACGTTAACCGTCTGGAGTGCTGTCCTATCTGCCACTGTGCAATTGGCAAACCATACACAGGTGCAGTAAGTTAAAATAGTCTCTATGGTGCAGCGGTAGAAGGTCACCACCATTATTTGGGTGAGAAAAGCTGGAGATATTGGAAATGCCATAGAGGGTTGGTTTTTTTCTGTTTTTTGATACTTGAGGAACATAATTGCAGGCTCCAACTACAGGTATGTGTTTGCTTTCCATGAAGGCATATGCAGGTCTTTGCAGAAATAATATTTAAAAATCAGTAATTGATTGTGAGTCTATGACCAGGTTCACATCTTTGGTTTCTTCACACTGGAAATAGCTAGTAGAAACATTGATATATATATCTTTTTGGTCCACTAAGGCTCTCCTCTCCTGATATTTTAAAAAAATCAAAGTGTAGAAGTTATTTTTTCCCCACTGTATTTAGCAGTTACCCCTTGCTGACTCCAATGGATACAGTGAAGGGATTTCTTGGTGGCTGCATTTATGATCTTTCCGTCTCAACAACATCCCGCTTGGAATGCAGTTGCCCTAGTTAAAGGGCTTTATGTCTTGACTTGCTAATGCAACTAGACTTTGAAACTATTCCTACAAGAAGGAGTTTGAATAGTTCAAGAGTAAAACTGATTTAATGCCTGTTCTACTTGCACATACCGTAATTCTACTTGCACATCATTCCTCTGTTTGTTAATGGGGCTTTGTGCATTTAAAAGAAAACCAAAATGTTTGTTCTGTGCTCAGTTACTCTCTTGGACATCATGTATGTTTTTAGCTGTAGTCTTCTGCCTAGGCCTTATATAGTCTTCATCCTTGATCCTCTGTTAATTTGAATATTATTCAAAAAGCTATAATAGCAATAGCACTTAACTTATATATTGCTTCATAGTTCTTTACAGTTCACAGAGTCAGTATATTACCCCCAACAATCTGGGTCTTCATTTTACCAACCTTGGAAAGATGGAACCCTGAGTCAACCTTGAGCCGGTCAGGATCGAACTCCTGGCAGTAGGCAGAGTTAGCCTGCAATACTGCATTCTAACCACTGCGCCACCCCACACATTCATTTAGTATTTGTTTCATAACTGGCTGACAGCACGTGAAACTCCATCCTTTCAACCAGTGGGAATGATGGGAGTTGTAATCCAACAGATCTGGTGGCCACCAGATTACATGATTCTCAAAGTTTCTAAGTTCTGTAGCTCCTTCCTGGTTAAACACCTAGCATGTAGGATCTATCAAGAGACTTCTGGGAATGGTGGGGGGGGTATTAAAAGAATTGTTATACAACACTGGAAGGCTGGGAGTCTGCATTGGAGACAATGGGGCAAAATATGTGATTTATATGCAATATCAGAATGCAAGCAAGAGAGACCAACATTTGGAATGTGGCATCATGATCCCTGTTTTGTCACATGCACATTGTTGGTCTTTTATTAGGTTTCTGTGACCTGAAAGAGAAAAATCTACCCACCTATTTTCTTTTCCATGATTGCATTGGGTTGGAAAAAATAAAAAGATATGGCAGTAGGTTGTCCAATAACTCTTTAGTGAGATGATACAGACTCATGGTGAGAAGCTCACCAGAAAAGCTGCAGTTTTATTTTAAAAGCACTATCAATTATCATAAGGTTTTCTCTGATTGTTACCAGTCCTTTGTTGGGATATGAGCTTCTCTCCAGCTGTGTCTTTGAGACAGTCCAAGGCGAATGTCTTGGTTGAGAAAGAATCTGATGTCTCTCAAAGAAACAGTTGCTTTTAAAAATGGTGTCTGGAGCTTTCTGAAAGGTTTTAGCTAAATTATGTTACCTACACTCATATCATAGTTTTAGGAAAAGTTGTTCAGAAGTAATTGATTTCTAGGATTCACTAACGGTGTCAACCAGGGCTTGCTAGAAAGGGTTTTCTCCTCGTAGTGTATGAAGTTTGACCCACATTGCCAAGAGAAAGCCAAGGATCTGTTATTACATCCAGCAGTTTGCTTAATCAGCATCACTTTGTCTCCAAGAGATTCACAGACAAATGAAATTATCCATGGAGGCTAGCAATCCCAGGAGCCTGGATAACTTTATGGGCCTTCCCTCCCTCTCTTTTCTGCAAGACATTGATCAGCAAGCATCATTATCTCTTCCCGTTTGATAGGAGGGAAAATAAATCATTTATTTTTCAACCAGATTGATTTATAAATATCTTCCATTTTAAAGGTAATTAATTTCATATGAAGTCATTGGCTATGTGTAGCATGCAGACACTTGAAATATTGATGCTGCGCCTTGCTGTTATGATGGAAACCCTGCCATTTATCATTTTGCAATGCTCAAAGTTTGCAAACAAACAATACATTTGCAAGGGAGGAAGAGTATGGATACTTTTACCCTCTCCTTAGTTTCCCAGCTCATATGTGTGCTAATAATTGATGGGAATGTGTTGTCCTCTTTTCTGTGAAATGTGAGATGTGGTTTATTTGTTTGAATGACCCAGGTGTGCTATGCCCTGAGGGTATTTCTATAGTATTATTGCCTATTTCCTCCTTGGACCAGCAACTAAGTGATTTGAGATGCCATTAAAAATAGCAAATAGAAGTAGCTTGGAGGCAGGAGAAATTGCAGCTGGAAAGGAGCCATAAACCATCATGCAACTACAATAATTGCCAGTATAAACATTTTAATAATAAAATATTATTTTCCCTGCCTTTTCCTCTTTCAGTGGTTTCCTTTTGTTGTAAGGAATATCCTTCTGGGTTCAGTTCCAAGTGGGGAAAAAGACACTGGATTCAAGGAAGTTGCTTGGAAAGAAGGTTTAATGGTGGACAGGAGCACATGGCATGGGCTCCTGAACAGAAAAGGTGGATCACATGTTTCCAGATGTTGGGAGAGGAGAGAAGGGACCAAAAGATGCTGAGTCTCTTGGTTTTATGACCTCTGTTGGGCCCCACCTCTTAGGTTCCTGTTCTTGTACAGAAATGTATCCCATTGGCTGTCAGACTCCCATGGGGCAACTCTGTAGGCTGTCCTGAATACCAAGCTAGTTTGAGTGCTGGCTGATGCAATCTTCCCAGGTGCCATGAGGCAGAGGGCTAATCCTATCTTTGTTATGTAGAATAGATTGCCCATTGACAAAGGTGGGGGGGATGAGTGAGCTGGGCCATTCCTTGATGGCCCATTGACAAAGGTGGGGGGATGAGTGAGCTGGGCCATTCCTTGATGGCCCATTGACAAAGGTGGGGGGATGAGTGAGCTTGTTTCCTTTCTAAAAGCATGTTTCTCAATTTCTCTAGGGATATTCTATATAATTCTGCCTTTTTAATTTTTCCTAGGATATTTCATTTTTCCAGGAGAGGGGTGGGTGCTAACTTCCTACACTTTCATCAGGAGTTCAAAATAAAAATGTTTGCATTGAATTAGAGCAACAAAGGGTAAAACACACAGACTTTATTGGTTTCATGCTTCAAATAATTCTTATATAACTTTTCCCTAATGAGTAGAATGTTCCTGAAGTCGAAGAAGATGGCTTAGGGACATTTCTGCAGTCCTGTCAAGGCCATTTAGGACTCTGATAATCTCAAATGCCCTGAAATTCAGCAGAAGACCACGCCGTTCTCTACCAAAGCAGGCTAGTTCAGGCTTTCCTATAATGGAAGTCTTCCAAAGGCCCAAAGTAATGCTATTTTCTATCAGTTCCTGAACTCTCATGAAAGAAGTCTAAAGATCTTAAATGATAATGCTTACATCTTCTCCAATTTCAGTGTTTGCTGAAATGCTGGCCACTAAAAATGGTGTTTCCTGTGTGGTAAGGCCAGGAGAGGAATCTAGATGGAAACATGCTGACCTCAATTATAAAACTAGAGAAAGAATAAAATTGGGAAGTTTTTGTTCCATACGTTTTTAAAAGCATCTCTAAAATTTTCTCCAAAGGACAGCATTGACTTTTCTGCGACAAGAAGTAGTGTTTGCTAAGAACAGGAGTTGGCATTGTATAACTGCTCTTGTACAGTAGACTCACTAATCGGGTCATTGACTTAGCCTGTTTCCTGGGTTCATATTATATACCCAATCGCAAACTAACCAAATCCACGAAGGCTGGGTTGGGCAATGCTTAAAAAGTCAGAGTCTAATTCTGCCTCCCAAGGGCTGTTAATACAAACCTTCTGATGACACAATCTTGCCACCAGAAGTGAGAGGTTGGGAGTGTTTTTCAGTGTCCCAAGAGTAGGAGTGGGAGGGACAATGAGGAGGGTCCCAACCATCCTTATTTGTAAAGTGCACCTGCCAAAACCAACTCCATGTTATCATTTTTCAGTCCTATTTGGGATTATTTTGATGGTTTGGGAGGGGTTTAGATTGGGAACGAGAGAAGCAAACTTCCTGTTCTGCTCTTCATCCTGAAGAAAAATGGTGAGAGAGGGATCACACCAGACTATAGAAACTAATATAAAAGACTATTGGTTGTAATTTTAGAAGTCTCTTCCGTGTTTTAATCCCTGTACTTCGTAATTTTATGTTAATCATTCTATTTTTACTTTATTTTATTTTATAATTATGGGTTTGTTTTATTTTTATTTCTGTTTTAGAATGACATGTTATTAGCTTTGTGCTGGCCTATGACTGAAATAAACAAATAAACAAATAGCAGTGAGGTTGGAGTGAAGGAATTAGCCTCTTCCTCCTTCTTCTTCGCCTCCCAAAAACTGATCTCAAAATAACAAATGCATAAATCATGCAGAACATTGATCTGCGGCCTGTCTTGATGTGCAAACATACCTTGAGCATATCAATGACTTATCGTTTATATGTATATGAGACTTAGCTAGATGGTGTCTGAAGGGGGAAAAAACCTTTAAAATACCTGTTTGTTTGTTTTTAACTTAATGTTTATTGGTAGTATTGAGTTCTGTTGAGAATAAATGCAGCAAGCAGAGACTGAGATGAAAGAATGAAATCTGGAGTGTTGTGAGCATTGGGCTATGGACTTCCATATTAATTAATCTAAAGCCTAGAAGAGGAGGGTCAATATTACTTGTGCCTCTAACTTAAATATCTGTTTAGCAGCTGTGCTACTGCAATTTATTACATCCTGGTGAGGCTGGTAATAGCATTCTTGGTTATTCAAGACAGTAAAGTGGTTGCTGTCATAATGATTACTGAACACTCTTACACTCTATATGATTTTTGCTACCATTTTTTTCAGATTCCCCCAAATTAGCATAAACTTGTAACCTCTGCATATAAACAATGCAAAAGGTGTAATGTGTTGAGTACCAGTGGCTCAACAATGTAGAGATGTAGCCAGAAAGGAAGATCAATAGAATAAATCCCTTGGGCACAAATATCACGGAATGTATTATCATTATTTCTGCTCTTCAGTACAGATGTCACTATTACAAAAGGAATTTTGTTATGTGCTCTGTGGATTACAAAGATCCCACTAAGCTGGTATTAACAGGATGAACAAAATCATCTTCACAACCTTTCTGTTCATTCAGAGTTTATTTTTCTTTGGGCATATTTATATTTCTCCAATTGTACTGACTTTACAGTCCTGCTGTGTATTCTCAAGAGAAAATATTTGCAATGAAAGAGAGGTAAGTTGAGAAGAATCTCTTGAAGACCCTCCCCAAAAAGTTCATTTTGCCTTCCTCACTCCAAAGTCCCTTTCATCTTTTCTGCTAAGATAAGGCACTTTGCAAAATGAAGTTTTCTTTAGGCAGATAATCAATTCATGAAAAATCTTCTCCAATTGTGGTTTGGTCCTCTTTTTTCTTCTCTATGTTGTTGTGTCTTTTTTTTCTTAACACCATAAATAAATATGGCTGTAGTTACTGAGGTAATGCATGCTTAATAAACCCTGTATTATATACACTTTACTAGTAGCTGGATACCCTTCACTACGAAACTATGTGATCAGGCTTGATAATTTGACAGTTAAAGCTTGGAAATTAATGAGTAGTTACAATCGGCTTGATACATTGACACTTAAAATTTATATAGAATGTGTAACTCCTTAGCATCAGAGCGTGTTAATATAAGGCAATTGGCAGTTGGAGCAGAGTTCTTTTCAGGTGGGGAGGGGCAGTAGAATGTCTAAACTCGCAGCCCACAGGCTGGATGAGTCACGCGCTGGCCACGGCCACGCCCGGTTTAGCAAAGAGGTAGCATCAGAGCATGTTAATATAAGGCAACTGGAAGTTGGAACAGAGTTCTTTTCAGGTGGGGAGGGGGAATAGAATGTCTAACTCCTTAGCATCAGAGCATGTTAATAATAATATAAGAAATACTAATGATCTGATGGTCATTTCAAAAAACTCCTTTCTTAGCAAGCACCTAGAAGCCAAGAGGCACATACATGCCAAGTATACTGTATAAGAAATACTAATAATCTGATGGTCATTTCGAAAAATCCTTTCTTAGCAAGCACCAAGAAGCCAAGAGGAACATACGTGCCAAGTTTCAAGTTTGTAGGCTTTACAGTTCTGGAGATTTCGTGATGAGTGAGTGGTATTTGGCTTTTATATACATAGAAGATTACATCTTATTTTCTATTTTTCCTTTTTTGTATCCTACAGGAAGAGGTTTTCAGTTTGTACTAGTCTTTTATCAAGTTGGCCAAATAATTTCCATCAATGCAAAATCTGTTTAGCTTGATTAAAACTACAACACTGGTATTTGTAACTCTTATTAATTAAGCCAGCCTAAAAAAACATAATGTGGGCAGAAAGAGTAGGATTGTATCCAGGTCATATCCTAGCACCAATAAAACATAATCTGTCTCATTTTTGCACCATTTACTTGGGTTACAGGATAGCAGAAGAGGTTTTATGCATAGGCAATCTGTGCTTTCTGTCAAGGTATCATGGAATAGGTGATAGTACCACTATATAATGCACTAGTGAGGCCATACTTAGAATACTAAGTTCAATTCTGATCACCACGATACAAAAATGATGCTGAGGCCCTAGAAAGAATGCAGAGAACAGCAATAAAGATGCAAAGGATATGGAAACTAAATCGTACAAAGAACAGTTGAGGGGACTAATTGTATTTAGTTTAATGAAGAGAAGGTTTAGGGGTGATATGATAGCTGTCTTCCAATACTTGAAAGTACTGGAAGAGGGGGTTGACACCTGAGGGCACCTGAGGGCAGAAGAAGAAATAATGGGTGAAGCTCATCAGAGGGAGATCCTACCTGGAACTAAGGAGAGATTTCTTGACGGTGAGGGGAATTAATCAGTGGAACAGCTTGCCTCCCACAGTTGTGGGGGCTCCATCACTGGAGGTTTTTAAAAAAAGTATTAGACAACCATTTGTCTTGGATGGAATAAGATTTATTTTTTTATTTATTTTATAAAATTTATATGCCGCCCAACTCCCGAAGATCTCCTGCCTTGGATAGGGGGTTGGACTAGAAGACCACCAAGGTCCCTTCCAGCCTTCCAATTATATGATTCTTAGTTGAGCAACATGTCACTTTCAACATCTCATCATGATTGTGAGTGACATTACATGATAGACCAGCGGTTCTCAACCTGTGGGTCGCGACCCCTTTGGGGGTCGAACGACCATTTCACAGGGGTCGCCGCGCGCGTTAGCCCGCCATCTTGCTGCCACCGTCACTGCAGGGGTGAAAAGGTCCCGGTTCGGCCGTGCTGCGGGTCGCTGGACAGCTGGTAGCCCGGACGCCGCCATTTGAGTTCTTCTATCCTCTGCGCATGCGCAGAATGCTTTGCGCATGCGCAGAGGGTAAAAGAACCCAAATGGCGGCGTCTAGAGAGAGAGAGAGAGAGAGAGAGAGAGAGAGAGGTGGAGGGGAGTGGGGGGGGGGGTGGGGTGGGGTCGCGGCGGCGGGGGGGGTCGCAGGGGGGTCGCGGCATTAGAAAGGTTGAGAACCACTGTGATAGACCATGTATGAAATTAAACTGTTTAGGTCCACCTACAGTACATGATAAAGTGGGATTGATTTGGAGGAGCTCAAAGCTGAAACCAGTTTATGTTCATGAAATTGATGGAACAATATGAAACATCCATATAAAACTATGTTTCCTAAATGCTTTTGGAACTGGACTGTAGATTTTTAATTCTTAAAAAAGAATCCTCTCTTCTTTGTATCCACTGTAATCTAAGTAAATTACATATTAAGGGAAATATGTGGCTTCTTTCAAAAACAGCGGTCTGAGTCTGTTTCCCCATCAATCTCATTTTCTCAGGCAGTTCCTACAGTATGTACATATCCCAAATAATTGCCAGAAGCAATAATGAAATGAGATATGAGAACTTAAAGAATAGTATCTCTTTTTTTCAATCACTCACTATTCATAGAAGCCACAAAGAGAAACAAATATTCATGAGATTTCCAGTCTGGAAATAATTTCTCCAGAAATCATGCCACTTAGCTCTCTGCATTTAGATGTCTGAAAATTGACTCGTGGCAACTAAACTTCTTTTCTTGTTGGTTCGAAATGTTTCATTTCTTATCCAAGTAGGTTCTTCAGTTAGGCAAGTCGGTTAAAACCAATGTACTCAGACTGAAGAAGCTACTTGCTTAAGCAGCGGAATGTTTCAAACCAACAGCTGCCATGACTCAACTTCTAGACAACTCTGTGTAGAATCTACACACTGTAGATGACTGAGAATCTTCATTGATATTCTGCATTTGATATGTTACTTTCACTCATAGTGATTTCCCTCCTGAAGAACTGCACAAAACTTATTATGGAGCTTAGGAACAACTTTATTTACTCTGGTGGGATTTATTTTGTTTTTAATGGAGGAACTCAGAGTTTGTGAAGAATATAGACCTGATCTTAGAAATAGGGAAAAGATGAGTAAACCATGAAAGGAGGAGGGAGCAGTTTTGGAAAGATTACTCAGGCTGGAGAAAAATGAAAGCATGAGAAAGAAACTCAAAATAACTCCATCCTGATTTTGTTTGATACAAGATGGAATAAAGAAAAACTCTGATGGGTTTTCAAGCAGTGGTGGGTTGCTGCCGGTTTGGACCGGTTCTCCCATACCGGTGGTGGAAATTTGCACCCACTCGCCGAACCGGCAGCGATGGCCAGCTGTCCATGCCCCCGAACCGGTACTCTGGTCGCCACGGCTGGCAAAGAACCCTCTGCGCATGCGCAGAAGCTTCTGCGCATGTGCAGAGGGCCATTTCCCTGATGTGACATAGGCACGCGCGCGAGCGAAGCGCACTTCCATCGCGATGCGAACCGGTAGGGAAGGTAAGTGGAACCCACCCCTGCTTTCAAGGGTCAGTTACTCTATACTACAACAATAAAGAATGAAATCTTTATTTTACCTGTTTCTTGATCTTGCCTGCCCTCCATATTTATCCAGTTTTATCCCATCTATGGGATGGCTGAGTAACTGCAACTGTAAACTTCTACTTAACAGAAAGAATCCATGCAAGTTGAAACTACCTGTCATCTTCCTGAGTGATGAGTCTGCCATTTTGCATCCTAATTGTGCACAGAAGGCTATTGCATTCGCCTTTCAGTGGCCTGAAAAAAAAATGTATATGCAGATTATGACTGGATGATAGCGCTGATAATAGCCGTCTTACTCCTGTCAAAAATACACAGACCTACTTGCTCAAAATCTGAAAAAGAACATGAGTTTTTGAAAGATGTTTACAAGAGATAATGTTTTTTTTCCATTTACATAACAAAGAACTGAAATCAGGCAATCTATGTTAAAATGACTTGGGGGAAATTTGCATTAGCATTTCCTGTGCTTTCAGTATATGAAATTGTGGGGGGGAGAAAAAAAAACACCCTCCATATGTTGAGAAAGTTGCAGATGAAAATAGATGATATTTTAAATGGATTTTTTGGAAAAAAAAAAGAAAGAGCCAGGGATCTTGCCATACTAAGGACTACGGTAAAACAGAATGGACTTTTACTGAACTCTGCCTCTCTCGGATGCATTCAGTGTCATGCATAAGACTCGCTTATGTAGTTGATACATTCATGCTATGCATGCTCAACTCTTATTGTCAACAATAAGCCTCTACTGATTTTCAATGTATGACCAGCAAACACTTCTAAATAGAAAAAGTTCTATTTTATCACTCAGCTTCCCCAGGAGAACCCTTAACCTGACACAGAACTGTCTTCTGTTAAGGAATCCTGATTGACCGGTACCCTGTCTCTGTTAGTGGTTGGGGACTTACAAGAAAAGTCTTATTTTCACAGTTCATCTTCTTTCTTTAAAAGAAAAAATGTGTGCCATGGTCCAGCAGAGATCTTAAGAATTTATTGTGGCTTAAAAGAATTTGTCGACATTCTTTAAAGTAAGATGGAAAGAATTTGCTATTGAATAAAACATAATGGGCAGATTTTCCCATCCAGATGGGGGTTGCTGACTTTTTGGTTCTTCAAGGTTTGAATACCTGCACTTCTCTTCATGTTGGTGGCTCTGAATTAGGGTTGTGGTCTTTTCTTCGGCAGGTTCCACATCTTGAACATCTCCATGGCAGGTGGAGACAACCTGGACCTCTCCATGTTGCTGATTATCATATCAAATAAATTGGATTGGTGCAGAATGGCTTTCAAAGACTTATTAGAGTCCTCACAGTCCTTCATAATAAGATTAGAAAGAACATGATTTTTAATAAATAAAAAAAATCCCAAAGTCTGAAAAATGACAAATTTATCCATTATGTCTGTAAAATCTCAGTTTTACTCAATATATGTTCAGTGGCTCAAGAGGCTAACTGAATAAATGCGCAAGGAAGTGAAAAATCTATCAAAATAGCTTATAAATAAAAAGAAATAAAACTTTTCATGTCAAACAGGAGTTTAACCATTGGCTCTAATTAAGCTATGAGAAATAGCAGCCTCTTTGGTACAGAGACCAGCAAGTAAACTGTTAAATATGTGAATAAGGAGTGAAGCCTTGGACGAAAGCTTCCCTCAGGTCCGCATTCCAGGCGGAAAATAATAAAGGTTTAAAATCATTGGTTCACAGTACAGGCGGGAAAATAGAGCAACCTTAGTGGTTGGACTGCCTGACAGTTCCCTTTAAAAGAGGGAACTGTCAGACAGCAGCGGCAGTCAGTTGTACCGGTTTACCAATAAAGAGCTGTAGTCACTATACTGAAGTCCTGCCTCTTCAATTCAACCCCAACATAAACCTGTTTCTTAAAGACTGCAATGCATAGCTGAGCCCTCCT
This sequence comes from Thermophis baileyi, assembly GCA_003457575.1. Taxonomy (NCBI): domain Eukaryota; kingdom Metazoa; phylum Chordata; class Lepidosauria; order Squamata; family Dipsadidae; genus Thermophis; species Thermophis baileyi. Next base: position 1,118,737 of record QLTV01000806.1, read on the forward strand.
TGTACCCCTGGGGTTCATCCCTCAGCCCACACGGCCAGGACAGCAAGCTTAAGTCCACAATCTGGGATGTACGGTACCAACTTCAGAGACAGCAAGCCCAGTGATGCTTCCTGCTGTTCCTCTGCACTGAGGGGGCATGTATGGCCTGGACCTTTCCCTAATTTCCTTCCTAGCACAGTGCATGATCTCCATTATCTTTTTTTGTATATTTATTATACAGTATATTATACAGTATACAGGGGTGGGTTCTAACTTACCTCGCTGCTGGTTCGCTTCCTCCCGCGCCGCGTGGCTGCGCCTTGTGGGTGCGCGCACGCTTCGTGCGCATGCGCAGTGCTGAAAAATAAAAAAAAATCCCCCCAAAAAAGCTAAAAACAAGATGGTGACGCATGCGCAGTGCCAGAAACTCGGCTTCTGCACATGCGTAGAAGAAAAAAAACCCAGAAAAAAAAATTCAAAAAAACAAAAAACGGGAAGGAAGAAACCAAAAAAAAATAAAAAAAAAAAAAAAAAAAAAAAAAAAATCCAAAAAAAAAAGCCGCAAACAAGATGGTGATGCATGCGCAGTGCCAGAAACATGGCTTCTGTGCATGCACAAAAGAAAAAAACCCGTAAAAAAAATTAAAAAAAAGATGGCGGCGCCCACAGACCGGCACCAACAGAACCAGTTCCGTGACATCACCATGATGTCACCAGCGGGTCGCTACCGGTTTGGGCAAACCGGTCCAAACTGGGAGGAACCCTTCTCTGACAGTATATTTATTTATTATTATTCTGTATATTTATTATTCTAAACTGCCTCCTTTAGCTACTTTTTTCCACACTTCCCAGAAACACTGAAGTGGAGTTGAGAATTAGACAGTCATGAAAGAAAGCCAACAGTCTATTCTGGGAAATATCTGGCAACCTTCTCACTTACCCACCTTTAGAAAACAACTTCACCTTCAAATCTGAAGGAAAATGCAAGTGAGATAAATATAAATATAAATATTTTAAACTAGAGTTTGTCTGAGGACTTGGGGGTTTTCCCATTTCCCACAATACATGTGGATCAAGGGATTAAAGAGGGATTTAGCAGCAGGGCATCATGCAGAAGACAATAAAACAGATTCTCTTTTTTTACCTGTTCTCTATTGCTCCATGTTCTAGAAAAGGAGATTGGTGAAAGCTTCTGGATCTCAGTCAGAGAGATGGTAAACTTCACTTCATTGGATGTGCATATGCAATGGCTGGACAATAGCATTGGGGCTGCTTTCTCTAGATTGCTGAACTGAGCACTGGGTTGAACCAAATATTATTACCAAGAATTATTAATGGCCTTTCCATCCCAACTAATTCTGCAATTCTCTGGCTTTGATGACTATAGATGTGGATGCAGCTGTGTTGCAATCTCCTTTAATGATGTGCAACAAGAAGCAATGGATGGAAGCTAATCAAGGAGAAAAGCAACCTAGGAGAAATTTCCCAACAGTTAGAACAATTAATCAGTGGAACAACTGGCCACCAGAAGTTGTGAATGCTCCAAACTGGAAGGTTTTAAGAAGAGATTGGACAGCCATTTGTCTGAAATGGTGTAGGGTTTCCTGCCTGAGCAGAGGGTTGGACTAGAAGACCTCCAAGGTCCCTTCCAACTCTGTTATTCTGTTATTTTGGGTTGCCTCAGGGAGACTTACAAAGAAAAACCTTTCTGCATTATTGGCCGTTCAAGAAGGTTGAAGGAGGAATGGGGAATTGTCAAGGAGATAATATTAAAGGCAAGGATCTTTCTGGTCTCCAAATTGTATTGTGTAGCCCTGAGGAAGAGAAGGAAGGGGAGGGTCATTTTGGCATTCCTGTGTAAGTTTTCACAAGGTTGGTGTACTTCCATGAGACTTCAGATGTTTTATTTTACTGTTCAAGAATGCTGGAGTTAAAGTAAGTCAGTTCTTAGCAAAATGTGTCAGTTGCCTGCTGATTATCAAAAGCACTCCAGGGGTCTTTTTCAGGAATCTTTCTCAGATATACTTGAAAGGTTCATGGATTGAGTCTGAAGTGTTGGGGCTGTGTTTGTGCACAGTACAATTACAATTTACTGCAATATGGTGTACAAACCATCAACTCCCATTGGTAGTTTATGATTCAGTATGATGTCAGGGTTCCAAGTAACACCCCCAATGAAAAGAAACTCCGAGGCTTGGATTTCCTCAAAGCTACAATTTATTAGAGATGTCATATTGGCACATCTGTGAAAACCCGAATCTGAGAGCTTTTTCTCCACCCAAATGAAAGTTCAAGACCCTGCCCAACACCCACATGTCCATCACACGATCCAATCAGGCACCGTCCAAAACTGAAGATGCCTCCCTGTTATTTCATCACAGCTGCCGGGCACAGCGACCTTGACTTTCTGGAAAGAATGTTGTTTAGACTACTATATATCACCTACTCCATACAATTTCCCCTCCCATTTTCCCACAGCAGAAAATGTGGCAGGCCTGAATACAAAAAGGTAAAAGATGGCTTCCAGGCCTGACATATGTTGTGTGAACTCCCAAACTAAGTAAATTATTGTGAAAGGTAGCCATGAATAAGCAGGTCATGGAAACACAGATTTGTGCATAAAACTTTCGCTGTACAAATGATCTTGAATAAAATATTAAGAATTCATACCAAAATAAGAGTGATATTGTATGGGGGAGGGGGAGGAATCCTGTAAGCCCTTTTCAACCAGAAAAGAAGCAGACACAGGAAAAAAACTTGTGAAACAATAAAAGGAGCAAGAAGAATAAAAAGTGTGCTTAGAACATTGGTTTATGATGAAGGATTATTTGAAGCCAGTAGAATTTTAGGAAAAAAGTTCAGATATGATTTCTGCAAGTGGGATATCTACTCAAAGATACAAAAAAGATCAGAGAAATATTGGTTGTAGGGAATCGGCAGGGCACACCGAGGCACATTGGATTCAGAAAAGGAGCTATGGCAGTCTCTGCATCTGTGTTGTTTTAAAATTGGACTGAAAGTAGGCACAGAGAACTTAGGCATGAGGTAACCTTCTCTGCTAGCTGCAAAGATTTTCTGAAAAGGAGATACAAAGCAGCTTTAAAAAAAAAACTCAAGCAGGAAATGGTTCTTTACAGAAGGATCAGAATAATTATTTTCAACGTGTCTTAGTTTTTGATAAGGTAATCTGATGCAGTCAGATAAACTATGTGAGTGTATCATCTAAAAGCAATGACGCCTCATTATGCAAAAGCAAAAGGTGAATGATTGTTAAGTGCAGAAAAAATTATGGAGCATCATCTACCAGCTTTCTATAGTAAAAAGATAAAAAGACATGTTTAGGGATATATTAAGATCAAGTTCTTGCATGGCCAGCTCTAAATCTTCCTTGATAGGAGTAAAGGTTTTGCTTTCTTCTCTGTTATTAATTTGTCATGGCTTTCTTTTAATATTGGATTTCATTTCCTTCTAATATACCGTATTTTTCGGAGTATAAGACACACTTCCCCCCCCTAAAAGAGGGTGGAAATGTTGGTGCGTCTTATACACTGAATACAGCCATTTTTGGCCTCCCGAAGCCCCGCCCCACACGAAAACGGGTGCGCAGAAGGTTTGGGAGGTCTGCAGAGTGCTCTTGAGTGCTGGGGGATGGCAAAAACGCCCCCGTTTTTGCAAAAACGGGCAAAAAACAGCCCATTTTTCATAAAAATGGGGTGCGCAGAGGGTTTGGGAGGTCTGCAGAGTGCTCCTGGGGGCTGGGGGAGGGCAAAAACTTTTTTTTTCTTACTTACCTTTTCGAAATCTTAATGCGCCTTATACACCGGTGCGTCTTATAGTCTGAAAAATACGGTAATTATCTTCCATTCTGCTGTAATGTAATTGCTCCTTTTTCTAATTAATTTATGTGAGTGCACGTATAGCTGTTAAAAGGAATTGGCATTGATCTCTGCATTGGCATGGATAAAAGCAACAGAGGCTATTAGCACTGATCATTCTCCAGTCAAAAATCCACACACAAAAAGCATTCTTTGGCCAAAGATGTCTCCCCAAAACCATCTCTGTGGAGAAGTAGCATTTTTGAAAAGCTACCACTGGGAAGAATGTATGCAAAAGAAGCTGGGCATCAGGTTAGGTTGGGAGATGGAGAAATATTCCAGAAAAAAGCAGTGATGCCCCATATCCATACTGTAGCCAAGAAAATAACATGAACTCATCAGGGATGAAGCCTACATAAAAGACAATTTTTTAAACAAATAAAATGAGTTGTTATTGTCTTTTTATATTATGCCCATGTATTTCATCCACCAACAGATTTCATATATAATTAAACTAGTAAATGAGGAACTGGGTAATTGACTGCTCTACTAAATTGGAATTCATTACTCTTTTCAAATCAATGTGGGAACGTGATATTTTTGCTGATTTTGGGTTAATCACTTTTAAATAGATTACACATCTTACTTTTGAAATTTATTTGTATTTATTATGCAAACTTAATTAGAAGTGCAAATGCATACTATAATATTAAAGGATCGATATAACCACATCATTAATCAGCTTGGCAACAAAAATGTGAGGGGGAAAAGGATATCCCTTACATATATGAGAAAACTATGTTTGAAACTCAATGTGTTAGTCTTTTGCAGCAAAAACAACAAAAAGTCTTGTGGTACCTTAAAAACAAATGTATTACAAAGCAGCCATTCCTGAATTATGGTCAAGTTCATATAAATGTAAAAAATATTGTTCTGTAGGTGGAGAATTAGAAGTATTAACTATGCTTAAGGACTAGGAAGATTAAAGAAAAGTAGGGGCGGCATTTAATTAGTATTTTGGCAGCTTCCAGTAGTGAAGGCATCTTTCAATATCTTTTATGTTAGTGACACTGCACCTCCTTTTTTCTATGCAAAGATGTCTAAATCTCCATAATTTATTTTTATATTTATTTATTTATTTATTTATTTATTTATTTATTTATTTATTTATTTATTTATTTATTTATTTATTTATCAAGCATATATATATGATTACGAACAAAGTATAAACAGTATAAACATGTTTGTGAATATATAAGTACAAGCATGGTTATGAGTACAAGAAATTTTACAAATATATGGGTACATGAGGACAGGGACGGTAGGCATGCTGGTGCGCTTATGCACGCCCCTTACAGACCTCTTAGGAATGGGGTGAGGTCGACGGTGGACAGTCTAAGGTTAAAGTTGTGGGGGTTTGGGGAAGAAACTACAGAGTCGGGTAATGTATTCCAGGCATTGACCACTCTGTT
>QLTV01000806.1:1154646-1177758 GCA_003457575.1 Thermophis baileyi
GACCCAGCATATCGTTTGCTTCCAGGAAGCAGTCGAATCGCCGCATGTAGGAGTCCCATTTCTCCCTGGTCGGGTCGAAAGGCGCCGGCGGGTGGAAGGTGGACATAGCGGCAGAAGGAGGCAGGAAGATGTCTGCCTGGCTGGTTGAAAGTGCTGAAGAAGCTAGTCACAGTTCTCCAGGCCCAAGCCCTCGTCGCCACTGTTAGATAGTGGGTAGAGATGACAGGAGACAGACTTCCAAAGCAGCTCTTTATTTCAGCTCTTGTATCAGCAACCAGCAAAGAGCAGTCTGACAGCTTGCCCTTTTATAGGGAGCTGTCAGACAGACCAGCCAATAGCGTTTGAGCTTTTTCCCGCTCAAACGCTGGACCTGGTTGGAACCATGTAACACAGTTTAAACAGTTAGAACATAACACTTCCCCTGCCACGCCCGCCAAGCCACGCCCGCCAAGCCACACCACGCCCAAGCCATGCCCACAGAACCAATAGTAAAAAAAATTGGATTTCACCACTGGTTAGGCCCGACAATGGGAAATAAGGTAGGAAAGGGAGCTAATTTGTTATGGTGGTTAGGATATCAATCTAGAAGCTGAGAGACCATGAGTTCCAGTCCCACTATAGGCACAAAGCCAAATAGGTGACCTTGGGCCCTAGGAAGGAGGAAAGAGCTGCCACTTTTGAAAGTCTCTCCAAGTAAACTGCTGGGATTAATCAAGGATGAGTCAAGACTGCCTCAAAGTTACATACACACACATACACATACACATACACATACACATACACATACACATACACATACACATACACATACACATACACATACACATACACATACACATACACATACAAAGGCAGGAAAACTGAAGATGGTTTTTTTTCCCCCTGCATAGATAAACAGATAGGACATCAGGACTACTTTTTTTTTACTTTTTTCTTTCTTCCTATCATTTTGAATCTTTACAGGTTATGCCTTTGAATGCCTTGCTTTGTACTTCATAGGGCTGGAAGGGGCCTTGGAGGTCTTCCTCATGGAGTAACCTTGTAAGGTTTGGACATATGAAAATGCTCATGGAGAGGTGATGAAGGACATAGTTGTTGTCCTCACCCTTTCATCTAGTTAAATGAATGGATGCATGGAACTTCCTTTATCACTACTCTCCATTATGATATTGCATAGTTCCCCTAGAGCAGGGGTGTCAAACTGGCGACCTGCGGGCCAGATGCGTCATGCACAGGCCACGCCCACCCCAGCTCCGCAAAGGGGGAAAATGTCACGATACATCATGTGACGGCAACGTGATGGTGTGAGCTTGACACCCGTGCCCAAGAGACCCTGAATAACCCTGGGGCCTACACAAGGAGATAGGATCCTAGCCCTCACATGCACCCATTTCTTTAATATATGGTCACCTACAGAAGACCTGAGCAGAACAGACAGATGGATAACATGGTATTTAATGTATGTATAATAATTCAAGTTCATTCACTTGTGTCTTTCTCATTTTAGTTAGTACGAATATGGAGAATTACTGCGGGTCAGTATAGACCAGGGCTGTCAAACTTGCGGCCCGCAGGCCAGATGCATCACACGCTGGCCACGCCCACGTCCGGTTTAGTGAAAGGGGGGAAAGTCCCAATACGTCATGTGACACCGCCATGACGATTTAGTTTACAATGTCCCTCTAGAATCTACTGTTTTTATATGGTCCACTTGAAGAGTTGACATTTGTTTGAGGCAAAGTATCAATCTGAGTTTGAAGATAGCTCAAGCTTAAAGATTGCTTTGCTAGAACAGACTGAGATATATCTAGCCTTAATTTGCAATGTCCATCTAGAATCCACTGTTTCTCCTTTCTTGTTATTGTCCAAAGCATATTGTAATAGAGAGGAATTTTATTTCTGCATATGAATGTTTCATTTGGCTAGTTAAGCCAGACCTCAGTCATATGACTCCAATAAGACACTTCCTGTGGGGTTTCAAATCTCAGCTTTCAAATTCAAATTCTTATTTGAAGCCCTCATTCCCAGCACTTTGACAACATAAATAGGATAGATTTAGACCACAAATAATTTTATGAGTCTCGCAGTCCACTTGGCATTAGGTATAAGTGTGATCTAAGAAACACGAGATATAGTTAGTCCTAATACAGGTAGTTCTTGATTTACGACCACAGCTGACCCCAAAATTTCTGTTGCTAAGCAAAGCATTTGTTAAGTGAATTTTGCCCCATTTTACAACCTTTCTTGCCACAGTTACTAAGCAAATCACTGCAGTTGTTAAGTGAGTAACACGGTCATTAAGTGAATCTGGCTTCCCCATTGACTTTGCTTGTCAGAAGGTCGCAAAAGGTGATCACATGACCTTGGGACACAGCAGCCGTCATAAATATAAGTCCGTTGACAAGTCTCTGAATTTTGATCCCATGACCTTGGAGATGTTGCACTGGTCATAACTATGAAGAACGGTCATAAGTCACTTTATTCAGTGCTGTTGAAACTTTGAACTGTCATTAAACGAACTGTTGTAAGTCAAGGACTACTTGTACATTCCAGTACAAAGTAGCATGGAGTGTTTAAAATCAACTGAGAAATGTATTTACCATCAAAGCATCAGAATATAATCTGAAACAGGGGTCCCCAACCCCCGGTCAGTGCAGTGGACCCGCACTGGGCCACGACATGTCAGAAACCGGGCCGAGCAAACAAGTGAAGCCCCATCCGCGGAATGCACGCACCATGCCAAACCACGCCCCCCCCTCTGGTCCACGGAAGAACCTTTCTCCATGGAACCAGTCCCTGGTGCCCAAAAGGTTGGGGGCCACTGATCTAAGAGACTCTCAAGTTATATGTAGTATATAGAGCCGTGGTGGCACAGTGGTTAAAATGCAATACTGCAGGCTACTTCTGCTGACCGCATGGAGATTGTGGGCGAGCACATGTGTGCGCATCCCAACTTGCATGAGTAGCAGGCAAGCACACGCATGTTCCATTTGTACTGAGCCATGGTGGCACAATGGTTAGAATGCAATTCTGCTGACTGCCAACTGCCAACAGTTCATCAATTCGATTCTCACCAGGCTCAAGGTTGACTCAGCCTTCCATCCTTCCGAGGTCGGTAAAATGAGGAGCCAGATTGTTGGGGGCAATATGCTGACACTATAACCGCTTAGAGAGGGCTTAGAAATGGTATATAATGCTATTGCTATATAAAATTAGTATGGGAAGCAAAATATTCAGAGAAATTTTCGGTCTTTTTTTTTTATGCCTATTTATGGCTGAAGAGTCTTTGAAAAATCCAGTAGGATCAGACTTACTGAACCAAGTAGGAGCAATGAATGGCAACGATATGATTAGTAATGCTTGCAATTATAATATGATAAAGTGGCTTTGCATTCAATAATTCTTGAAAATTAAGTGGAAAATTAAAAGGAAAACATGCACTTAAAATGCTTTTAAAGAATTTAGTGTGATACAGAAGGCTGATTGCATATGTGTATATTGTCCATCACAGCATGCATAATTAAACTCCATTCACAGTACAGGTAGTCCTCGACATACGGCCACAATTCAGCCCCAAATTTCTGTTGCTAAGTGAGACATTTGTTAAGTGGGTTTTGTCCTGTTTTACGACCTTTCTTGCCATGGTGGTTAAAGTGAATCACTGCAGTTGTCAAATTAGTAACACAGTTGTTAAATGAATCTGGCTTCCCCATTGACTTGGCTTGTCAGAAGGTTGCAAAGGGGAATCACGTGACTCCGGGACAGTGCAACGGTCATAAATATGAACCAGTTGCCAAGCGTCTGAATTTTGATCCCGTGACCATGGGGATGCTGCAATGGCTATAAGTGTGAAAACTGGTCATAAGTCACTTTTTTCAGTGCCGTTGTAATTTCAAACAGTCACTACATGAACTGTTGTAAGTCAAGGACTACCTGTAGTTTGCTGATACTGATACATTATCCTTTTTGCGGCTCTCTGCTTCCTGTAACCTAACACTTTGTCTTGATTTTTCCCTCTTTTTTCTTTTCTCTCCTGCTTCCTAGAGGACTATCTGGAGGACAATGCAACATGGTGTAAGCTCTGGTATTCTTATTCTTGATTTTCATACCCATTAACATATTGCTGATTTTGCTGACAAATGACATCTAATGTTATCCACATAGCAATCTTTTTTTCCCCTCCTTGCAAAATAATCTGATTTATAGATTGCTTTTGCAAACTAATACTTAGGTTGAGCCCTTCACATTCTTATTACTGTCTTTTTTTTTTTTAGATACACTGAGAGTTGGTCATATAATTATTATGGTTCGTTGCACAGTCAGCCAGATGTTTAGACTGGATCTAGCATTTTTATCCAACTATCAAGTCTCAATGGTCTGAGCTCCGGATGTGAGATTTAAAACAATAAAAATTTATACTCACTAATTCGACAGACAACTCTGATGTACAAACAAAGAAAGTTTATTTAAATGTGTTTGCAAAGGCAGGCCTCCACGTCCCTTCCCAAGTTGGATTGAGATTGTGAAGCACACTTTTAAAGTTTCACACCATGCATTTATACATTTCCACACAATATACGTGTTCCACACAATATACATCACGCCTACGATCCCTTACACTCTGTGTTTATGACAAACGTGATTACCCCTGCCTTGTTACAACAGGATCTATCTTATCTTGTCTTTTACCATTTGTCCGGAGCGTGGGCTTACTTCCTTGAACATTCAGATCGAGCTGACACACAGTGACTAGCTCTTTATCATCTGTGGTTTTTATTTGGCCTTGCTACTGAGGCTTGCAGTAAGAATTATTGACTTAAAGTGTTTTATAATTCTTCTGATACTTTTTATAAAAAAGTAACTTTCCATCCATTCTCACATGGACCTAAACCAGCATTAAGATGCCACGTGTTTTGGGGCTTACTGGGTTTAATGAGCCGGACTCTGGCACATAATGAATTCCAAAACCAAAACAGGATGTAGAATCAGCCAGGCGAGCCACACACCTCCGCCGCCACAGTCCTTGCTCATCCCTCTCAGCTGCTAATTGGCCAGGCCAATTAGATGCTGTTCGGCTGATCTGCGGCCCCGATGAACAGCTGATCATAGGCTCACTCCCCGCCAATCAGATGCTCGTCGCCGCCACCTCAAATCCAGGCAAGCTGCTGGTCTCACGGTGCCCCACCTCCCCGCTGAACAGCTGCTCCTCGGCTCACTCCTTGGAATAGATGCTTGCTGCTGCAGCCTCCGGACTCCCACCACCCATCACCAGTGCAGGGGTTCCTTTCCCCCCACAGGTATGGCAAACCCCGGGTTTGCTGGGATGTACTAAATAAACCTCAGAAGGCATACGGCAGGCAGGCAGGGGATTATAAGCAAACAAGGCCTCCTCAAAATGTGTAGTTCTAGACCTTTTAAACAAGAGAGACCATGATATAATCCTGGAATACTTCAGTTTCCCATGGTGCTAAAAGTGAGCCCACAATCTAAGATTTTTTGATATGGCACCCAGTATGCCAATAACCCCTGGCATCACCACAGCTGTTTTACGGCATAATCTTTCAATTTTTGGATCTTGATACTTAGTGATCTTCTCTAATTCTTTGTCTTCTATTCTATTATCCCCTGGTATCGCCACACTACACTTTGTTTTGTTCAACCACAGTTAAATCTGGTGTGTTATGAGCCAAGACTTTATCCGTTTGCATTTGAGGAATCCAACAATATTTAATTATTTACCATTTTTATTATTATTATTATTATTTTCAAGTCAGAATATTATAGTAGTTAAGCTGTTGGAGAAAGATCTTGATTCCAGTCCTGTCCCATTAGCTACAGAATCTCCCTTGAAAACACTGGCTCCTTTCTCAGTCTGACTTACCTCACACGGTTGGTCGGTTGATCAATCAAGGGAGATGTCTTATTGATCAAACTCCAGAAACAAGATGGTAGATAAATCTTTGCATTTGGTAAAAGGAGCAAGTAAGGGACCAAGGTCTTAAGAAGATACAGCTGGCAGCTTTTTTGATGGGTAAATTCTTTCAGGAGCTTTTTGTTATTTATTTTTTATTAACTATTAAATTGAATGATTAATTTCCCACATTACCACCATAGCTGAGGCACAAAATATTAGTGCACTCCCATAACACAACTTGAAGACACAGGTTTAGGGAAAAAGAAAAGAACAAACATGAAACAGTACTTGGACTATTTTTAAGGCTTCCTGGGAGTGTTTGATTGGTCTCTGTCAAAAACAGAACTTTCTATTTCATCTCTTTTCTACTGTTTCTTTAGTTTTGATTTTAGTTTGTTTTATCTGTTAGTATTTAAAAATGTTCAATAATATTTTAAAAAGAAAAAGAAACAAGATCTTGGGGTTGGTTTGAGGGAAATTTGCAAGAATACCTGACTCAAGGTGTTGAGTTGTGGGAATAACGACAGGAGACCGACTCAGGAACACTTGTTTACTAAGCAAACTCTCTGTACAACCAGCAACTTGCAGTCTGACAGTTAGCCCTTTTATAGGGAGCTGTCAGATGCTTTAACCAATAGTGTTTGAGCATTTTCCCGCTCAAACGCTGGACCTGGGTGAAACCATGTGTAACTGTCAATACACAACACCCCTCCCCTCTAGGATGGAGCATTCCGTGTGGCATACATAATCACGCAGGTAGGCGGGGCGTTTAGGAACCCTCCCTGACCTGCGCAGCTCAGACGACGGTGAGGCAGCAGTCTGTGCAGACAGGTCTGCTGCTGCTCCAAGGCCTGAGCCTGGAAGCTCCTGGAAGCTTTCGGGCGGGGCCTCCTTGGACATGGGAACCGGTTCACTGTGTGATCATCGCTGGACTCCTGGTTCTTCAGGCAAGTCTTCCGGCTCCATCGGGCTTGAGTTAGCTAGGGAAGGAGTATAATTTTGTTCATTTTTAGACATTTGTACAATTTCATGTATTCGGTTTCGAATTTGATCAATGTGTCTCCTCCATTGTCTCCCATCATCAAGCCTAATAACATATGACTTTGGGCTGGTAATTTGTTCTACTTTCCCAGGTAGCCATAGGGACCCCTCGGCATAATTCCTTGCGAATACCAGGTTCCCTATGATAAATGACCTGGTGGTTTGGCCCGTTGTATTGCTGTCTTTTGGCGCATATCTTGGGTGCAGTCGGTCCAAAACCGATCTGAATCTGTGACCCATTAGCAGCTCGGCTGGGCTGTGGCCGGTAGCTGCGCATGGAGTGATATGTTGGGCGAGGAGAAATTTGTCTATTCTGGCTTGCCAATCTCCGGGGCCTAGCCGTCCTAAAGCCTCCTTTGCTGATCTTATGGATCTTTCAACAAGGCCATTCGTAGCAGGGTGAAAAGGTGCGGATAGAGCATGTCGGATCCCAAGTTCCGCTAAGAACCCCTCAAATTGGGTAGCTGTAAACTGCGGCCCGTTATCGGACACCAGGACATCGGGAATGCTGTGGGTGGCAAATAGGCGCCAGAGGTCCTTAATAACCGCCTCGGCAGAAGTGAACCTCATTAAGAATATTTCAATCCATTTGGAATAGGCATCGACTAGGATCATAAATGTCTGGCCATGAAAGGGGCCCGCGAAATCTGTGCAAACTTGACCAGGGGGCTTTAGGTCTTTCCCAGTCCTGAACCGGGGCCCTTGGGGGGGGCTGGCCTAGAGTCCTGGCACGGCTTACACCTAGCTACCCATTCCTGGATTTCTACATCCATGTTTGGCCACCAAACATAACTACTAGCGAGGGCTTTCATCCGGACAATTCCTGGATGGCCCTCATGCAAAGTCCTAAGAATGCACGCACACAGGCTGGGCAGAATGACGACCCTGTCGCCCCACAACAGGCAGCCCCCTTGTTCGGACAGTTCATGCTGCTTGAGTACAAAGAGTTTGAATTCAGCTCCCACTGGGTCCTTCGGCCATCCCCTCCACACCCAGTTCAAAATGGTTTTGAACAAGGGATTCCTGGCCGTATGCTTCACCACTTCAGCGGAAGAGACAAGCCCAGAGTCCCCAATGTCAATTAGCAGCACAGGAGCGTCCGGGGAAATGTCAGGGAGCAAGTCAGGCAGTGGGCACCTGCTGAGGGCATCAGCATTGCCCATGTCCTTTCCAGAGCGGTGCACTAGTCTATAGGAGTAGGCAGACAGGAAAATGGTCCACCGGGTGAAACAAGGGGACAGGGCAGCCGGGGTGGGGTGGTCCCCAGCAAGCAACCCCAACAATGGCTTGTGATCAGTCACCAATTCAAAATCCCTCCCAAAAAGATACTCGTGGAACCTTTTTACCCCAGCCACAGCAACTAACGCCTCCCTGTCCAGCTGGCTGTAGTTTCTTTCGGCACTGGACAGTGTCCGGGAGAAATAAGCCATCGGGGCCTTGGTTCTGCTTGGGAGTCTGTGGCTCAAAACAGCCCCTACGTCAAATGGTGACGCATCGCAAACTAGGACCAGGGGCAAGGTATTGTTGTATTGGATGAGGAAGCTGTCAGTAGTCAATAGTCATTTGACGGCTTGAAAAGCCGCGGCTTCCTTCTGGCCCCAAACCCACGGGGTGTTCTTTGCTAAGAGCCTATGCAAGAGGTCAGCAATCGTTGCCTTTCCCTTCAAAAAAATGCTGTAAAAATTAAATAGCCTGAGGAAAGCCTGTCGCTGGCTCTGGTTCCTCAGGGTTGGGGCCTCGTGGATGGCACGGAGCTTGCTGTCCATCGGGTGGATGCCCCTGCCATCAATTCAATACCCTAGAAATTTGACCTCGGGCACCCCCAGCAGACATTTGCTGCGTTTAGCCTTAAGCTCAGCAGCGCACAGTTTTGACAGGACCTCCCTGACTCGGGAGCGGAGTTGTTCCTCGTCACAGGCTGAGACCAGGACGTCATCAAAATAGGGCATGACCCCAGGGATGTTCTGCAATAGGCGTTCCATTACACTCTGGAACAACCACAGGGCCACGCTGACTCCAAATTGCAGCCTGTGACATTTGAATGCCCCCCTATGAGTCACAATGGTCTGCGCCTCAGCAGTAGTGCCATCTACTGGCAGCTGCTGGTATGCCTGCACTAAGTCAAGTTTGGCAAATAGGCGGCCCTGGCCCAGGGAGTGTAGAAGATGGTGCACAATCGGCACTGGATAGGTGCTCTGCTTCAGAGCCTTATTCAGCGTGCACTTGTAATCAGCGCAGATTCTCATGGTGCCATCCCCTTTAACGGGAATCACAATTGGAGTTTCCCACCTAGCGTGGTTGACCGGCTCGAGGATCCCTTGGTGGATCAACTTATCAAGTTCGAGGTCGATTTTGGGCCTAAGTGCTAAGGGGACCCGGATAGGCACAACATTAGGGTCCAAATTAAAAGAAATAGGGTTGCCCACATATTTGCCCAGGTCCTTGCTAAAAATGTCCTGGAACTCCTCAAACAGGTCATTGAAGCCTGGAGATGGAGTTGATGCCGGTAACCCCCAAACCGAGGGTGTCAAACCAATCCAAGCCCAGGAGGCTAGGAAGGTTGCCGCTGACTACCATAAGCTGTAGGGGTCCCACGAATGCCTTGAACTGGATGTGGAAATGTCCTTGGCTGACGATGGGAATCAGATTCCCCTGGTAGTCAGATAATTTGATGTGGTGTTGCCTGAGGCGGCATTTCTGTAGACCCGGAACTACGAGCTTCAGGGCCTGCCAGGAGATAATAGTCACCGCGGAGCCGGTGTCTACCTCCATTTCGCAGGTAGCCCCCTCAATTGTCACGGTGATGGTCAGTTTCTTCTTGTACGGCAGACTGGCCCGGCCAATGCGCATCTGGTTTGTGTCCGGTGATGTTACGGCAGCTCCACGGTGCGGTTTCCAGAATTCCTGCCAATTCTGCTTTGACAGCTCGCTGCGTGGTGTATCTTGCACATGTGCGTGGTTGGCAGGCAAAACTTTTGCCAAATGTCCTTTCCTTTCGCACTGATTGCAGATAGTGTCTCTGAAACAGCAGGACGCTCTCAGGTGCTGCCCGCCACAGCTTGCACAGTCTGCCCATCTGTCCTCTCGCTCGGGTGGCCGCTTCCGGTCAGTGTGGCAGACCTCTTCTTCACTGCTTTCCGAGTCCTCGTAGGTGCCTTTGTGCACCGAGGCCGGAGGTTTGGCCTCAGCCTTGGAAGCAGAAAACTTATGCAGTGATTCTGCAGCTTTATTGGACAATTCAGCCACCCTGGCTTCGTCCAGCGCAATGGCCAAGGTTAGATTAGTCCGAGCCAAGAGCCGGCGCTGTAGGCGGATGTCTTGGACACCGCAGATCAGTTGGTCAAGCAAAATGTCATTTAGGTCCCTGAACTTGCAGTGACCAGCGGCCTCGACTTGCCCTCCTGCTGCATCTGTTGCCGGAACTCGTAGCACCAGACGACTTTGGACAGTGTGGGAGCGTAATGAGTCTTGAGCGTAGCCTGCAAGACTTACCATGGCATGGACTGTACCGGGGTTGGGTCTGACAGTGCCTCCACTGTGTCAAACACATCGTGGCCACAGTGACTTTAAAAAAGAGCTCTTTTCTGGTTATCTGCCAAACCCAACAGATCGTTTGCTTCCAAGAAGCAGTCAAACCGCGTCATATACGTCTCCCACTTTTCTTTCGCTGGGTTGAATGGTGCTGGTGGATGGAACGCAGACATGCTTGCCGCGCTTCTGCGGTGTTGTCCGAATCCGCCTGGCTGGTTGCTGTGCCTTAGCTCCGATCGTCTTCGTTCTCCAGCTTCCGAGCCCTCGTCGCCACTGTTGAGTTGTGGGAATAACGACAGGAGACTGACTCAGGAACACTTGTTTACTAGGCAAACTCTCTGTACAACCAGCAACTTGCAGTCTGACAGCTAGCCCTTTTATAGGGAGCTGTCAGATGCTTTAACCAGTAGCGTTTGAGCATTTTCCCACTCAAACGCTGGACCTGGGTGAAACCATGTGTAACTGTCAATACACAACACAAGGGACTCGTGAACATAGAAAGAAAATGATTCTAGATCTGAATGTGTGATTATGACGAGGTTCTTCAACTCAAAACAAATTCCCACCAGATGCTAGCTGGGGATCTTGATATTCTAGATCACGGGTATCAAACTCACGTCATCACGGTGTCGTCACGTGACGTATCATGACTTTTTCCCCTTCGCTAAACCAGGTGTGGGCGTGGCCAGCACGTGACGCATCCGGCCCGTGAGCCGTGAGTTTGACAGCCCTGTTCTAGATTTTTAAAAGGGCTGAATAGAGTGAATATATGCTTTCTCCAGCTGCAAAATCATTTCTAGCATGAAGTAGCTATGGCATATTCTTTAAAATTAACCATTGGCACATCCAGTATTTCCAAATTCTGATACTTAATAATGTACCAAATAATAAATGTACTATGAGTGCCACAAAGCTTATTTAAAGCCAGGTCTCCAAATTTAAATTTGGAAGTGGAGAAAGACTTGATGTGTAATTCATTCCTTAGGAGAAGTAACCTATTTCAACAAATAAATAATAAATATATTGCAATTAGTTTCCTATAGAATGCCTGGCAAAAACAATCGCAAGGGAATTTATATGTTGGACAGCACATTTTTAATTTCACTGATAATTTATAATAAAATATATATTTATATACTGTATCTATTAGTACAAAGTATTCCAGAAAAGTCATGATTTGACCATTTAAAAACATGGAAATACCAATATCGCTTCACACCATTAGCATATACATTTTAAAAAAGAAAAGTCAGAAACCAAACATAGAAAACGCTTCTTTTTTAAAATAAAATCTCTAAACAACATCTAAAATGAAAAGGGGATAATCAAGATCTCACTGAAGACTTTGTAGGGTTGATAAATTTCTTCCCACTACTTGGTATAATCCAGGTTCAGTTAGATTGGCCTTGCTCAGTCAGACTCAAAAATCCCTTAGTTCATCTAATACTGCTTCAGAGGTGGGTTCTCCCTGGTGATGTCACAGATTCGGTTCTGTCGGTGCCAGTCCATGGACGCCGCCATCTCTTTTTTTGGGGGAATTTTATTTTATTTTTTTTGGATTTTTTTTTTTTTGGAAACTTTTACTATTTTTTTTTCTTCTGCGCATGCGCAGAAGCCGAGTCCCCAGCTTGTTGTTTTTGGCTTTTTTGGGGGGGGGGAAATTTTTTGCAAATTTTCGCCACTGCGCATGCACCCGCACGGCGCAGCCACGTGGTGCGGGAGGAAGCGAACCGGCAGCGAGGTAAGTTAGAACCCACCCCTGTACTACTTCCATTTTTGTTAATTCTAGAATAGCTTTGTCTGCCAACTCCCCATTTGCTTTTGGTAGGAGGAAGTAAAATTAACGTAGAGGGGCAAAAAGGTGTGAAGATCCGCTAGAGTGGCAAGATTGATAAACCACTTTACCCCTTGGCTTAACTACCCTCTAGGACGGGGGTGTCAAACTCGATTTCATTGAGGGCCGCATCAGGGTTGTGTTTGATCTCGGGGGGATGGGGTGGGTGTGGCCAGGGTGGGCGTGGCCAGCATGACATAACTTGTGTTGGGGGCGCCTGTGGTGGCCTGAGTGCCCTGCCAGCGAAAACGAGCTCCCAAGCTCCGTTTTTGGCTGGGATGGCCTCCTGCAACCCTCTGCTAGCGAAAATGGAGCTCGGGAGGGCCGCGCATGGCCCTTGCAAGGTCCGTTTTCGCTGGAAGAGGCACCACAGGCCGGTCCTTCGCTATTTCCAGAGTGGCCCAGCGGGCCAGATCTAAGCACCCCGCGGGCCAGATCCGGCCCCCAGGCCTTGAGTTTGACACCCCTGCTCTAGGAGATTCTATCCAACATATAGTTTTTGCATTTTGGAGAATGATGAAAACATACGTTTATGTGTTTTTGTGTGTTTCTTATATATGAAAAGCTATTTCCCATTACTCTGCCACTTTTTCCTGGCTACTGTTTTCCCTGTGTTATCAAGGGTATTCAAATGGAATCTCTTCCTCCTGTAGCTTGATCCTCGCCCAGGAAAATATAACATGTCATCTGGCTAGCTTTATATAGCCAGATGACTTTCATTAGCAGAACAACAGAGGAACTGATGGTTCTTAATTCTTAAGCTTGATTTAATTGGTGTCAGAATCCAGAATTTCTTTTCCAATTATTAGACTTAAATTTGATTTCTTTTCTCTCTTTTTCTTTCTCTTATTCTCATTGTGGAGCTTTTATTTTATTTATTTATTTAGATGACTCTTGGGAATTGTTGGCTGTACATTTTATAGCAGGAATTCCTTTAAAGGTAGCCTCTCTTTGAAGAGCTGTCCGTATCAAACTGCATTAAAATAAAAGGGAGAAAGGCCATTTAAAGTGGTCCATCCATGTAGAATATTTTTACTTACATTCCAGTATAGCAATTATTTCTAAGTTTGTATTTACAAATCCAAACCAAGGCTGCAAACACAATTCTTTGGCTACTTTCATGACACTTCTTCTCGAAAGCCATTTTCAGCTTTTTGATTTTAAGAAATGCAGTTCTATGAAGAGATAGAACAGAAAAAGCATTGTTGTGGATTTTGCCTTTGACAGGCATAGCTGTAATAGGAAGGCAGTTTACGGTAAATGAAAAGATACAGTAGCTCCCAAGCTAAACGTAGAGTATATCCTCAAATATCCTTCTAGTTTGCTTGTAATGGACATTTGGATTCTTTGTGGACATCTAGACTGTTTACGAGCACGTGCCATAAATAATAAATAAATTTATTAAAGATTTTAATAAGGAAGGAAGGAAGGAAGGAAGGAAGGAAGGAAGGAAGGAAGGAAGGAAGGAAGGAAGGAAGGAAGGAAGGAAGGAAGGAAGGAAGGAAGGAAGGAAGGAAGGAAGGAAGGAAGGAAGGAAGGAAGGAAATAGCAGAGTTGGAAGGGACCTTGGAGGTCTTCTGGTCCAACCTCCTGTTCAAGTAGGAGACCCTATACCATTCTGGACAAATGGCTGTCCAATCTCTTCTTAAAAACGTCCAGTGATGGAGCACCCATAACTTCTGAAGGCAAGCCATTCCACCAGTTAATTGTTCTCACCGTCACGAAATTTCTCCTTAGTTCTAGCAGTTCTTAATTCTCCCTGTAGCTAATGTTGAAGTAGATCTTTAATGTAAGCGAGGGTGCTCTTTAGATATAGTTTGTAATCCACAGATATATTTAAAAAATGATAGATGAATAAAAGCTAAAGAAAAGTCTCAGCTGAAAAGAAAAAATTGTATCTCTTGGAGAAGAAAAAAACACCTTTGTACCTATTTCATTTTGCAATTATATCTTTGAAAGTATGCACAGTTAATGGCAAAAAGAACTATACAGTTGATATTGAAAAATTAAAAAGAGCTCAGTTGATACAGAGAAAAGAAAGAGATAATCAATGCAGAGTTGCTGTGATTTGTCTCCACTCTCTTCAGCATAACAAAGGAAAGGGCTCCTCTCTTTCCAACAGAGTGCTAGTCAGCTGAACTCAGAGTAAACTTTGCATCCAAGTAAAACTTTGTTTTCCACAAAGTCTTCTCTTCTCTTCCCTCCAAGTCCAGTCTTTTCTCTATTCACTCATTTTCCTGTCGGTGAAATTCTGTGCTTGTTTAGAGTTGGGGATTTTTTTAGGCTTTTGAAGAGATTATTTCTGGTCATCAGTGAGGAGAGACGTTGTTACACCTCTGCTTCCCGTGATTGCAGGAAGTGGAGAAGGAAGGAAGGAAGGAAGGAAGGAAGGAAGGAAGGAAGGAAGGAAGGAAGGAAGGAAGGAAGGAAGGAAGGAAGGAAGGAAGGAAGGAAAAATTATGAAGTTGGTATAGAATTCATAGACCTGTTATTCCATCTGTTTGTGTAAATATGAGTGTAGTTTCTAGTTCCCTATTGTATTTCTAAAGCAGAAATTAGCAGACACATCGCTTTTCACTTGGATTAAATTAGAAGTCCTATACATCTTGATATGGAAGGTCACAAACCAAATCAGGAACGTGAAACAAAGTGTGCTTCAAAAAGATTTCCTACATCTCTCCTGAATTCAGATAATCATATCCGGCAGGTATTTTTAAGTGTTTAAAACATAGGTGGCAAGGTCAAACCTTGTGGCACACAGATGAAATGAAACTGTGCAGCTCTGCTCAGCACTACTTCTAGAAAGCATGTAAGAAAGCAGGAAAAAAAGTCCAGATAGGAGATGATAGCCGCACGTCAGGAGGTGCTCATGTTGGAGAAGACTTCTCTCCAACAGATTAAAACATCAAGAAAGGTGCCTTCTGGAAAATTCTTTCTGGTTGCTTTCCTGCTAAAGCGGCAGCAAAATTTTGGGAGTGTTATGTGCCCTTCCCTACTCCAAAGAGGCTTCACTGCAATAGCCAAGTCATAAAAGCATAACGTGCTTCCCAAGCCCCACCAGCAAAGCACTCACCAGGCTGACTGGTTCTCCCACACAAAAATACAAGCAGTCTGGCTCACACCAAGAATGCACTGCCTGCTGTTATGGGGAGTGACTACACCAAGGGTGTCAAACTCAAGGCCCGGGGGCCAGATCCAGCCCACGTGGTGCTTAGATCCGGCCTGCAGGGCCGCCCTGGAAACAGTGAAGGACCAGCTCGCAGTGTCTCTGCCAGGGAAAACGGACCATGTGCGGCCCTCCCGAACTCCGTTTTCCCTGGCAGAGAGTTGAGGAGGCCATCGCAGCAGAAAACAGACCTTGTGAGGGCGGCCCTCCCGGGCTCCGTTTTCACTGGCAGAGAGTTGAGGAGGCCATCGCAGCAGAAAACAGACCTCGTGAGGGCGGCCCTCCCGGGCTCCGTTTTCACTGGCAGAGGGTTGCAGGAGGCCATTGCAGCCAGAAATGGAGCTTGGGAGCCCGTTTTCACTGGCAGAGCACTTGGGCCCCCAAAGGCGCCCCTGACACGAGTGACGTCGAGCTGGCCACGCCGACCCTGGTCCCCCGAGGTCAAATACAATCCTGATGCGGCCCTCAATGAAATCGAGTTTGACACCCCTGGACTACACCAACAAGGAGAATGAGGAAAAGGTATATAAGAATCCTTAGCCTAATAATATTCAATAAAAATTTTAAAAGCCAACTTCTCGGCCTCTAAAATGTTCCTCAAATCATTCTCAAAACAGTCCTTTGCAAACATGGGTCTCAAAGTATGGCATGGAAGGTAAGATGACTCTATGCTTCTGTGGCAACAACCGGAAAACCCTGGAACCTGGTCCCTGGCATGATTAGTTAACTATGCCGGGAGTGTCTGCAAAGTCCAGGAAAACTGACGAATTATATTCATCATAAATATTCTACCAAGGCAACAGATTCCTCAGATCCAAATCTGAAAACAGACAGAAATGTGCCAGAAAATCCATGGCTTTCAAACTTGACATTCTACAAAACTTGAATTCAGCAATCACATTTTTCCCCCAGGAAAATCAGAGAGATATCAAAAAGTAGCATGATTTAATCTGTCAGGGAAATTGTGGGTTTATGAAAGATAATTGTGGTCAAGATTTGTGGCTCAGTTTGAAGCCAGCCAGGAGTGGAATTTGGGGGTTCTCCGAACTGCACAGAATCTTAGCTAGAGGTTCTCCCGAACCCCTGCGAACCCCCAGCAGCCCACCCCTGGCTGGAATAGGTGTGTTATTAAAAATATCCTTTTCCTTTTTTGATTAAAAGCCCTTGGCTATATGTTTTGAAGATACAGTATATCCCAAGTTGCCATTTTTTATGTCACACAGACTTGAATGAGAATTAATCATCTCACCCAATGAAATTATGGGGTATCTTTAAAAAAAACATTTTGGTGGTAACCATTTAGTCATTATATTCAATTTCTTCTTTACTGCAGGAAACCAAGTAAACCATCTCAGATAGACTGCTTGAGTATATCCAATAAAGATGAGAGTAGCGTCCCCACCCCCAATGGTAATGCTTTCACCATTAAAGGGTTTTTCCCCCCTAAGGTTCAGAGGTCTACAGGATATGATTTTAAAAAATCAAGATGGCAGCTGCACTCACCATTTAGCTAATCATATCCTATAGACATCCCTGCCAAAGTGCAATCAGAATTTGATTTTATGGAACTGAAATCCATTATTCCCTGGAGCAAGAAAGCAGAATCTTTATGTGAATTCCTTTTCGATGCTTTAAGAGTGCTATCATACCTCTCCCCAACGCTTTTTGACAGGGTTAAACATCTCCATCTCCAATCTCTCCTCAGAAAAATTATTTTCTGTCCCTTTGCTGATCTTTCTTGCTCTTTTAAGAATTTGCTCTTCCAATTTCTCTGACTCCTCCTCAAACTGTAGCACCCAAACTGCAACAAACAATTAAGGGGGTATCTGACAAAGCCAGAATAACCAATGACTTCCTATAGTTGGGACATTATATATTTGCCTCCATTGCAGCAACCTCACATTGCCAGACCGTGTTCAGTTTGAAATCACCTACTATTCTAAGATCTTTTCACAAGTTCTATTACGAAGCCAAACCTCTCACTGCATATCGGATTGTAGCTGTGCATTTGATTTGATTTTTGCTCCTTAAATGAATAATTTTGCCTTTGTCTCTATCAAATACAATTCTGCTAATTTCAATGTACTTCTCTAACCTATCAAGATGATTTTGAAGCTAAATTTTCCCCCCTAAATTTTCTATCTGGGAACTTTAAGTATTTAAGTATTTATTTGTCAAGCACGTATTAGATAATATATATAAATATAAACATGATTTGAATAAATGAAATGAATACGAATAAAAGAGAACATTAGGACAGGGACGGTAGGCACGCTGGTGCGCTTATACACGCCCCTTACAGACCTCTTAGGAATGGGGTGAGGTCAACAGTAGACAGTCTAAGGTTAAAATTTTGGGAGTTTGGGGATGAAACCACAGTCAGGTAGTGCATTCCAGTCGTTGACGACTCTGTTGCTGCAGTCGTATTTTCTGCAATTGAGTTTGGAGCGGTTCACTTTACGTTTGTATCTATTGTGTGCTCGTGTATTGTTGTGGTTGAAGCTGAAGTAGTCATTGACAGGTAGGACATTGTGGCAGATAATTTTATGAACTACGCTTAGGTAGTTCCAAAGGTGGCATAATTCTAAATTGTCTAGCCCAGAATTTCAAGTCTGGTGGCATAAGGTATTCTGTTGCGAGCAGAGGAGTGGAGGACTCTTCTCGTGAAGTATCTCTGGACACGCTCAATTAAGGTTGACAACTCTTAATGCCTTTTTGGCAATGTTGTTACAGTGGGCTTTGGCACTTAGATCATTAGATATGAGTACTCCAAGGTCCTTGACAGAATGAGGGTCATCTACAATCTTGTGTCCATTCAGCTTGTATTTCGTGTTCTGATTCTTTTTGCCAATGTGTAAGACAGAGCATTTGTTGGATGAGATTTGGAGTTGCCAATTGTTTGACCAAGTCAAGGTCTTTTTGAAAAGTAGCAGTATTGTCGGTGGTGTTAAATAGTTTTACATCATCGGTGAAGAGAACGCAGTTGCTTATAATATGATCGCAAAGGTCATTTATGTAAAGTATAAAGAGTGTTGGTCCTAGAAAGCTGCATTTGGGGACACCACTGTTAACAGGTGCAGGATTTGATAACCTATTTTGACCACTTGTGGTGTGTTTGACAGGAACGCAGCTATCCAATTATGTAGGGGTCCAGAGATGCCTTAGGATTTTAGTTTTAGAAGTAGTTTGTTGTGTACCACTGAATCAAAGGCTTTACAGAAGTCTATGTAAATTGCGTCTATTGCTTTGACCTGATCGATTTTTGTAGTCCATATGTTTTTGCAGTGTAGAAGTTGTAGATTACAGGATAATTTTTTTCTGAAACCAAATTGTTTGTTAGAGAGTAGGTTGTTTGTTTCTAAGTAGAGGGTAATGGATTGGTTTATGATTGATTCCATGACTTTGCAGGTGACGCAGCATAAAGAGATTGGTCTGTAATTTTCAACCTGGCTGGGGTCTCCCTTTTTGAAGATAGGGATCACCGTGGCTAGTGACCATAGGTTGGGTAAGGAGCTGGTCCTGAAAGATTTTTCAAAGATTATGCTTAGAGGTTCAGCTATAGCAGTGGAAAGCTTTTTTAAGAAGTATGTGCATAGTCCATCAGGTCCGATAGATAGAGATGGTTTTAGGCTGCGTAGTACAGGGGTGGGTTCCACTTACCTTCCCTACCGGATCGCATCACGACGGAAGTGCGCATTTTGCGGAAATGACCCTCTGCGCATGCGCAGAACCCTCTGCACATGTGCAGAGTGTTCTTTGCAGGGCCACCTCGACCAGAGAACCAGTTCAGGGGCGTGGACAGCCAGCCATCACTGCTGGTTCAGCGAGCAGGTGCAAATTTCCGCCACCGGTACGGGAGAACCGGTCCGAACCGGCAGCAACCCACCACTGGCGTAGTGCCTTTTTGACGTTATCTTCTGTGAAATCTATTTGTGTTAGATTGTTGTAATTATTTGTGGTACGACTAGGGAATGTTGGGCATGAGCCATTGCTGTTTACAAAGACTGAGCCGAAGAATATGTTAAAGAGGTTGGCTTTAACTGCTTCATCATTACATTCTTTATCGTTAGGTCCTTTTAGGGGTGGGATGGTTCTCGAGTCTTTAAGCTTGTTGTTTACAAAATTATAGAAGGCATGGGTGGATTTCGTACGTAGAAGGTTTTCCTCTTGATTGATGTGATAATTGGTGCATTCAGTCTTTATTTGATGGCATATATTTTTGTAGTGGCTTTTAAAGTTAGCAACGTAGCTAGTTTTGTTCTTTCGCCAGAGAGATTTTTTTTTTTTGGATTGGAGCTTCCTTATTGATATGCGTAATTTATTTTTCCTGGTTTTGGTGGTTATTATTGGTACGTATAGTTTAATAACTCTTTTGACTTCAAGCAAGAAAATGTTATAATGGTCTTCGGCAGTGTTACAACCAGAGAATAGAATTTGCCAGTCAAGAGATGAGAGGTCGGTGTCTATGAGATCACTTTTTTGAAGTTGTAATTGGGTACCCCATCATTATGGTGATTTTTGTAAGGGCGTATATTGAGACAAAAGTCAATCATGCTGTGGTCACTGCTGGAAAAGGGTTCTTTTATTTGTAGTCCATAAATTGAGTTTAAACTGTTGCAGAAGATGAGATCAAGGCAGTTGTTGAGTCTAGTGTTGTTAGTTACTAGTTGATCTAGTCCCAGATTAGTAACAGCATTGTATAAGGTGGCATGGATGTGTTCAGTTGTACATTCATTTAGGGTCCAATTAATAAGAGGTAGATTGAGGTCACCAAGAAAGATAAGAGGGTATGGGCAGGAGGCTGCCCACGTTAGTAGTGAAGTTAACTTGTTCGCATGTACGATGCCGTAATCAGGGGCTCTGTAACATAGTAGCGAAGCGAAGTGTGGTATTTAAGAACAGTTCACAGACGATGGTTTCAGGAAGAGCGAGTTCATGTGTAACTTGAATATTTTTTAGGTTTAGTGACTTTTTATAGAAGATAGCCACTCCACCTCCTCTGCGGGTTTCGCGATCAGACTGGTAAACATGATAGTCTCTTACTGTGATAATGGAGTCTGGGAGGGATGCGTTTAGCCATGATTTGCAGACAAATATAATGTCGAATGTAGCAGTATTTAATAGGAGGAAGAGTTCAGGAATTTTGTTTACGATGCTTCTTGCATTAATTAATTTGCATTTAAGGTTACTAGTGGTTGGTATTGAGGAAGTAAGGGGTGTGCATACCTAGTTTTGGATGATGGAGGGTTGGATGTTGGGGGATGGATTGTGGGTCTTACTTTTGATGCAGTCGGCACGGTAGTCAATATATAAGTCAGTGTCACCTTGGTCTTGGATAAACTTGATAAACTTGATAAACATCTACATCATTCATGAAAATATTGAACTCATTCTTGTGACACCTTGTTGGAAAGCCATTCCAGTTTAATGAAGAACCCTGATTAGCATTTTTGAGTATTGTTTTCAAGTTGGCTCTATGCACCCATAATTGTCATGTTATATAGCCCAAAGTTTATAGCTTGATAGTGAAATGCTTTTCTGAAAGTAAGGTATATTAATCCGCTGCATTCCCACAATCAATGAGGGAAGATACCTAATAAAACAATGAGATAGGCATAGTCTGGCAAGATGTAATTTTGACATCTGATAATTGCATGCCATGGATATCTTACCTGCTCTATAATTGTGACCATATGTAGGAAAGACGTTGGGAGATGGAGCTGCCAAGGGGTCAGTTAAGAAATAGCATAACTCACAGCTTGGTTGGATATTGGTTGGGCAAGGGGCTCAGAAGGGGAGTGGGGCAGTAGCCTAGAGGTGGAGCTCTCGCTTCACAATCAGGAGGCTGTGAGTTTGATCCTAGGTAGCAGCAGATATTTGTCTCTCTGCGCACAATGAGAAAATTTCTGCTGAGAACTCCGCTTTAACGACAGGAAGGGCATCCGGCCAGTAAACACTCAGTTCCATTCACCCCGATGCAAGGGATTACAGGGTCATTAAAAGACAACAGGGTGAGAACCAGACACTGACCATTTCTCTAGGGAACAAAGGCACAAACTCCTGATCTATGCACACCCAGGTCATGGGAAGGCAATTTCCACTTATGTTTTTCTGCAATATTTCAAAAGCATAGTTTTTGTCTTGTACCAGTTCAAGCATGCTTGTTTTATATCTTCTGTATTTCATTTCATTGCAGGAAAAACCTTCCACTCCATTCTGCTACTATGAACCATTTACTATGGAAAAACAAGTCCCTCTGGTCACTGATAAATGACCAGCCACAGCAACATGTTGTTGTTTTTTTTACAATTTCCACAGCATGTTGGAGAAAAGACTTTACTTTTAAAAGAAATAATTTTTAAAAAACCAATTCTACAAAAATGTTACCAGTTTTTAGGCTATAAATTGCATTTTACCTATGGCCATTGCGGCACAGAAATGCCTAGGCTTCAGGAGTATATTGGCATATATAAAATGAGCAGAAAGACAGGCAGATAAAAGATAATGAAGACAATATATGTACCGCTGTCATTTAAACATCATTCTGCTTTCAACCATATATTTGCAGCAATGAGACATGTTGATGTTTCATATTGTAAGCGCTGCTCCTTTTATGACTTGCATGTCATGTTTGCTTAGTCAAACCAATTTTTCTGCTCCACTCAGTTTTGTAGTGTCAGCCTCCTCTGAGAAAAATCAAATTTCCCTGCTTCTCCTTCATACATCATCATTTAGAGTTGCCAACAATCCTTGTTCAGGAACCGGCGCTTGTTGGGGGCTACAATGTTCATTTATTGCCGTGATGAGTGTGAAAGTGTGAAGGAGAAATGAGTAAGGTTATTTTTTTTTTTTGGTTCTTCCTCTTTGGGGGACAGGAGGAGAAATAAGCAAAGGAAGAACTGATCTACATAATCAATAGCTGCTGAAAAGAAGCATTTTAAAAGTTTTTTTAAAATAGATATCGAAGAATAGCTGTTGAAAAGAAGCATTTTAAAAGTTTTTTAAAATAGAATCGTTACCAACCAACTATCAACCAATAGGAATGATACAATTGGGACACAATAGTATCATCTCTATTCTTATTCTTATTCTTCTTGTGCCATATCCGTCATCGGACGTTGGCAATCATGTTGGCGATCCTATTTTTATCAACAGCCTCACGAAAAAGTGCTGTTGAGTTTTATCCAAACCAGACCCTTAGATTTTGAAGCCATGATGTTCTTTTTCTGCCTGGACCTCGTTTGCCTTCAATCTTTCCCTGGAGGATTAGATTACAGGTTACAGATTAATAGAGTTGGAAGGGACCTTGTAGGTCATCTAGTCCAACCCCCCGCTCAAGCAGGAGTCCCTACACCATTTCAGACAAATGGCAGTCCAGTCTCCTCTTGAAAGTCTCAAGTGTTCGAGCTCTCACAACCTCCGAAGGCAAGCTGTTCCACTGGCTGATCGCTCTCACTGTCAGAAAGTTTCTCCTTATCTCCAGGTTGACTCTCTCCTTGGTCAGTTTCTATCCATTATTCCTTGTCTGGCCTTCA
Organism: Thermophis baileyi; assembly: GCA_003457575.1. NCBI lineage: Eukaryota > Metazoa > Chordata > Lepidosauria > Squamata > Dipsadidae > Thermophis > Thermophis baileyi. The sequence goes on from QLTV01000806.1 coordinate 1,177,668, forward strand.
GGAGCCTTGGAAAATAGCTTAACCCCTTACTCTCTGTGGCAGCCCCTCAAATACTGGAACACTGATATCATGTCGCCCCTGGTCCTTATCT
>QLTV01000806.1:1177988-1196567 GCA_003457575.1 Thermophis baileyi
GCCGTCTGGATCCTGAGCCTGTCCTCTGGGGTGTTAGCTACTCCTACCAGCTTGGTATCATCTGCAAATTTGGTTAGTTCCCCTTCTATTCCCTTGTCTAGGTCATTTATGAAGATATTAAACAGTACTGGGCCTAAGACGGAACCTTGTGGTACCCCACTGCTTACTTCTCTCCATGTAGACTTAGACCCATTGAGAACTACTCGTTGAGTACGGTTAGTCAGCCAGTTGTTAATCCATCTGGTTGTGTAGCTGTCTATCCCACTTTTTTCTAGCTTACGAAGAAGTAGGTTGTGGTCTACTTTGTCGAATGCTTTAAGTGAAGTATGGCGTATTTTTCTTGGTGTCGCATCAGATGTCCAAAATATTCTAACTTTTGCTTTTTTATGGTTTTGATTATTTCCATTGGCTTTCCCAGGGGGCTTATCACCTCCTCATTTCTGATTTTGTCAACGCAACTTATACATAACAGCCGTCTGTGAATCTACATTTCAAATGCTTCTAGTCTCTTCAAGTGGCTTTCTGTCAGAGACCAATTCTCTACTCTGTAGGATTATATTTAACCAATCATCTCTATTATTATATTTATGATTATATAAGGATTATATTTATATAATTATTTATATAATTTATATATTTATTTATTTATATATTTATAAATATAAGGATTATATTTAACCAATCATCCCTGGCCCATTTTCCTCCCCAACCTCCTCACTGTCCGAGTCTGCTGCCAGTTCCGCTGGCCGCTGGCAGGCCACAACATCCCCTAACACAGAATGTATGTATTTTTATTGGTCGATGAATGAAATGAAGTTTCTGTTCTGTTTTGATCTGATGCTGTTTAGAAGTCATGTGTCTTCACTGATGCTGATTTATTACATACCTGAACAGCCAATGGCTTAATGGAAGATTACACTGCACAGAGGTAGAGAATGGGTGACTCCCGTCCATCTTCCTCATGGACTGTCCCCATGACTGAAACAATTTTTTTTCCTTCCATAAGCCTGTACTATACTCAGATAGGAGACTGTTAATATGCTAGGAATATACTGAAACACATTGGAAACTGAGATAGATATTTTGAAATAATAGAAAATACTTGTAGCTCGGTTTTAGCTTTTGGCAGTGGTTTGCTCTCCATGCTTGTTTCAATTTAGTTTCTGAACGTTTCATTACTAGACTAGGTAACATCATCAGCAGGATTTTCTTGTCCTATTCTCCTTAGCTTAGAGGTCACTGGAGGCTTTCAAGAAGAGACTGGACTGCTATCTGTCAGAAATGGTGTAGGGTCTCCTGCTTGGGTGAGGGGTTGGACTAGATGACCTACAAGGTACCAACTCTGTTAATCTGTTAATGTCTTGTGTGCCAGTGTGGTCAGTTGGTTGTGTGATTGGTTGTTCGTTTGGAGCTCTATTTAAATTCTGAGCAGCTAATTGGTTCCCTTGTTGATTGGTCATTCGAATAGTCTGGTATCTTATACAGTATATTCATATGCTGAACATAGATATTTCCCTTACATCCCAACTTCTGAGATTTTAACAACATGTGGCTTGTACATGAAAATTGTTCAGTTTATCCTTATAGTTTTCCAGGAAAATAAACAATTCAGACACAGGAATATAAATTTAGGGTGACACATTTGGTTTGCCTGGAGATATTTTGTTTTTAACTCAGTGTTAAGAATGAATCCTTTTATGAAGGATTACTTTTAGCACAGCGGTACTGCTGCTTCATCCTCATTTTCAGCCTAGGACAGCACACAGGCTAGCAGTAGCCACAATATAATGTCCTCGTGCGGTATTATATTACCATTGATTTTTGCAGTTATGGAGCATCTCACAAGAGCAGTTCATAAAAAAGAAAGCATTCTTTGAAAAATTAGGTATCAAGTCTACCCCTGTTTCCAGCGAAGGCACTGCTAGCTGAACAAAACTGCCAAAGGACTGTTCAGACTGCTAGCTTTTTAAAAATTGGAAGTATTTCAAAATTTTCAAAAGTATTTCAGTATTTTCAAAAAGAAAAAAAAATACCCTTTCATTGGGAAGCTACAGAGTATGTCAGAAAAGTCAAGAATGCAACCAGAATGAGGCAAGCAAAGCTCCACTGTTTCCTTTGCAGATTTGATGGGTATTTAAAAAACATGCTATGATTACATCACCAGAAAACTATCTTGGACACCCCTCCATTCTCCAATATTTATTAAAATGCTTTTCATTGATTTTTATGCAACATGATGAAAAAATATGGGAAGACACCCATGTATTCCTTATATTATTTGCTCTAAGTTAACTGCATTATGTTCATCTAGGCCAGGGGTCCCCAAACTGTGGGCCATGGCCCACTACCAGACCGCAGCCTATTCGCAACTGGGCTGCATCAGTAGCTGGCTGGAGCGTGTGCACAGTCCCACTCGCGCAAGTGTCGCAGGTACTCATGGCCACAGTTGCGCAAGCGCTTGGGGCTTTATTTGGTGAGCATTGTGGGCGTTACAGCCCCACTCGCATGAATGCTCATAACCCCACTCGCGCAATGCACGTGCCCCCACTTGCGTGAGTGTTGCGGGCGCTCATGGCCCCACTCGCACAAGCTATGGGTGCGTGCGCACACGCATGTGCACACCCCTTCCACAAAACCATCCCCTCTTTTTAGCCTTCTCTGCCAACTCCATCAGCTTCTGTAGCCATTCGTCCATCGTGGGAATTGAAATATCCTTTCATTGACTGTTTTGATTAAAGAAAAGAACATAAGTACTTTTGTTGCTACATGGAGACCGCTTCTGGATTTTGTGCTTGAAGTGGGGGAAAAATGAAACTTTGATTTTGGGTTTTACTGATTAGATAGATCCGTTGTTATAGAAATGGCTAGTTTATATTACTGTGGAAAAGTAAAAAGTTGAGGTTCGATGTTAATGCTTTATTTTATTGAAACAGAGAGAGTCGGAAGTCAATGCTTTGCTTTGCTTTGCTTTTCTCCCTCCCCCCTCACTTTTCTTTCCCCTTCTCCTTCCCACTGTCTCTTCCTAGTTGCTTTTGTATTTTATTCTATAATCTAATAAAATGTTTAAAATTGTAAATTGTAAAAAAATCCCCTCATCCCCCCCCCCCATTCCGGGTCGCCAACCCAAAAGGTTGGGAAACTGATCTAGGCCATGTTGTAATATGAAATACAACAGACCTTTCTAACAGGTTCTTTTCTAGCTCTCACTTGGTATCAAAAGGGGGTGGGAAATATCCCGCTGGCTTGCTCTGCAATCTTATCATTTCTGCAGATTTTGGGTTTATTGGCTGCCCTGCTGCTGGCTCAGCATTTTATTTTTATTCTTTAAAAAGTGGTTGAAGAGCCTGCCGTTTATGCCGAGTAGAGCAAGGAGATCACATTGGGCCTTCTCCCGGCCTAGAAAATTAATCCTGACAGATGAGATCTGGCCTTTGTTTTTGTTTTTGTTTTTTTTTTAACAGGATTCAACCACTGAATATGTTTTGCTATGAGGGTTATTAAGGCTGAGCTAGCAAAACTGCAGAAGTCCATCCGGTTTGTTTTTCTGAGCCAGGAAACAGATATGGATGCTAAAGGACCTATTAGCAGCAACAAAGAAAAAAAATGGCCCCGAGCCACAACCCTATTCCCACCCCACTGACCCCCCCCCCCACACACACACACACATGGAAGGAGGGAAACAGTTTTCAGAAGAGTTCTGTTTGCAACTGTAATTCTTTTACAAGGCTCCACAAGAGTAATTGATGCAACTCCTTGGTAAAGTTCTAGTCTTAATTCTATAACTAGCTAGGGGCCAAAGCATGAATCCTGATAAACAGTGACTGTCAATCAGAATAAAGCTGGAAGGAACCTTGGAGGTCTTCTAGTCCAACCTCCTGTTCAAGCAGGAGACCCTATATCATTTCAGACAGGTGGCTGTCCAGTCTTTCCTTAAAAACCTCCAGTGACGAAGCACCAACAACTTCTGGAGGCAAGCTGTTCCACTGGTTAATTGTTCTCACTGTTAGGAAGTTGCTCCTTAATTCTAGGTTGCTTCTCTCCTTGATTAGTTTCCATCCATTGTTTCTTGTCTTACCCTTCTGGTGCTTTGAAAAGTATGTTGAGCCCCTCTTCTTTGTGGCAGCCCCTCAAATATTGGAATACTGCTATCATGTCACCCCAGTCCTTCTTTTCTCTAGACTAGCCATACCCAATTCTGCAACCATTCTTCATATGTTTGACAAGAAGTGGTCAAAATAGGGAGCGCCCTATCAAATCCCGTACCTGTTAACAGCGGTGTACCCCAAGGCAGTGTACTAGGACCAACACTCTTTATACTCTATATAAACGACCTTTGCGATCACATTATAAGCAACTGCGTTCTCTTCGCCGATGATGTAAAACTTTTTAACACCACCGACAACATTGCTACCCTCCAAAAAGACCTCGACTTTGTGTCAGAACGGTCGAACATCTGGCAACTCCAAATATCAACCAACAAATGCGCTGCCCTACACATTGGCAAAAAGAATCAGAACACCAAATACAAGCTGAATGGACACGACCTTGCAGACGACCCTCACTCTGTCAAAGACCTTAGAGTACTCATATCAAATGATCTAAGTGCCAAAGCCCACTGCAACAACATCACCAAAAAGGCATTGTTGTTAACCTAATCTTACGTAGCTTCTTCTCCAGTAATATTACACTACTAACCAGAGCATACAAAACATTCGCCAGACCAATCCTTTAATACAGTTCATCTGTCTGGAACCCACACTGCATATCGGATATAAATACAATAGAGCGTGTCCAGAGATACTTTACGAGAAGAGTCTTCCACTCCTCTGCTCGCAACAGAATACCTTACGCAACCAGACTTGAAATTCTTGGCTTAGAAAATGTAGAACTACGTCACCTTTGGCATGACCTAAGCGTAGCTCATAAAATCGTCTGCTACAACATCCTTCCTGTCAACGACTACTTCAGCTTCAACCACAACAATACACGAGCACACAACAGATACAAACTCAAAGTGAACCGCTCCAAACTCGACTGCAGAAAATACGACTTCAGCAACAGAGTGGTTAATACCTGGAACTCACTACCTGACTATGTGGTTTCCTCCCCAAATCCCCAAAACTTTACCCTTCGACTTTCTACTGTTGACCTCACCCCATTCCTAAGAGGTCAGTAAGGGGCGTGCATAAGCGCACCAGCATGCCTACCGTCCTTGTCCAAATGTTCCCTTTTATTTGCACCCATCTTATGTATATAAATAATGTTATACTTATGTATATTACCAAACACGTACATACATACATACATACATACATACATACATACATACATACATACATAAATGTTTTTGTCTCCAGACCTTTAATCATCTTAGTTGCCTTTCTTTTGCACTTTTTCCAAAATCTCAACAACTTTTTTGTAATGTGGTGAGCAAAATTGGATGTAGTATTCCAGATGTGGTCTTACTAAGGATTTATAAAGTAGTACTAATACTTCACGTGATTTTGATTCTGTGCCTCTGTTTATACAACCAAGGATAAACTATCATATCAAGGATAGATTATCATAGACTCATTTGATCCTTGATCAAGACAGGGGTGGGTTCCTCCCAGTTCGGACTGGATCTCCCGAACCAGTAGCGGCCTGCTGGTGACGTCACCAAACCGGATCGGTCGTGCCGGTCCGTGGGGGCTGCCATCTTTTTCAACAACTTTTTTGTAATGTGGTGAGCAAAATTGGATGTAGTATTCCAGATGTGGTCTTACTAAGGATTTATAAAGTAGTACTAATACTTCACGTGATTTTGATTCTGTGCCTCTGTTTATACAACCAAGGATAAACTATCATATCAAGGATAGATTATCATAGACTCATTTGATCCTTGATCAAGACAGGGGTGGGTTCCTCCCAGTTCGGACTGGATCGCCCGAACCGTTAGCGACCTGCTGGTGATATCACAGATCCGGTTCGGTCGGTGCCGGTCTGTGGGCGCCGCCATCTTTTTTTGGTAATTTTTTGTGAATTTTTTACTGTTCTGCTGCTTGAAAAAGGGCCCTCTCGCCCGCCCCTGGGTTTATACTGACCTTTATTTCTGGCTACGTAGCTAACTTCAAAAGTCGCTACAAAACCTTATGCCAACAGATAAAGGCAGAATGCATCAGTTATCACAGCAAACAAGAGGAAAACCTACTACGCGCGAAATCCACCCGGGCCTTCTATAATTTTGTAAACAACAAACTTAAAGACTCAAGATCCATCCCACCACTAAAAGGGCCAAACGGGAAAGACTGTAATGATGAAACTGTTAAGGCCAACATCTTCAACACATTCTTCAGTTCAGTCTTGTAAACAACAACGGATCATGCCCCACATTTCCCAATCGTACCACAACTAATCACAACGATCTACTACATGTCAATTTCACAGAAGATGCCATTGAAAAAGCATTACACAACCTAAAACCATCTCTATCTATTGGCCCTGATGGATTATGTGCCTACTTCTTTAAAAAGCTCTCAACCACCATAGCAGAACCTCTTAGCATAATTTATGAAATATCTTTCAGAACCAGCTCCTTGCCTAACTTATGGTCACTAGCCACGGTCATCCCTATCTTCAAAAAGAGTGACCCCAGCCTAGTTGAAAATTACAGACCAATCTCATTATGTTGCATCACATGCAAAGTCATGGAATCAGTCATAAACCAATCCATTACCCTCTACTTAGAGACCAACAACCTACTCTCTAACAAGCAGTTTGGCTTCAGAAAAAAATTGTCCTGCAATCTGCAACTCTTACACTGCAAAAACATATGGACTTCACAACTCGACCAGGGTAAAACAATAGACGCAATTTATATAGACTTCTGTAAAGCCTTTGATTCAGTAGTACACGACAAACTACTTCTAAAACTAAAATCTTATGGCATTTCCGGATCCCTGCATAAGTGGATAGCTGCGTTCCTATCAAACAGGCAACAAGTAGTCAAAATAGGGAATGCCCTTTCAAACCCTGCATCAGTTAATAGCGGTGTCGTGTTCTCTTCGCTGATGATGTAAAACTATTCAACACCACCGACAATGCTGCTACCCTACAAAAAGACCTTGACTATGTGTCAGAATGGTCAAACAATTGGCAACTCCAAATCTCAACCAACAAATGCTCTGTCTTACACATTGGCAAAAAAAATCAGAACACAAAATTCAATCTGGGCGGATATGATCTCATAGACAACCCTCACACTGTCAAGGACCTTGGAGTACTCATCTCAAATGATCTAAGTACCAGAGCTCACTGTAACAGCATTGCCAAAAGGCATTAAAAGTTGTTAACCTAATCTTGCGTAGCTTCTTCTCTGGTAATATTGAACTACAAACTAGGGCATACAAAACTTTTGCTAGACCAATTCTTGAATACAGCTCATCTGCCTGGAACCCGCACTGCATATCGGACATTAATACAATTGAACGAGTCCAGAGATACTTCACGAGAAGAGTCCTCCGCTCCTCTGCTCACAACAGAATACCTTATGCCACCATAAGAAATAAAGAAATAAAATTGGTCAAAGTCTTTTCTTTAATCAAACCTATAAGTTTCACCATCTTTACCTGTTCCATCTGCTTTACCATCCATTCTTCCTTTGTAGGTATTTGTGAGTCCTTCCATGTTTGGGCATATAAAAACCTTGCTGCTGTTAATCATATATAAAAGCAAAGTTCCATAAGATGTTTTCATTCATGTGTCCAATAAACCCAAAAGTCTCAACATGTGCCAGGTTAGAAATGAGCAACCGCAGGTGCAAAATTTGAAAAACCACTATTGAACTTTATGCTCCAAGGCCAAAGTCCTCTTTCAAACCAAAGGGGGGAAACTAATTTTACAACCCTGGAAATGTTTCCCTTGGGCCATAAGGTTTCATTCAAATTATTAAGCAGATTCAAAATAGGAGATGTTCATCGATATTATTAAGCTTTGCTAAGAACCTTTCTCCAGCCCCAACGATCTGACATTATATTACTAATTCAGTTCCAGTCCATGAAGCAAAATAATTCTGTTCTTCGAATATTAATATTTCATCATTTGAGTAGTTTGGAGACGGTATTATCTGGTCAAATGGATGAAAATCCCATTCTATTACTCTGGCATTTCAAAGCATTATCTCGTGCATTCAGAACAGCAAATCTTTATGTTTTTTAAAAGAGCTGAGGAGGCTATTTTGGTTTTAAAACCTTATTTAACCAGAATGTAGCTGTAGACATTACAGCTGCTTCTCATCACCTTTCCATCCAATATTAATAATTGCCTATTCACATTTACAGTGGAAAAGATGATTGCATCTTTTACAAAGTGGTTCAAAAGTTTAATAGTAAAAATGCCTTTTGCTATATCCCTCTTTTCTGTATTTCACACTGGCATTATTTATGAACCCAATACAATAATTAAATAAACAGGTTTTACTGGTGGAATAAATTATTTTTGACCTGTAATTTTGCAGAGGACAAAAAAGTATTAGAAATGGATTTTATGGACCACAAACAACATTGAAAAGGTCATTCAAAATAATTAACATTCTTTATAATATTTTATATTCTAAATGTTAGAATAATGAAGTCTACATGACTTACTGGTCTAGCAACATATGTCTGCCTTTATTTTATACAGGGGGAAAAGTTTTAGAAATATAAGTTTATGCAGTCCAGATAATATGGGAAGTTTCACACAGATGACTAATCCTAGCTGAGAAATTGGTAGGTTGACATGAAACTCGGGTGATAAATGAGGATGAACCAGTGGTTCATCATGGTAGTAATGATAGAAGATCAAAATAAAATAGTTTGTTCTAGATGCAAATTCTTAACCAGCTGGAAATATTTAATACAGTAGAACCTCTGGTCACGAACACTTTTGACCACGACCAAATCGGGTTCCGATCAAAAAATTCACAAATTTTTTTAATCTGGTCACGAACACATGCTCGGGTGGCGATCAAACACGGCCGCGGCTGATTTCCCCTTCCACGCCATTTGTTTTGTAAGCGCCAAACAACAGCGACCTCATGTGGCCACTGCATTAATTTTGCATTAATTTTGGTTAGGTTCGGGTCATGACCAAATCGGGTTGAGACCAAAGTTATGGAATGAATTATGGTCGTGACCAGAGGTTCTACTGTATAACTAACCAATGACAGCACCCAACATACAAAGAGAGGAAGCTTGGAACTCTGCATAATAAAAATATATGGATGCAATGATCATTTTATATCAAGACCTGTGGTGGTGCAGTGGTTAGAATGCAGTATTGCAGGCTAATTCTGCTGAATGTCAGCAGTTCGAATCTCACCAGGCTCAAGTTTGACTCAGCCTTCCATCCTTCCGAAGTCAGTAAAATGAGGACCCAGATTGTTGGGGACAATGTGCTGACTCTGTAAACCACTTAGAGAGGGCTGCAAAAGCACTATGAAGTGGTATATAAGTCTAAGTGCTATTGCTATTATTATTTGTGAAAGCCTTTCTTGCACCTCCCTGCTTCAAACTAGTGTTTTACACCCATATACGTGACCAGGGCATCCAGCCTATTAGTGTCTAGTCCTTAGAAAATAAGGTCAGGCAGAATAAAATGGCAAAGCTGCTATAGAAACCAGTTGGGAACTCCAGCCAAGCTACATGCCATTCATTTACTTCTTAGTGGCTTTTTATGGCTTTCTCAAGCTTTCAATAATGCAATCAAGATTGATTCAGTGCCTGGATGTCCATGTATTTTTCCCATAACTGACTCTTTGAAGGTTGTACCTGTGATTTAGGAGTCAGTCATTTTTCCCCATACCTTTCATCCCATCTCTATCATCAAAGAACTGTGAGTACAGAACTGGTAGGGGCAGAAAAGAGAATGTGTATTTTCTTTCAAAAATAATCCCTCCCGTTGTGAGCAATCAGAATTAATTTAAAAGCTGACCTACATTTCTCCTTCAAGCCCACCCTCACTGGGGACGCTGGAGGACTGGAAGATATTAGGATCCTTTGTATTTCCTCAACATGTTCCCTGTGCAAGCTTTACCACAACCTCAGGAGAAATGGGAAGCATCACTTACTCTTTCTGATTTGAAGTCATCTCTCCGCTTTTGGGACACGAATCCCAAATAATCCTATGGGAAGGAACACAGCCTTCCTTTCAGGCTGGGAAATCTCTTTTCACTACAGAGTTATCCCAAAACTCTACACTCAGCCATTCTGGTACAATCTATTCCCATCAGAAGAAGGTCCATTTGTTTTTCTCTTAATTTAAATTTATTGTTTTACCATCGGAAAATAAAATACAAAACAGTAAAACAAACAAATGAAACAAAACAGAAACATACCTTCAACTCTAACAACAAAAACAAAACAAAAAAAGTGTACAAAAAAGGAGGAAAAATGGTCAATTAAATTTAATATTTAACATTAGCAGAGATGGCGAAATGAACTGCTTTGATTAGAGATAATGGACTAGACAGCTTTAAAAGAGACTGGAAACCGTTTGTGGACTTTCTACGCGCTAAATATAATAACGGATGGTTAACAGAGGGATTTGAAAATTAGTGTAATGTTTAGCTCAACCTGTTGGCTGCTTTTTCTTCTTTCTTCGTGTGTGTGTGTGTGTGTGTGTGTGTGTGTGTGTGTGTGTGTGTGTGTGTATAAGTAAAAGAGGAAGAGAATTTATTGTTTTTTTTTTCTTTCAGCACTCAGCCAGGGTGGATCTTACATGTGAAATGAAGGTCCATTTGTTTTTGAGCTCCTCCTCACCAACTGGGCTTTGACGCATTTGTCCCTCTCTCAACTTCTGCTCTGATAGGCCTTCAAACATGCAAAAGAATGGCCACTTTAAACAAACCCTGAGCAATACTCAGGCATGCCAAATCTGTGATGGGGTGATGGGGTGTTTGAGGGCTCTGGGAATTAATTGGACACCCGCACCTACCCATCCTTAAAGCAAATAGCTGCATTTTCATACCCAAGAGAGAAAACAAGGCAAAATAAAAGCTGGAATCCTGATTCAAGCAGGCCTGAAAGAGCTATTTAAAGGATTCCAACCATTAGCTGTCACCTCAACGGTCTCTCTTAATGCTGAGAGGAAAGGTGGCGATGGAACAATTTAGTCTGATTTCTGCTTTTTCTCTAAAAGAAATGGAGGCAGAGCTCCTTCAACTGAAACATTGCACAGATGGAAGCTTTTGTCTCCATTTAAGTTCTTCCAGCACATTTCTTTCACTTATTTCTTAGTGTATGAATAGATATTCATAAGAAGATTATGCAGGCACATCAAGACCGATGAAGATACAGTCAGATAATGACTAAATGATACAATCTCTTTAAGCAATTATATTGTGGTCCTTCCATTTCCACTTATGGGGTCCTTTTGTTCTTTCTGTTGTTGAACAATGATCATTTCTCTCTGTAATATTAAGAACTATTGCCACAACACTGGCTATGCAGAAATATCTCAGAGACCTATATCACATTAGCAGTGTGCCCCTGTGGAATGCAGTCAAAAGAAATTTAAACATTTAGGTTGCAATCAAATCCTCAGTTATCTGGGAGCAGGTCTTATGGAACTGGTTAGGCTTTAGGATTGAGTTGTAAGACCTGCCAATGAATGTCTTTCACTATGCCACCATCTTTGATGCTCTGGATAATTGGTGGGGATTCTCATATTCTTATGAAACAATTATAGAAATGCATTCGCTTACTTGATGAACCAAATTTGCACACAAGAAATGAACAGTTACTGTAGATTTATAGCCTGCCTTTATTTTATACAACTCGGGGCAGCACACAGAATGCTCTACTTTCTATTTTGCCCATGACAATAGCCCAGTGAGATGGATTGGGCTGAGAGAGCAACTAGTTCAAAGTCACCCAGCCATCTTTCATGTCTAAGGGGGGATGAGAACTCATGGTTCTCCTGGTTATAGTCCAGCACCTTAGCTACTATGCCAATTGGTTCTCAGTTTGTCAGTACAGTTTGTCAGTTTGCAACCTTAATTGAGCCTGGAATTATGGTCATAAATCATTGCAGTTAAGTGGGTTACCATATGATGGGACCCAAATTTTACCTCCTTTTTTTGCAACAGTCATTAAGTGGGTCAATTTTACCCACTGGGCTTTTTTTTTTTTTTTTTTTTTTTAAATTTTTTTGTTTTGTTCATGTTTATTTTTTGTTTTGTGTTTAATTTATCTTTTTTTTTTTTTTTGCTGGAAACTTGTAGGAGATGAGCAGGCTGAGCTGGAGGTTGGGGTTAAATGCATCATCAGTTTGGAGACCCAAGTCCAGCCCTCCCCTCCACACACACACACCCCGGTGACTCCAAACTGATGACACATTTAGCCCTGCCCTCTACCTCAGCTCTGCTCATCTCTTATAAAACTGGAAGTAAACACCGAAAATTGGCAAAAATGTTGAAAATCATGGTCCCATGAGTGCGGATACTGCAAATAGCCATAAAGGTGAGCCAGTTGCCAATGGCCCAAAATGTGATCATGTGACTGCAAGATGTGCAGCTGCTGTAACTTTGAAATCAGTTTGTAGGTAGCTTTTGGGTGGCCGCTAAGCAACCAATCATAAGTAAAGGTTAACATGTAACTTCCATCACCATGCTAATAACTGGGTAGGAAGATGGGAAGAAGTATGTGAACAGATCCAGAACTCTTGTTCCACAAATGAATGTTCTTTTTTATTATTATCATTTCTAAAAAAAGAACCTTAGAAATATCCACTTCCACATTCTGGTTTTTTTCACATACTTTTTATTGCTTAACCCAGAAAGAGTGGTGTTAAGATCATAATGTCACATACACGGGTCAAGTCCAATTTTCTTGATTCTTTTTCATCCTCTCGAAATTTCTTGGCATGTTCCTGTTTCCAAATGCTATAAACCTATCCAAAGGAAATCAGATTGGTGCCAAATTTTAGTGATATGGTTCTGGGGATCTTCTGAAAAATGAGTAAAAGAGGTTCGGGGTCAGAGGCAACTCCTTGGTCGCCAGTCACATTTTAATGAGTTAAGAAGGGCATGACGAAGGGCATGAGAAAAATTGGAAGGACTTGGGAAGGTTATAAATTTCACTAATGACTGGTTTATCTTTTCTTTCCTCGGTTGAATGTGAATCGTGGCATTTAATCCCTCTACCCATCTTGAGAAATCATTCCCACCCTTGCCAATTGTTGCTAAGCTGTAGAAGCATGCCAAACTCACTGCATAGTATTACCTCTGCCAGAATGTCTGATGGGAAAAGGGAAAGTACTGATTCAGAGACAGGCCTACAATAAGCATAACTTCTTGTGCCAGAATGATCACAGTGCATCCTCTCAATTGTTGCTTTTATGTACAGAAAAAAACCACCTTGCATTTCCTACTAGAGACATCTCCAGTGTTCTCGCCACATCAGCTGCCATCTGGCAGTGGCATTCATTAATTTTCAAGGGGGGGGGGGAATCTGGTTCCTGGTCAGTTTGCATAATGAGATTTTTAGGTTTTCATGCATTTCAGATATACTTGGACGTGATTGTCTTTTCCTCCCAGAATTTTCTCCGGTTGTCTTTTCCTCCCAGAATTTTCTCACATTCCCAGAAGAGAAGGGAATCAACAGACCAGCTACACAATGAACTCATTCCTTACTCACAGGGTCTCCTGACTCAGGTGCAGCTACTTTGCCACATTGGTGGTGTTTGGAAGTCAGGCAGGAGTGTTCGTCGTGACACATGTTAAAAAAGGGGTGAGGCTTTGATTACATGGATGTGACATCTTGACATTTCATTCCTTCAACCTGACATCAATGCATTTGCTCTTCTTACCCACTTTCCCACCTCTATGCTTAAAGGGAGTGAGTCCATTGTATGATAGACCTATTACACAATGTGTAATGTAGATCTGTTCTGAAGAGAAACAAAGTCTTCTGGTATGTTGTGTCGTCCAGGCATCTGAAATGCACTTATGAAGCAGATTGCTGTGGCCCGTCGGCTGCTGGCAGAGCTAGCTGCAGAGTCAGATGAGGAGGAGGTAGAGGAAGAGGGAGGGCCTGGGCCAGCTTCAGAGCCTTTGAAAGGCTCTGATAAGGAAACAGCATCAGAGGCAGAGGCAGAGCCGGGGCCTTCCGTCCTCCCCCAGGTGGAGAGGGAACTGTCTTCAGGGCCTGAGCTGAGTGAGGGGGAGGAACAGATGGGGCCCATCCCAGATGCGCGTATGCGTAGAGAGGAAAGGAGAGGAGAGCAGAGGAAAACAGTAAGCCGGCTCTCAGGGAGAGACAGATGCAGATGATAACCAGCCCCTCCCTGGCTGGGAAATAAATAGGAGGGGTTTGGGAGTGGCCAGTTGTCGCAGACGTTTCTAGTATACAGCAAGCAATTCTGATTTCTTGGCTAAACCCAGGTTTGTTGGGACTAATTACGTTTGATTTTTTTTTGTTTATCCATGTGAATAAAAAACTGTTACTGTCCTGTTATAAAAGGGGGTTGTTTTACTCGCAAGTAAACGTCTTATCACTACTTGCGAAGGCTGGGTCAGAACACAGACAGAGAGAAATGTTCACAGTTACAAAAGAAGGGATTTAAATAGAAGTAGATTGGATTTTAGGAAGGAATTCTTAATGGTGAGAGTTATTCAATAACAGAAGAGATGGTAGACTCCCTCTCATTGGAGGTTATTTGAACATAGTTAGATGGCTATCTGTCAGAGGTCTGTAAATCTGTAGATTTCTTTATTTATTTTTTATTTATTTATTTATTTTGTCAAGCATGTATATGATTACAGGTAAAGTATAAATATTAATGTGAGTATATAATAAGTACAAACATAGTTTGAGTACATATTTTTCGAGTACATATTTTTCGAATACATGGGGACTTTAGGACAGGGACGGTAGGCACGCTGGTGCACTTATGCATGCCCCTTACAGACCTCTTAGGAATGGGGTGAGGTCAATGGTAGTCAGTTTAAGGTTAAAGATTTGGGGGTTTGGGGAAGAAACTCTTCCCTGAAAGAGTTAGACTAGATGATCTTTAAGATCTACAGTACTCCTATCTTCACAACCTATGAAATCATCTTGCTTGGCTTCCTCCTCCTTCCTTAAAGACCCTTGTCAAAAAACTAGTACAGCCAAAAGTTTAAAAGTGCTGTTCTGTATTTATGAAGATCCAGCCCCCAATTCCCTGACTTATTTGAAAAGTTTGACTTTGTTGTTCAGTACAGGATTTGGTTATTAAATGTTCTCTCTAGGATGCCTTTGGCATTGATGGACAAATAATCTATCAGCTGCTGTGACAGGTCTGACAGCACATGTCTTAGGCAAAGATTAATTACAGGTATTCACAGAGTGCCTTTTTGGTGACTAAAAATATTATAGGATCTGAATTATAGTTAAACATAGTTAATCACTTGGATGTCTATATCAGTTATTATCTAGTTCCTTAAGGACCTGGGGATTCCTACTGCTTGTGCCACATTTTAGACAGTTTGGGAATTACTTATTAGATTGTATCCTGTTTTTATTTGTACTGTATAACTGAAAATGGGGTTCCCTACCCCTACTTTGGCCAGCCTAAAGCTACCTACAGTGGTTGGCTTCTCTACCTAAGGGAAGACCAGAAGTTATGGTCTCACAGTTACTAGCCCAGCCCCTTAATTATCAATGGGTGGTTGGACTAGAAGATCACTGAACTTTAATGTTTACCACTGTCACCTTTAGATTAAATATCTTACTGGATTTATGATTCCACTCAGGTTTTGATTATTGAAGTATCAGATGAGTGACCCTGAAAGTTCTCTTCAGGGAAATGTTGATGTTCTGACAAGAGAGGTTTAGATGAAGAGTTTGAAATCTGTAGGGAGAGCTACTAGCACAAGCATGGCAACCATTCTCTGATGGAAGTTTGCACTTCCTTTTAGAGGGAGGGAGGATTTTAAACCCATAAAGAAGGTAGAGATGACCAATTAACATTACTGGGTAAGAGCAGGATTGACATTTTTATCCATGTTGCATGGTTCTAGAGGGGTTCTTATAAAAGAGTCAGAAGTTTAATCCAACCATTTAATCCTTAATTTCATTAAATAAAACACACAATAACCTTTAGAACAGACATCTAGTTTAGCAAGTGTGCTTCCAGGAGTGTAGAAAGCCATTAGAGACCCATATATTCAAGAAGTTGTCTTTTCAAGTCTTAGATATACCAGTGAAGGGCTTTTGGGCGGCTGATCCACCTTTTTATCTTGAATGGAGTTTGTCAGTCAGCAGTAGAAACCAACAGAAGATGGCAAATGTGGATGTCATGTCCTTAAACTTCAGAAAGTCATTTGAGAAAGTTGATCATTTCCTTTCTGATTAAATGAAACACTATGGGATGGAAAGTCCCACTTCTAGCTAGATTTGTTGTTGGTTTGATCATTTGACTCATCATGTAGTCCTTAACAGATCTAAGGCTACATGGAAAGAAGTAGGCAGAAGAGTACTTCAGGAATGTGATCTAGGCCCAGTGTTCTTCAACATTTCCATAAAATGTTGTAAGGAGAAAAAATAAGATTTGCACAAACTGACAGGAGAGAGGCTAACACTTCAAAAGACAGGCTACATCAGTGATGGGGAACCTTTTTTTCCTCGGGTGCTGAAAGCGTGCGCACACGCGCTATCTTGCACACGCGTGTGCCCACACCCATAATTCAATGCCCGCCCCCTGCTCATGCACATGCGACCCCCCCCATACTGCCCCCCCGTGCATATGCGCATGACACTCCCCCCGCTGCCCCGTTTCCCAACTTCAGGTGGGCCTGGTAGGTCCATTTTTTGCCCTCCCCAGGCTCCAGAGGCTTCCCTGGAGCCTGGGGAGGGCGAAAACGGCCTCCCCCGCCCTCCCGGAGGCCCTCCAGAGGCTGAAAACGCCCTCCTAGAGCCTCCGTGCGAGCCAAAAATCAGCTGGCTGGCGTGCACATGCGCGCTGGAGCTGAGCTATGGCAACGGCTTGCATGCCGGCAGATATAGCTCCGCGTGCCACCTGTGGCATGTGTGCCATAGGTTCGCCATCACTGGGCTACATGTTCAAAAGGAATGTGATAGGTTTGAACTTTGGGTGTGTTAATCTCTGGTCCCAGTGACCGATCCAGATTGGATCCTGTAATATCCTGGGACATGTATATTCATCTTCATTCATAATGGGGGGAAGCTTTATAGAGGGAGAATTTTTATAGTACAGAGGTGAGAAATCTAATATTTTACAATTAGATATGAAAAACTAGGTGTACAGACACAACTTAAACAGCAGATGTCTCAACAGTAATACTTGGACCTGGGTGTCCTGGTAAACCACAGATTACGCATGAGCCAGCAAAGCTGCCAAGAGAGACAATGCAGTCTTGGTCTGCATCAAGAAACGTATAATATTGAGATCAGAGGAAGGGAGTTCCACTCTGTGCTTCATTATTCAGACTGCACACTGAATATTGTCCAGTTTAGATCACCATAATATAGAGAAACTGGAAAAAGCATAGAGAAGAGTAACGAAGAGTGAGAGTCTTGGAGATCAATCTCATGAAGGAACAATGAAGGAACTGGATATGGTTAGCCTGAAGAAGAGAAGGCTGCAGAGAGATATGATAGCAGTCTCCCAATACTTGAAGGGCTTTATGGGGAAGAGGGTATGGATTTATTCTCCTTACTGCCCAAGGGTAAGACAAGAATTAATAGAGGGAAGCAGGATCCAATCTGGGTCGGTCACCGGAACCAGAGGTTTAGTCTTCCAAGCTTTTGGACTCATGTTGGAGCCCATCCTCAGGGAACTTCTCTCTAGCAGAGTGTGTGCTTTGGGCTATTCTCCAACATGAATCCGAAAGCTTGGAAGATTAAATCTCTGGTCCCGGTGACCGATCCAGATTGGATCCTGTAATATCCTGGGACATGTATATTCATCTTCATTCATAATGGGGGGAAGCTTTATAGAGGGAGAATCAAGCTGGAAACAAAAGAATTATCCTGATGACTAGAGCTATTAAGCAATAGAACAGCTGGAGTTGAGCATGATGATTTCAAGCAAACTTTTCACTGAATGTTTCTAACAATGGTTGGACAGCCAGTTGTTTGGAATGGTCTTAAAGAAGACCTCTTTGATCCCTTCTAACTCTATGCATCTGACAGTTGGCCGATAAATTTCTGGATTCAATCACTGTTTGATTCACATGTGACTTTCTTGGGGACTCCCCGACTAATATGCAAATGAAAACATAATTATTCTTCAGACGTCACACTTTTCTGAATCTATATATATAAAAATGAAAACCACTCACACATTAATCACGAAATCTCCAGAACCGTAAAGCCTACAAACTTGAAATTTGCCACGTATGTTCCTCTTGGCTTCTAGGTGCTCACTAAGAAAGGATTTTTCAAAATGACCATCACAGCATGAGTATTTCTTATATTAATATTAACAAGCTCTGATGCTAAAGAGTTCTACTCCCCCCTCCCCACCTGAAAAGAAATCTGATCCAAATGCAAAACACAAGCAGAGGAGTTTCAGTTTCGCTTTTGCTTTCACAGCAGCAAGCAGCTTTACTACAGAACA
>QLTV01000806.1:1196608-1214269 GCA_003457575.1 Thermophis baileyi
TGGCCAGTTCTATGTGGCATGCTCCAGAGTCAGTTCACCTGATAGCCTGGTCATCCTCCAGCCAGAGAGCAAAACCAGGAATGTTGTTTACAGGGAGGTCCTGAGCAATTCATCTGAGGGACGAATTTAAAGTCTATGCTATGCAAATAATGTCTTCATCTGTAACAGAAACTTAGCTTACCATCTCTAACGAAATAATACAGTCCCTTTTTTAACTACTCATTAATTTTCAAGCTTTAAGTGTCAATTTATCAAGCCCCATCACATAGTTTCGTAGCGAAGCACGGGTATCAGCTAGGTTATCAATACTCATAACAAATCACATGTGTTCAAAAATCTGTGATATATAGAGAGAGACATATTTTAAACACAGTTATTTTGTTACCTTGTTTTCTAAGTAACCTTCAATTCTCTGGACCGATTACAGTGATTTAAAGCATGTACAACAAGAGGCCCATCTTCCTAGTAATTTTTTATATTCTGCATTTTGTATTTGTTTATAATGTTCATAGCATTTACCACTATGAAATTGCTAACTATTGCCATATAGTTGTATGTCTTAGTTGTTACTTGCAGATAAATTTCAATTCTCTTTGGTGGAAAAGTGGAGTATAAATCAAAACATTTCATAGTTGCAATTCAATGGTGTCATGTGAAGCAGCCCAGTTTAAAGATCAACCAGGGTTGGTCTTTTCCCAAGATTAGCCATCCAGTCTATCAAGCGTCAAGAAGCATTTTGTGTTCTCAGAGCACTTTTTTCCCCTCCACACTTGCTGTTTTGATGAGCATTAGCTGAGATTCACATCAGATTTGATTTCTGAGATTAACGGGAGAGCATCATATTTCATGGTCCGGGGTTTGTAAAGCACAGGGTTGAGCTAATAATGCATGTAGGCATGATAAGTACCCACATTTTTCTCTTCCTGTTGGCATAAATTCTGTTGTTCAAAGGCCAGATCGCAAATAGCCATGATAATCAGTTATGTTGTATATTGGTTTTCTTTTCTTATCACACAATAAGCATATAATGTAGCGAAATGTTATGTCACAGCTATTAAAGCATGCAAACACATTAGTATAGAATTAGATCTGCTGTGACAAAGAATAAATATTATGCCTGGGGTGAGTTATGTTATAGCTGTATCATTAGAATTTTCCATACGATTGTAAGTAGATTTTTATTATGCTATATTTTTGTAATGCACCCTGCTGTCCAACTCTTTTATTCTTTTGATCATTGATTGAATAATTTTCAATAGTTTTCAAGAAGAGACTAGACAACCATTTGTCTGGAATGGCATAGGGCACGTGGGTTGAACTAGAAGACCTCCAAGGTCTCATCCAACTCTGTTCTAGTCTAATTTCAAATGTCATGAAGTATAATGATTGGTTGAATTTTATGTTTTCCGACAAAGAAATAAAGGGAGACTAGTATAGATCTATTTCAATCCATTTAGCTCTCATCAGCTAGCCATACCCTTCGGGGATTCAAACCCAGGCTACTTGCATATTAAGTAGATGTATTAACCTCTAAGCCACAGGCTCTCCTCGCTTTGTCAGCTATACCAGGGAAGAGATTAAGTGTTTTTTTCCCGGTGGGACCGGTCTATCAGGGAAATCAAGGCTTTGTCATTTTTATGCTCCGTCCCATAATTGGGTAGACCATAATTGGGTAGACCAAGCCATGAATGGATGGTTGGGAACAAGGAAATACAGTACAGAGAAAAATGATTGGGTCATTCAGATATCCAAGAAATAATGAATGAGTATGATGACTAAGTATCAGTGTAAAATAAGATCTGGTTGTTTCAAAAACATGCTTGAATCATGAGGTTAATTGTTTTTGACAAAGGAATGAACATACATTTAAAAATATGACTGGTTTGATTGTTTATTATATAAGAAGAAAATAGGTAATGTAAGATACACCATTTTGGGGTAGAATTCAAAATGGATTGTGCTGAAAACTGATATGAATGAAAAGCAAATAAGTGAAAGGAAGGAGAAAGAGAGGAGAAGAATCTCAAAAACAGAAAACATGAGTGCTGCATGAAAAAGTATCAGAAGCCAGATTTGTCTCTGAACAGAAAGAATGGAAAATGTATGTCATGAAAGAGGGTGTGAAAGCTCCTTTTTTAAAAAGAAGTTACAAAGTACTAGAGTGTGGAGTCACGCAAAGTGAGAAGCATGAAAAAGGAAGCTTTTTGGAAAGATGATGATGGAGACTGTGATTGAAAAGAAATACATATACTAGAACAATTGCTGCAAAATGTGGGATGGGATAAATCTAGCGGTGGGTTGCTCCTGGTTTGGCCTGGTTCTAAGAACTGGTAGCACCGGCAGTGGGAGGCTCTGCCCACCTGCCCAGGATGCTTCTGCGCATGCGCAGAAGTGATGCGCAAGCGCGCACACAAACCGGTAGTAAAGGGTTTTAGAACCCACTACTGGATAAATCTATTATATAATGTGCATATAGAAAAAGAATTGTAGTAAGGCACTGTAAGGAATAAAAAGGAAAGAGAGAGAATGGCAAAATGTTTGATCTGTTTTGGAAGGGCAGGAAGATTAGAGAAAGCTTCTCTCAAAATCAGTGGAATGAAAGATAAACATGATGCAATTGTTTGGGATGAAACTAATGTTGGGAAATACTGGAAAAATACTTTAGGGATCTGAATGGAACGCTGATGTGGAAATGGAATTTTTTGATATATCAGAAAGTGATGCTATACGTATTAGTATCCAAGAAAAAATTGGTTTAAAAAGCCGTAAATGCTCTTAACAAATTGAGAATGTTGACAAATCGTAAAGTGTAGGTGGTATAACTGGAGACATGTTAAAAAGGTTTGTTTGCAAAGTCACTGTGTAACTTGTGAACATGTACATGAAGGTTGCCTTTGTGCTTGACAATTGGAAGAATGTTATTATTGTTTCCCTTTACAATGGGAGGAGTAGCAAGAATGAATGCAAAAATCAAAGAATGATAAGATTGTTAAATATGCCTGAAACATGTTCAGAGAATTATTATTAAAAGTATACAAGAGGTGCTAGTGGGGGGGAAAGTGGGCAAGTACAGCAATTCCCTGAGCAGGAAATTTGCAGACCTGATTTTTTTTTATCTTCAGAAGGTTAGTGAGAAATGCATGAATATGAAAATGAAGTTTATTTTATGTATATTCACTTAGAAAAGGCATACAATAAAATCAATATGCAAGAGTTATGAAAAGTTTTGTATAAATATGAAATTGTAGATTAGTTCCTATCTGCAATAAGTACAATTTATAAAGGAAGTAAAGCATTTGTGAGAATAAATTGAGTCCTTAGCAAATCATTCATCACTGGTCATGGACTAAAAATATAAGAATATGCTATGATTCCATGATTGTTATTTATGGATAAATATGTAAGGAATATTTGTGGTGAGAATGTTGGTTGGGAAAGTAGACAAATTTTATTTGTGTGCACAAGATGCTGAAACACAAATTATTTGTAAATAATGTTAGATAGTATGGCAAAAATGAAGAGTAAGTAGATGAATTTGGGTAGCTTGACATAGCATTTCCTAAAGATAGGAACATGGATGGAGAAATTTTAAGATATGCAGATATTTAAAGAACAACAAACAATTTATGAACTAATATATACAGTAGCTACATTGGAAGCAAGAATGATTTGCAAGAATAGAAAGATGTGGAAATGGTGCCAGTGCATATATATTTAATTAAATTTCTTTCTAAATTTCCTCTCCTCCCCCTTTTACTTTTTTGCCTTTAAGTAAACAGAAAAAAAGAAAAAATAAATTATACGTTCTATTGTATTTAGAATTTTACACAAAATTTTCAGTAAGGGTTTATCATATTTCACTATAGTTTAAGTTTATAACAATTCCTTCATAACTCACACATAACATTAGATCTTCAGTGAGTTGAGTAACTGGGTTGATCAATTTACCTTTTCAGCATTAAACAACACATTTCTTAGAAATAAGAGCAAATTCAGTATTGTCCAATAAGTTCCAAATATTACTTTTGTTGAATAACACATAATTGAAAATCATTTTGATACAGAGGTTATGACAGTCTTTAGATAAAATGGCAATCTCCAATTCCTTAATCTATTTAGTGTTTAAAAACTGCATACTGAATTCATTTATCAACAAGTGTCTATAAAGATAAATTTTGGAATTTTTAGTCTCAAGATTTTGTAATCATTTCTAATAATTTAGGTGACTTTGAAGCTGAAAGTGCTTCTGGTCCAAATCAAGATATCCACATATGCTGTGTTACCAATATTGTCAGTAGGTGGCAAAAGACTAATGACAAATGTCCCTTTAATATTGAAAAGGATCATTTGATAATTGGTCTTAAGTAAAAATAGCAGCATCTATCTAAACGTCTATAAAACTTGCTTTTAATTGATTTTAAGATCTGATTTATCCCATAACATCATATCAACATGAGAACAAGAATTAAAATGCTATTTTCCAGCGTGTTCAGTATCCACAGCATTCGAACTGATATAACAATAATAGGTCTTATATCTAATCTGTTATATTATGAACCCCAAACAGTTCAGTTAACCAAAGGTGCTACCTGCAAATATTAAAAAACAACAACCAAGAAGGATAATATTGAATGAAATCATCCAAAATTTGATACCAGTCAAAACATGCATAATGGTATAATTTGGCTATAATTCAGGATTCAGAGAGCCAAAATCCCCATCCTTAACTGATAGGTTTTTCAATTTTTGGAACGAAACAAAAACTCATAGAAATTTAGAGAACAATGTGTTTTGATTTTTAAAAAGTTTTCCAGATATACAGTATGTAGGGAAATGTGATATATAATTTAAAGAATCCTGGATATTAGATTCATTTTTAGAACATTTACCCTATTTCAAAGGGTAAAAGAGTTTCACCTACTATATTAATATCCATAGAAACCTCTTTCTTATTCACATTTAATATAATTTGAGAAAGATCACATGGGATAAGAATACCTAAATAATTAATAAATCCAATATACTGTAAATGCAGAACATATAATTACTTAAAACTCTACCCATCAATTCCAATTTACAGCAATTAATAGAGTGTCTTGCAACTCACCCAAAACTCATTAATCAAGTTCAACAAGGCCAACATTGAAGCATGATGCTCCAATATATTTATATCCTTCTTTAATGTCTTTGCCTTACAGTTTCTGCATTTGGTATATTGCTTACCCCAAAGAAAACAGTGTGATGAGTACCAGAATGCAACCATTTCAGTGTGCAGGCCACCTAGAGAGCAAATCCAACCCAGATCCTCCATAATACTTCCAGTGCAGCAATTTGAGATGCACAGGCTCAGTGACAGGGCTGGTGTGGAAGTCACCTTCTCCAAATGTAAATCAACAAATGGGAGGCATATTGATTCCTTCTGAAAACGACAAGTCAGGAAAATAATACTGAAGTGGTGAAAAAGCTGTACAATTAAGAAAGTGCAGCATGGTGTTGTTCCTTCACTATTAGCGAAGCAGTGTCCATCAAGAACTGTGAAGATAGTAATGGTAACGCCCCTCTTTGCATGTGTTCTTAGCAACCAGCCCTTGAAAAACTTCCTAACAGGAGTGCCCATATCATTTGTGGTAGTCCCATCAGGAATCCAGAATCCTAGTGTTGCTTCTAGTCCTTCTTAATCAGTTAAAACAGATTAAGTCACTTGAAGAACCAAGAGAGGCCTAACTTACCCTATAGTTATCTTGTTTTGAGGCTTGGTTTCTGAGTCTAAACAGCTGAGGGAATACTAAATAAATTCTGCCTCTGGCCCTATAGACTATTCTGTGCCTGCTCCCTAACCTAATATTGAGCATAATTGACCACCTCTCCTTATGTTTACTTTCCTTATTGGTCCCTAAGCAGTTCAGCTGCAGATATATCAGCCCTTATATTTTGGGAATGTTAGTATTCACCTCTGAATGCTGATAATCTCAAACGGATTTCAAGAATGACCAAAAATAAATACCCATTTTCCCACATCTCAGACTGACACCAACGAATGTTGACAATCACATTTGTCCGTCACTGTTTTCTGGTTTGGAAGAATATCCAGAAAATTTGTCTTGCGTTTTCAACATTCATATGTGCACACTGGCATGCATGAAAATTTTGACAAGAGAAGGAATTTAGTGAGGTATTAATCTATAAAACTGCCTTCATGAACTCTGCTCTGCACCTATGAACATCGCATAATTTATTAATTGTTATTTAATTAGGGTAATTTTTTTTAAAAAAAGTATCACTTTTAAAATGCTGAATTGATGGAGAATTATACTGCTGCAATTAAAGGAGTGTGGGAACTAACTACTGTATTCTGTAGTTACCTGAGTATTTACTATTTGCTTTTACTTTATTGAAAAGATTAATGTTTGTGCCTTGAATGTTGGCACTTAGTGAAAGAAGTGGTACAGAAAAAACTCCCAGCTCTTCCCATCTTTAAGATGCTAGTGTGTTTCTGCCACCACTTTTATATTCAACTGTGTAATAAAATGTGTATTGTACAGAATGCTTTCGATGTTCTTGAATGAGATTTACAACTTAACTTTTTAATACTCTTCTCTAGTGTTCGTAAAGTAAGTGCTCCAGGAAAAGGAAAGCCACTTTTCATTTTATGTATTGTATTTTTGTATCACCTGGGTCCAAAAGGAATCCTGACAGTTTATATCAGGTATGTCCATCCGTGGCCCATGGGCCGCACGCAGCCCTGGACACTTAGTAATGCGGCCCTATGAGATTGTAAATGTTTAACATTATTATGTGATTTATATATATTAAATATATTATATATTTTATATGCAGCCCCAAACAATTCCTCTTTACTCAATGCAGTCAAGTCAAGTGAAAAGTTGGACATCCATGGCTTATATCATAAAATTTAATATGTTATCAAAAACAGCATAAAAATAATACTGTGATCAAATGAAAATTATAATTAGTGCAAATAAGTATAATGGCTTTCAAAACAAGTCATGTTTGTGAGACTGCCTGAGTCCCTACTTTACAGCACGGATCCCCAACCTGTCGGTCATGGCCCACTACCAGGCCGCGGCCTATTCGCAACCAGGCTGCGCGAGTGGCTGGTGGCTGCGCGCACATGTCCATGTGAGAATAGTCCCATTTGCACGAGCATCATGGGGGCTCCCGGCCCCACTCGTGCGAGCGTCGTAAGGGCTCGTGGCCCCCCTCATGCGAACATCGTGGGAGCTCACAGCCCCACTCATGGGAGCAACAGATGCTTGCGCATGCACACATGCACCTTCCCCTCCCACAAAACCATCCCTTTACGATGGGAGGAATTCTGCTTTACAGGTGCAATAATAGGAATTTCTTTTTCAGTAGCAAAATATCTCCCTAGTCTTGAAATTCATGCCTAAAGGAAGTATTTGTGTTATGAGACATGTAAAGCCATAGGTTCATGATAAAAGTCCCAATGCTTCAGCCCAAAGCTCTGTCGAGCTAAGGATCTCTTTTCTCACAAGGGCCAGTTGGAGGATTTTAGGAAATCTTCCAGCAATGATTGTGCCCTACTCTGGTTTTCCAGCAAGTTGTGACATGCAACCTTGGAGGTCAGAGAAAGCATTGTTTATATAAAGGTAGTTCTCGACTTACAACAGTTCATTTAGTCACCGTTCAAAGTTACAACATCACTGAAAACAGTGATTTATTACCATTTTTCACCCTTACAGCCATTGCAGCATCCCCATGGTCACGTGATCAAAATTTGGATGCTTGCAACTGAGTCATATTTATGATGGTTGCAGTGTGGTGGGGTCATGTGATCCCCTTTTGTGACCTTCTTACCAGAAAAATCAGTGGGGAAGCCAGATTCATGTAACAACCATGTTACTAACGTGACAACTATAGTGATTCACTTAACAAATGTGGCAAGAAAAGTCATAAAATGGGGCAAAACTCACTTAACAAATGTTTCACTTAGCAACAGAAATTTTGGGCAAAGCAGAAATTCGAGGACTACCTGTACTTCTGTACTTCGATTCCCTTCTGGGAATCGAATCCGGCTAGCTGATGAGAGCTAAATAACTTGAAATAGATCTATACTAGTCACCCTTTATTTCTTTGTCGGTAAAACATAAATTTAACACAAAAATAGTTTGTCGTGGAAGCGACTGCCTGCGAAGGCTCCTGGATTAGGGCTGAAAGGCGAAAGCGGAAGCAGTATGCTCCGTCCCATAATTGGGTAGACCAGGTTTCCCTGACAGACCGGTCTCACCAGAAAAAAACCACTTCCATCTAGTGGTTGTCTGGATTTTGCATCTCAGGTATCATATACCTGCTATACCCACCTTTAATTGCCACAACACAGGATATATTTTCCTTATTTGTAATACATAAAAAATACATTAAAAATGTGATCAGATCTTACCATGAAACAGTTGAAATTACTTACTTATAAATTCTGTTGTGTTATCAAATAATACTTCCCAAATCTGGAACCCAGTATCATATGTACAGTAGATATTTCAACACCCCAAATTAAGGAACCAGCATAGCACTTGTTGACCTTTCTAGAAGTATTAATTAGGAATGAAGCAATTTAGTCAAGTATGATTTAGGGCCTCAATGGAGATAATGAAATCATTGTCCCTCTAAATTTTTTTTACTTTAGATTGACTCTCTAAAAATGTGTTAGCATCAGCACTATTTTGTAATTAAGTATTGATTTATTTATTCAAACAGACAAACATTATTGTAATTATCACTTAAGAGTTGTAATGTGAAAGTTATTGAAATTGGAGGCTTTTAGATTTTATTTCTGTTTGACCTCTCTATTTACATTTTTCCCCCGTACACCAGTGGTTCTCAACCTTCCTAATGCCGCGACCCCCGCCCCACCGCCGCAACCCCCTCCCCGCCCCCTCCCCATGCGTGCGCATTGCCAGGCGAGAAGCGATGAGGTGACAAAGGGGGCGTGGCACCAAGATGGCGGGCTAGCGCACATGGCCCTTCCGTCGGCGCCTGCACATTCAAGGGCCGCCCGTGCGTTGCACCGTCCTCGGGTACTCGTATATGGACGGATAGGGGAGCGGTGTCTCGGTTCCTAAGACCATCGGAAATATGTGTTTTCTGATGGTCTTAGGCAACCCCTGTGAAAGGGTTGTTCGACCCCCAAAGGGGTCACGACCCACAGGTTGAGAACCGCTGCCGTACACCAATATGGATTAAAAAAATCTGCCAAATTAAGATAACACTATACAGATATGATGAAATAGTCCCTGTAATCATACATTCCATAATATATTTGATCATGTAAGTGCTATGTCTCTCAGTGCTATTTTGGCTGCAATAATCTGTCTAAGACAGGGATCCCCAACTCTCGGGCCTTGAACCATTCAGAACCGGGCCATGAGGTGGTGGGCGAGCAAATGCGCGTGCATCCCCACTTGCATGAGCAGCACGCAAGCATACACATGTTCCATTTGCATTGAGCCGTGGTTGCGCAGTGGTTAGAATGCAATTCTGCTAACTGTCAACTGCCAGCAGTTTAGCAGCTCAAGGTTGACTCAGCCTTCTATCATTTCGAGGTCAGTAAAATGAGGACCCAGATTGTTGGGGGCAATATGCTGACTCTGTAAGTCGCTTAGAGAGGGCTGTAAATCATTGTGAAGTGGTATATAAGTCTAAGTGCTATTGTTACTGCACGAGTGGCATGCACGTGTGCACTTGTCTGCCAAATGGAGCTGTGCACGCGTGCATTTGCCCACCAATCATGCAGAATCATCCCCTCCCTCCCCCCACTGGTTCGCAAAGCCAGAAAGGAAACTCTGGTCTAAGAGAGATGGATAGAAAATGAATATCGTCACTGACAGCCTTATAATGGAATAATTTTCTTTTCTTTCTGGACCCTTTCTTAAATATTTCATAGTCTAGAATTTCATGTGTTTGTATAAAAATTGCACAGAGTTAACATGTTCATTGCATTACTAAGCATGTGCAATTCTGATTTATTTATTTACATACAGGGAAGTCCTCCGTTAACAACAGCAATTGGAACCAGAATTGCTGTTGTTAAGCACAACATCATGTGATCGTGCTACTTAGCAACAGCCATTTCAGTACTCCCTGTTGCCATCATTAAGCAAATCACTGCACATTACTAAGTGATGATGTATGTGGTTGCCATTTTACAATCTCCTGCTGAATTTCCAATTAAATTTTGCTTACTGAAACCTGGCAAATGTGACTCTGTGTCAACCAGAACTCCGAGGACCCATCATAAGTACCACATGTTCAGCGCTGTTGCAAGTTCAAACGGTCACTGATCAAGTAGTCGTTAATCAAAGAACACTTACACTGTCATATGATTCCCTTCAGTCAGCTTACGAATCTTTTTTTTAAAAAAAAAATCTTAAAATATTTTAAAAACGTACATGCCAAATGAGCAGCATCAAAAGAAAAAAACACATTAATTTCAGGTCTATCCATAGTTTTCTGTCTTGTAGAAGGGGAACATTGCCATGCTATCTGCATACTAGTTGCAGAGAGAATTCCAGGAGTGGAAACATAGCTAGGAGCGTTGTTCCTTTAAATGGAATTTATTGGGAGCTCTGTGGTTTTGAAATGTAGAGGTGGGTGTATGTATATACACATGCATACCCAAGAAGAATTAAGTATAAACAAGAATTCCTAGCATAAGAGCGTTCCTGCAATGAAATCCTGATTATCAAACCCTTTTCAGAGGTATTTGGATGACTGATATAGAAACAGAAAAATTGACTCAGTCTGTCTTTGATCTGGCCCAATGTGGCTCTTACTGTGTTAATACCCTAATTGAAATTTGTAAACTAATTGCTTCCACATCAGAGCTCTTAAGTAAAGTATGAGGTTATTATCAATTTAAAATGTATATTTTGTTGTTTGTATTACATTTCAGTTTTTTTTAATTACAAAAGAAAAGCCTCTTTAGAATAAATGTTTGTTTAATGTTATTGTAACCGCTACAATGCAATACTCATTTGTAATTACCCATGCTGTGTTATTATTATTATTTTTAAAAAGGAATAAAATGAAATTTGTTTAAAGTTATACTTTAAAAAAACTCAAAAGGCATGAGTTTGCAAAACACATTCACGATGCAATTTTGAGAACCCTGTCAAGATATCACTAGGCGTAATGTTCTTCCTTCACTTGCTGCGAATTGAGGTCTTAACATTTTGTAATGAACGAAGGTTTTGGTTAACCTTGGCTCTGGCAGACCTCATTAAAATAGCAGCCTGTCAGTTTCAAGTTTTAAAATATCAGTCCTGTCAGTTTTATATTCAATAGAATAATCTACAATTTTATTTAGGATATATTTTGTATGGAGTGTGTGTGTCCCAAGTAGTGGGAAAAGAAAACATTAGTCAATATTGCCATCTAGAGGGCAAGAAAGTCTCAAGTCTTGTCATACATGAAGGGAGCAGTAGCAATTCTTGAAATATCACACACACACACACACACACACACACACACACACACACACACACGACTTGGACTACCAGAACAGAAGAGTACAGTAAGATATTTTTATACTGGAATTATTTCACATGATTATGGTTAGTCACATACAGTTAGGATTTTAAACCTCTGTTTCTGTTTCTGTTATTTTGTTTAGTTCTGTTGTCTAACTTTCTGTCTTCATGATGGGCTTTATATATAGACATTATCCAGCAGTCCCAGAAATGCCTAATGTTGAAGTTCTATATATTTATTTATTAGATTTTTATTTATTACTTTATTACTTTATAAGTAACTCAAAGCAGCGAACATTATTATTTTTTAAACAAGGTATAAAATAAAATTTATTTAAAGTTATACTTTTAAAAATTCAAAAGGCATGAGTGTGCAAAATACATTCATAATGCAATTCACAATGTAATCCTCCTTCCTCCTTCTATTTTCCCCACAACAAGAATCCCGTGAGGTGGATTGGGCTGAGAGAAAGTGACTGGCCCAAAATTACCCAGCCAGCTTTCATGCCTAGGTCAGAACTAGAATTCTTGCCTGATTTTTCTAGTCTGATGCATTAATCTCTAGAGCAAACTGGTTCTCATCACATATTACAGAAACGTCAGTAATAATAAGTAAGGCAACTTCACAATTCCTGCATTAATCACTGCATTTAATGCAGTTAAACCCAGTAAATATATCTTGGAGAGCCATGCAAAGATCTTGATCAGACCTTGAACTCTTCCATGGTTTCTATTTGTATTTCCTTGTGTCTTGCAAGTGAAAAGACAGATAAGAATCAGCAAGCAATGATATGCATTAAAAAGATACTGAGGCCCTTCTAATAGCTCGATTCTAGAGCTATTAGAGTAGTTGTGGGTGTGGTAATTTCACGATGGTAACTTAAATCCATTTCTGGAAAGAATAAGAGCAAAAATGTTGCCTCGTAGAGATGACAATGCTTTAGTGAAGTCACAATCACTGCACAGGAGTTGCTGAATGTTTTTAGATATAATATATGTAGGGAGATGTACAGTTTTGATGGCCAATGGTGCCCCCCAGCCTGAGTGGGATACCATGCATTTCACAAGTGTTTCATCTCTACCTATGTGCGGCTTGATATCAGCAAATACCAGATTGTGGATATTTATCTTATACCCGAATTTATTGGTAAAGATTGGGACATTCAACTATTGAAGATGTAAAGAGTTAATGTTTCTTAAAAGAAACGGAAAAAGTCTTCCTTAAAGAACGCAGGTTCAAGACGGGAGAAAGATGGTGTTGTTCCACATATAGAGAGATGCATCCAAAGGTTGGTCTCCAACCTTTGTGGCTTGGGGTCTCCAGTGGGAGGGGTACAGGGGAACCGGGCCACGCAAGTGGCAGGCCAGTGCACACACGTGCGCAGCTCGACTTGCACGAGCGACAGGATGGCGCTCATGCATGCAGACACCGCTCTACTTGCACAAGTAAACCCAACCCCAAACCCAAAAAACTTTAACCTTAGACTGTCTACTGTCGACCTCACCCCATTCCTAAGAGGTCTGTAAGGGGCGTGCATAAGCGCACCAGCGTGCCTACCGTCCCTGTCCTACTGTCCTATTGTCCTCATCTATCTGTATTCACTTTGATTATGTTTATGTTTATACCTATACCTGCTATCTTGTACATGTTTGACAAACAAATAAATAAAATAATAAAAATAAATAAGTCGAGCTGTGTGTGCATGAGTGTTTGCTAACATTCCCATATTTCAAAGCCTATGATTGTCCCTCAGCCCGGATCCAGCCAACCTAGCATATCCTGGGTTGTTGCAGCTTGGCCACTGGGATATGTCATTCAAGGATCCCAGCCTGCATGGCCACAGGCCTTTATCCTGTAGCTTGACCCTGATCCTAGTACATACGCCACATTTATTGAATCCTTTGAATATTTTTCAGAAACAGGCTTTACTGGTTTTTTTTAACCAAATACATTCCCTTTGTCTTGCGATTAGGTAATTGACATTAGAGAAAAACTAAAGCTTTCCAAAAAGTTCTGGTCTACATTACCCTACACCATCTGCAAGGAAGAAACAGTGACTGCTGGCATGTCTAATGAAGAGGATTGTTGGAATGGACACACCAAAGCTAAGTAAGTGAGAAAAAAAACACAATAAAAACAATATTTACAGATGTAACTCGCATGTAGTGTCTAGAAGGCTTTGCTCTGCTTTGCAACACTTTGTCAATTGAACACAAGGAACACTGGCCTTCTTTGTCCATAACTAATGAAAGCTATCTCTCTCCATTGTAATTGGAATACTTCGAAAAAAATACATACAAATGCCAGAAATTCCAGATTCTTGGAGTTGTGCAGAGTATTAGTGTAAAAACCTATGCCGATTACCATAAGTTTATAACATTATATGATTTGTAAAAAAAACATACATATTGTACAGTGGTGAAATCCAATTTTTTTTACTACTGGTTCTGTGGGCGTGGCTTGGTGGGCGTGGCAGGGGGAGGATACTGCGAAATCTCCATTCCCACCCCACTCCAGGGGAAGGATACTGCAAAATCTCCATTCCCTCCCCACTCCAGGGGAAGGATACTGCAAAATCTCCATTCCCTCTCCACTCCAGGGGAAGGATACTGCAAAATCTCCATTCCCTCCCCACTCCAGGGGAAGGATACTGCAAAATCTCCATTCCCTCCCCACTCCAGGGGAAGGATACTGCAAAATCTCCATTCCCACCCCACTCTGGGGCCTGCCAGAGGTGGTATTTGCCGGTTCTCCGAACTACTCAAAATTTCCGCTACCGGTTCTCCAGAACCTGTTAGAACCTGCTGGATTTCACCCCTGATATTGTATTTATTAAATGTATATACCACCCATCTCACTATCAAGGCAGCTTACTTCTTACGACTCTAGGCAGCTTACATCTCCTTACAACTTATAACTTATATCTTTTAAAAAACATGTTGGGTTAAATTCCTCTGTGGGCGTATGTGTTTGTACATGTGAATGAACAGTAAAATGAAAAGATTACTATAAGCCTATGCTGAGAAGGCTTGCCAAATTTGTTACTTTAACCCAAGTCAGACAGAAAGGAGAGGGTTGTTTAAAAAGATACCAAAAGAAGATGAAGCTTCTCAATGCTTTTTTTCCCTATAAATCTATGTGCATTTTTGAAGAACACAGTTAACAATTTGGATCTATGGATCACTAGTCATTTTTTACTTTTGCTATAAAAACACCATCAATTGTGAGTAATCCCAGAAAGTATTGGTCTTGGATTCTGCTCGGTTATTCATCATTTTTCAATTTCTGACAATTTCTTCAGGCCCAACACTGAGCCTCAGTGCATTCTGGAGCACATTTTAAATGTAATGGGACAATTCACGATGACCAAATTGCAGGACAACTCGCCACTGCTAACTCACCATGGGACAACTCGCTCCA
Organism: Thermophis baileyi; assembly: GCA_003457575.1. NCBI lineage: Eukaryota > Metazoa > Chordata > Lepidosauria > Squamata > Dipsadidae > Thermophis > Thermophis baileyi. Next base: position 1,211,537 of record QLTV01000806.1, read on the forward strand.
GGACAATTTAACAATTCTATGTAATTATTTAAAATAAATAATTAAATATAAATTAAAAATAAATTAAAAAATATTTTAATTTTTGCCATTCACATTTCTTTCTGTCCCTCCTTTTGCATCCTTTCTTTAATAATTCTATTCCACTATTTCTTTGATATTAGTGTAACTTTTGTCCCGCAGCGAGTTTAGCTGTGATGAGTTGGCCATGGCAAGTTAGCTGTGGTGAGTTGGCCATGGCAAGTTGGCCATAGCGAATTTTCATAGACCCCATTTTAAGGTGCGCAAATCTAATGGTCTTGATAAACCTGTTAGCTTTCTAACAGTCTCCATGCATCCTGCACCCTAAATACACTCAACAGCCCAACCCACCTGTGAATCTGCATATTCATAAGGAAGTCCAGTCTTTTCATAGATTAGCTGAGAGTTGTCAAAAATGATGTTAGAAACAGTTTCCTGGTTAACTAACGATATTCTCTTATTAATGCAAGAGTATTAATGTGATCTACAGTATTTAATTAGCCTATGCACCTTTTTCTCCTTTCCTTTTGTCAGAAGGTTTAAACTCCTTTGTTTTCTTTGTTCCTGTCCCAAGCTAGGATTATAATAAAAATCACCAGATGATCAGCAGAGAGTCAAAATATGTCTATTCACCCAAAGCTATCAAGTTTTGGGGCAAGTAGTCGCTCTGCATTTCTCTTTGTTTCCTTTTTTATAGAGTTACGAAGTTTAGAATGTGAACCAGTTGTTATCAGTAGAATGGAATGTATTAACTTATTACAAAAGTTTCTGTTCTATTAAGATGAACACCTTCCTTTTGTATTCTGTTAAAACAGATTATCTTAAAGTTATGGCAAACTTCCTTATTTAGGATTAGGCAGGTGTTTCTTTATCTGAAGCTAAACAATAGGCATTTTATCTTTCCAATATGTGTGTTTTTCTGTACATAAGATATATTGTTTTCCTTTACGTAGTTTTTGCTACATGATAAGTTCCTTTGTTTATGTTGACAGGAATTAGCATTTCTATCCTTCCTCATTGTAAATATATAAAAACATTACAACACTTTTTCAAATATTCAAATCAGAAGGGAAATCCAATAAGATGAGCCGAGGTGGCGCAGTGGTTAGAGTGCAGCACTGCAGGCTACTTCAGCTGACTGCTAGCTGCAGTTCGGCGGTTCAAATCTCACCGGCTCAAGGTTGACTCAGCCTTCCATCCTTCTGAGGTGGGTAAAATGAGGACCCAGATTGTTGGGGGCAATATGCTGACTCTGTGAACCGCTTAGAGAGGGCTGTAAAGCACTATGAAGCGGTATATAAGTCTAAGTGCTATTGCTATTGCTAACCAAGCTTATGGGGACTCATTGTCAAAATCTCCAATACAATCAGGCAAGGTTGTCTGGACAGAGAGGAAATAGGGGAGGAGAAACATTTAATGTCCTGCCATTTTTATTCCATTTGGGTTTCCTGCTTCAGCAGGGGGTTGGACTAGAAGACCTCTAAGGTCCTTTCCAACTCTGTTATTTTCTAATTCTGTAATCCTAGTCTCTTTGTTGATGGCTGTATTTTATATATATATATATATATATGATATGTATGATATGTATGATATATATGATATATATGATATATATGATATATATGATATATATATAAAATACAGCCATGATACAGCCATATATGATATCGTGCCAAATCACTGTCATGCGTCATTTGGATTTTTGGCTATTATATTAGGAACTGGTCATAAATACAGAAAGAAGAGGATGTTATTTTCTTCTGATTTGTCCTCTAAATGTTGTTGTTCCACTGACTAGAGAATTATTTTCCAAATGTATGTACTTAATTCTTACTGAAATCAGTAGCTCTCAAATAAATACTCAAGGTTCATTTATTTCAGTAGGACCAAAGTTTCATTTACCTGCTCTTAATAAAACCTAGAGCTTTTAATTCCTGGTTATTCCAACAGAGGGATGTGAAGAAGAGCACAGAAGTAAGTTGCGCCGATTTTCAGTATGGATTTTTTTGCTTCTTTTATGCAAAGTTAACAATGTTAATACATTACACCCCAGTATAAATAACAGTAAATCATTTCTTTAAAACATAAGAAAAATAACAGCTCTCAAAAGAAACCAGCATGGCTGCATAAAGAACTCTCTGATAAATTGAAAGACAAAAAGGACAAGTATAAAACGTGGAAAGAGGGGCACATAACTAAGGCAGAATATCAGCAAATAGCCCGAGCCTGCAAAGATGAAGTGAGGAAAGCTAAGGCTCATAATAAACAAAGGCTTGCGACAAAAGTAAAAAAATAACCCAAAAAAAGCTTCTTTCAACATATTAAAAACAAGAAAAAAGTCAAAGCTTATGGGGACTCATTGTCAAAATCTCCAATACAATCAGGCAAGGTTGTCTGGACAGAGAGGAAATATGGGAGGAGAAACATTTAATGTCCTGCCATTTGTCTGGAACGGTACAGAGCAGGCCTGTCAAACTGGCGGCCAGTGGGCTGGATGTGTCGCCTGCAGGCCACACCCACCCCGGCTCCACAAAGGCAAAAAACATCATGATACGTCACAATACGTCACATGACGCGATCGAGTTTGACACCCGTGGTATAGAGTCTCCTGTTTGAGTAGGGGGTTGGACTAGAAGACCTCTAAGGTCCTTTCCAACTCTGTTATTTTCTAATTCTGTAATCCTAGTCTCTTTGTTGATGGCTGTATTTTATATA
>QLTV01000806.1:1214527-1225933 GCA_003457575.1 Thermophis baileyi
TAAACAGGTATTGCATGAAAATATTCTCTCCTATCTATCTTCCTCTGTAGAATAGCCATTTAGGAATTTTCAAATTTTGAGCCATGATACTCAGGAAATAGTGATTTTTTATTATTTTTTTGGAAAAAGGAACTATTTGTTTGCATCAGAGGTGGGTTCCTCCCGGTTCAGACCGGTTCGCCCGAACCGGTAGCAACCCGCTGGTGGTGTCATGATGATGTCACGGATCCGGTTTGGTCGGTGCCGGTCTGTGGACGCCACCATCTTTTTTTTAAAAAAATTAATTTTTTTTTAATTTTTTCCGGGTTTTTTTTCTTCTCCGCATGCACAGAAGCCGAGTTTCCGGCACTGCGCATGCATCACCATCTTGTTTTTGGCTTTTGGGGGGGGGGGGATTTTAATTTAATTTTATTTTTTTGCACTGCGCATGTGTGTGCGAAGCAAGCAAGCGCCCACGAGGCGCAGCCACGCAGCGCGGGAGGAAGCGAACCGGCAGCGAGGTAAGTTAGAACCCATCCGTGGTTTGCATCCATTCTAGGAAGACACCCCTCCCTGAAACGTAAGACACCATAGAATGAGTGAATGATCCTATAAGCATATTCACAAAAGATGAATGTATAAGTCATGGATGAATGTCCTTGTCTCGGTGAATAATGCCATCGAAGTGTAATCATTACAATGATGTGTCTTAATTCTCCATTCTGGTGTACAGGTATCTACCTGAGATCATGAACGATGGACTCACCAATCAGATAAACAATCCTGAGGTTGATGTGGACATCACCCGGCCTGATACCTACATAAGACAGCAAATTATGGCACTAAGAGTAATGACCAACAAACTAAAAAATGCATACAATGGGAATGATGTGAACTTTCAGGACACAAGTAAGACATTATGTAGGCAATTTTCTCTGCTGCAACTTTGCTTTTTTACTTCTAACACTAGTAGCGATCTGCATTGAAATTAATGTCTGTCTTCTTCCTGTATCCAGTGCTGTAATTGTTTTTGGTGGCTAGACACCAGGGGTGGGTTCTAACTTACCTCGCTGCCAGTTTGCTTCCTCCCGCACTGCGTGGCTGTGCCTCGGGGGTGCACGCGCGCATGCGCAGTAAAAAAAAATTAAAAAAAATTAAAAAGCCGAAAACAAGATGGTGATGCATGCGCAGTGCTGGAAACTCGGCTTCTGTGCATGCGCAGAAGAAAAAAAAATTTAAAAATACAAAAAAAATTCAAAAAAAATATGGCGGCGCCCACAGACTGGCACCAATCGAACCGGATCAGTGACATCATCATGACATCACTAGCGGGTCGCTACCAGTTCGGGCAAACCGGTCCGAACTGGGAGGAACCCACCTCTGCTAGACACCACTGTGGGTGGGCCTTTGGACAGAGTAAGTAAGGTCACAGCTGTTAGAAAAGCATTGAACCTGGCCAAGGATAAGGCCCGTCTACATTTTGGAAGCATTCTGCAACTAAAGTATCTGGCTGGTTGGAGAAGAGGTGCAGAGGAGTCTATGACAACTCACCATGGCCATCTCGCCACGGCCAACTTGCCATGGCCAATTCACTACAGGACATTTTACCCTGGCCAACTTGCCACGGGACAACTCACCACAGGACATGAGTTACACTAATATGGAAGAAATCGTGGGATAGAATTATTGAAGAAAGGATGCCAAAGGAAGGACAAAATAGTATGTGAATGACAAGAATTAAAATAATTTTTAACTATTTTAAATAATTAAATTGAATTGTTGAATTGTCCCGCAGCAAGTTGGCCTGTGGTGAGTTGGCCATGGCAAGTTGTCCCACAGCAAGTTGGCTGTGGCAAATTGTCCAATTCCGGTGCAGAGTGACTTAGGAAGATATTTCTAAACAGAGCTGGTAAATCTGCTTGCAGCTCTAAATCAATGACCCGATCCCTGGGTTGAAATTTAGCAAGATTTTTTCCCCTTCTCTGTGCTACCTACTATTCTATTGAGCTGTTAATATTTTGATAATTCCACCTAACTTCCATTTTATTGTTTTTCCTGTCACTTGAGATAAAAGCATGTCACACACAGCTCCCAAGTACCTCTGTATGGTTATTCGGGATATTTGAGAGATGGAGTGAAACCCTCTGATTTTCCGTGCCTGGAAAAATGACAGTGAAGAATATCACGGCATATCTAAGCCCTGTGGACCTTCCTGCTTGCAAAGATTCTAATCGATTTAGAAGAAAGAAATGGAAGGGAACAATAAGCATTTTCACCTGAAGTTTGGAAGCATGTTAAGATACTTCTGTGTAGCCAGAAGCATGCAAACATTTAAAGCAGGGCTGTCCTGTCTACCCACATCCCCCAAAGCTAATGGCACGTCTCAGGCTCCAGCACTCTTTGACTGGGACAGCATAGAGAAGCCCAGTCCAGGGGAAGCAAAGGGTTGGGGTACTCCTTGGTTGGCTTCTGAAAACTCTATATATGTAGGCCATAGAGCAAAAGAGGAATGCACAACACTCAGTTATCTTGTGCTAACATAAAAGATTTGTTGAAAATTTCTGTATTAGAATGAACCTTTAATAAGCACTTTAAAAACTGGCTTTTAAAACTGCAGGAGCTCCCATTGAGAGAATATTTTTAGAACTATGCTACTATTTTTTTTCATTTTATACACAAACACACAATGTGTTTGTGTTTATTGACTGATTTATTGGGTATAAACACACACACACACACACACACACACACGTGTTACTTTAAGATTCTTTAATAGTTTAATGCTTCAATAGTTTCATGGTATGTAGATGTTATGCTGATTTACCAAAATGGCTTAAAATCAGAGGTGGTATTCAGCCGGTTTGGACCAGTTTGCCCAAACCAGTAGGGGAAATTGCGGGTGGCCGCCCACCCACCCCGGCTCTATGCTATCCTATTTGTGCACGTTTTTGAGGCCGGGCGCATGCATGGAAGGCTCACGAGCGAGTAAAGCGCATGCGCGGGAGGCTGTGCGCATGTGTGGAGGTGGGAAGGTAAGTGAAAACCATCCCTGCTTAAAATGGAACCTCTAGACATCTATGTAAAATTAATAGGGTAAAAACTGAAGAGCTTTCTTCTCACCAAATAAAGAATAGTTAACTACATTTTAAATATGTTAGGGGTGGTTAAATTCAGCAGCTTCAGAAAAAAAAATAACTAAAGTTAGCTTATCTTTATTCTGTTTAGGAAATACAGCGGTTAAGAATGTGACTTGTACATAAGTACCAAGTACTATATGGATTTTTTTTAAAAATGGCAGCGGTTCCCTTTCTTTTTTCATATGTGCACACATGACATTTTTATTTTTGTACAATATCTACCTCAGAAACTAGCCGCTCTACCTTGTCTTGCTGGAGGGGAACAAAAGGTGTGCCATGCCCAGATCAATAAATCTTTCAACATTAAGTGTCACCCGGGCAGAGCTGTTCCTCCTCAGATGTTCACATTATTTTATTACAGCTAGTCCTCGACTTACGGCCACAATGAGCCAAAAATTTATGTTGCTAAGTGAGAAATTTGTTAAGTGGGTTTTGCCCCATTTTACGACTTTTCTTGTCACATTAGTTAACTGAATCACTGCAGTTGTTAAATTAGTAACACGGTTGTTAAGTGAATCTGGTTTCCTCATTCACTTTACTTGTCAGAAGGTCGCAAAAGGTGATCACATGACCCCACCACACTGCAACCTTCATAAATGTGAGTCAGTTGTCAAACATCTGAATATAAATTACGTGACCATGGGGAAGCTGCAATGGTCATAAGTGTGAAAAATGGTCATAAGTCACTTTTTTCAGTGCAGTTGTAACTTCGAACAGTCACTAAATGAACTGTTGTAAGTCAAGGACTACCTGTATTATCTAGGAGGAATACTGGCTTATTGTTATTGATACTTAGATATTTTATTCATTTTTCTAGCATTATTATACCGTGTTGAATTTTTTAATATATAACCCTCCTATATGCAAAGACAAAATAACTTTTGTTTTAAATGAAATATTAATAGATAAATAAGTCCCCCGGGGGGGGGGAGTTATTTTTCAGTAAATTTGGCTAAGAATATCCTGTAAAAACACTGCTATACCTCTCACTACATTTGTGGAAATATCCAGGTTGCAATTTGCTAATAGATTTTCGGTTTGCTATTTCAATTCTGTTATTTCTTTGGGCCCAAACTCATGACTCAAGGGGGTATTTTAATAATTTGTGTCAGCAGAACAGCTTTATTGACAGTCTTCCCACTGAAGTCTCTTAAAAAGGCAGCTATATATTTTTCAAAAATTCAAATTAAATAATTTGGTCCTTATGTTTGCTTCAATGTGTGGCCTTTTGAGGGTACCTTTGTGGGTTCCGCTGTGACCCCAGCAGATCCTTCTTCCACATGTAACACCCCTGCCTTATGGTCAATGTGGGACCTACTATGAGGTCCTGGGAAGGAGTTCTGCCCCAGCCCTCCTGGAAGCTGATGGCCCACCAAGTGGTACACTCAGACCAGGGGTGGGTTCTAACTTACCTCGCTGCCGGTTCACTTCCTCCCGTGCCACGTGGGTGCACACGCATTGCGCGCCGCATGGCCACGCCAGGCAGGCGCATGCACAGTGCTGAAAATCCAGCTTCTGCGCATGCACAGAAGCAAAAAACAGCTTCTGCACATGCGCAGAAGCAAAAAACAAGATGGCGGCGCCTACAGCGCCGCCGAGAGAGCCGGTTCAGGGGCGTGTCCAGCCGGCCATCGCTGCCAGTTTGGCGAGTGGGGGGAAATTCCCGCTACCAGTTCTAAAGAACCGGTCTGAACCGGCAGGAACCCACCTCTGACTCAGACCCATCAGGCAGTAGCTCTCAGATAATGAAAGTCACCTGGAGCTACTCCACTCTCTGTGTACAGCTTGAGCTGTTCTCTAAAGCTCTTCCCTGATTTCTCTCTTTTTCTCCCTGGTCCTACAGGTGAGGAGACCAGTGGCTCCGGTAGTGGAAGTGGCTGTACAGATGACATTTGTCCAACAGAATTTGAATTCATCACCACAGAAACTCCTCTCATTGACTCAGACAGGAGGGAAGTGGACTCTTCAGCCAGCCAGCCGAGCCCATCCGTCCTCACGGGCTTCCTCCTTCTTACAGTCTTTCTCCTGCAAAGACACTGCAGATAATCCTGGCTCCGGTCAGCCCTGACTGCCTTTTAGCTATTGAAAAAGAGCAGAACAGCCAATTTGCTCCTTTTCTGATGGCCTCAGACAATGGACCACACCACCAACCCTTACGGTTTTCTACCAGAAAGAAGCGGCCCTGCACCCTGCCCAGTTTGGCACTTTCACAGAGAGTGCCTGGGCCTAGAAGAGCCTCTTCTGGTTTCCATCTGGGGAAGGCGATGTCTGCTTCTCAGCAATCTCTTCTCTCACAGTTTTTTTCTAGAAGACTTTTCAGAATATAATTTGCTTTTATGCTTCAGAAAGAAAGAAAGAAAAAGGGGGGGGGAGATTTAGGGGACCCGACATTGGGCTTTTATTTTTATTTCTTTTTTTTCCCATTAGAAAGAAAAAGAGAACGGGAAGAAGAAACATGTTGAAAATAAAGCTATTCCAAGGCCGAATAATAAGCACGTACATATGCACACACAGGAAAGCCAAGCCTTCTTATCTAGGACACTTCTGTATTGCACTTCAAATCACCAAAATGATGTTAGTCACTGAGAGAATATCTTGGAGTTTGGTGTTTTGTTTTGTTTTTTGTAACACAGGTGTAACTATGTTTATTCTTAATTGTCAATGGAAGAGTTGGTGGAGAGGTTTGAAGCAAAAATAGGACACTTTCTGAGAACAAGAATAGCACCTTCCTGTCCCTTTGCTCTCACCAGTTGGTGTTTGCCAACTAAGGTTTTTGTTGCAGTTGGTTTGACCCATGTTACAACATGGGCACAGGAGTGCCCTATGGGGGCATCTGCAGGACGGTGTCAAAATGGCAGCCATGATCATGTAATCGAAAAGTCAAAATGGCAGCCATGATCATGTAATCGAAGCCCCTCCTCTTTTTAGAGGCCTACTGTGTTCATGGATTGCACATAAAAAGGGGTGGGGCTTCAATCACATGCCTGTACCCCAATCTTGGCATTTTTGACAAACCTCTGCAGACACACACCCCCTTGTCCCCTATCACCACCCATCTGCAGCATTTTTTTAACAATTCTTGAATTTAAATCATTAGACAGACCGTCCATCCCACACACACACACAAATCTCTTACGATATACAGTAATCTTTCTTTCTTACTTTCACTTTTGATCTCGAACAGAATTTTCTGAACCCGTGCTATTCGGCATACCCAAATGGCCAATTTAAAAGCAGCCAATAATAGTAATTGGATCAATATCTTAACTTTTCATAGAAATGACTTTCTTCCTATTGTTTGTTGTACCAAAAGGGAATTCTCTTGCTGAACTATTGACACTCCTACATGTGCACGCACTCACACAAATATCTCTCTATATACATATATAATATATATAGTACTGACACTCCGAATTTATTTCACTTTTTTAGTCTTAGTACGGCCATCTATTTTTATATATATGAATATAAATATAAATATATATATAAAAATCACAGATTTTAACTTCTTAATTACAAGCTCAGGGTTGACACATCTTTGTAGGGGGGAAACGTTTTGTCAACCAGCTTTTTGTGTGTATGTGTTGCTTGGGTAAATGTCATCCTTTCATTATTGACAAGTGCAAAAGTCAAACAGGAGACATTCTGCCCATTTCTTTATAGCAGGAATACACAATCATTTTTCCCCCCAGGTCTGCAATCTGCATTTGGTCTTTGAATGTTATGATGTCATGGAACGGCATACACGGAGGACATATACAGAGCCCAGTGGGGAAAAAATAGTTTTAATCACATTTTCATTAAAATAAGTTAATTAAATACAATTCAAATACAGGGAGTCCTCGCTTAGCATCTGCCTTGTACAGCAACTGCTGTTACTCTGATGAAAAAGTAACATTGCAATTAATTCTCCTGTTTATCATCTTCACAGGTCTGTAAAGCAAAGGAAGCTGAAATAAGATCATAAGCGCAATTGCGGTTTCACTTAGCGATCACTTCACTTAACTGCCAGTCTCAGTTGTGGTTGCTAAACTAGGATTACCTGTATTCCCCATACATTTGATAATTTCCACCTTTGGTCCTGTTAAGGTATCAAACTGCAGTAATTTTGGAGACTCTCTGAAGGTCCTGTCCAATATTTGTGGGTTTGCAAAAGTTCCACATGGACAGGGAAGTTGTCCAAAAAGTCAAGTATGCTTTTTTGTGATATGACATGCACAATTCATGAAAAAAAAAAGGACTTTGACGACACGGTTGCAATCACTACCTTGATTTTTTGACAAATAGTCCACGGAAGCCCCTTACAGGGCTAACTCCAAACTCACTCATTTGTGAAAATCTGTGGGATACAGACATGAGAATACACAGAACAGCTTGATTTGGTAATGATGATTGTAATCTTATGTGCTTAATTAACTGCAAAAGACTTAAAATATCTGAAGGCTGCGTCTGGATAACATGATCTGTAATCTACTCTTACGTGATCCTGATGGGCATATTTCAGGTTTGTTCATGAGATCCATTAGCCAAACCACTTAGAGATGCACTTCGATTTCAAGAAGCCTGAAGTAGGAATTTCTTCAAATAATCAGAATTGTACCAGTCTCATTTCCTTTCTACTCAAAATTCCACTCTAGGTTCCTCCCGGCTTTCTTCCTTTGGGCAATATAATCTATAGTGGAGGTAAGGAGCGATGTAATTGCTACATTCCAAACATTTGGGAATTAGAAACCAGTTTCTTGTAAACCTCCTAGGGAATGATCCGTAAGTCCACAGCTGATTTCTGCCCAGCCTGCCATACAAGAGAACAAAAACCTTCCTGCCACAGTTCATGACGTTCAGGTCTTCAAAAGCTGTACCCTCTAGTCAAGCTAGACATCGCAAAGTTTTCTAGGGAAAGAGACAGAAGTAGTTTCCCATTGTTCTCTTCTGTGCTGTCCTCGTTACAGTCCTGTGGCCATAGTGATCTCCCATCTGACTTCTAATCGGGGCCAGCCACGCAAAGTTTCTGATTTCAGACAGCGGCAACCACTTGCAAAGACCCAGATATTGGTGAACCGACCTTGTGTTGGAGAGAAAATGTCGATCATTTGTAGCTGTCTTGAATTCTGCTGACTGTGAAATTCTGGGAGTTGAAGTCCGCAGACCTTAAAATAAATGAAGCACTGATCTAAAAGATGCTAGAAGCCAATTATGGGAAAAATAATTGCGAACATGTGGAATCTGTCCATTGTAGCACCCTCTATTCACATTTGTACAGATGATTTACTGATATTTTCTGAACAGGTGTCTCCTCTGATTAATTAACCACATTCACTTTTCTCAAGATTAAGGAAAAAATTAAGTTTCCACATTCCAAGATTTCTTGCAATACCTTTTGTTTTCTGATGTTACCCAATTTTTATATATATACTTGAGCCTTCCTCAAGCTATTATCTCCTGAAATGTAGCTCTTCTGATTCCCAGCAGGCATATTAAACATGTCTGAAAAACAGCTGCTTGAACAGCTGTTTTTATATTGATTTAACATTAAAGTTGAACACCTGGAAGGTGGGGTGTGAGGAAGTGCTCTGGTTTGGATCGATCCTGAGCTGTATCTGGTTATGCAGTTATATGGTTACTCTTTGTACCCCAAATACCATTCTGTCCTCATTGTCACTGATGCTTCTTATTTGGGGTCCAGCTATGCTGAAATGGCTGTTGTGTCTCTCCATTAACAAAGATTTGGCCCAAATTTGAACAAAACGTGTGATCTCATTGTACACTTGGTTTCCCATGGCTGATTTAACTTGAGGGTAGCAGGCACAGCCTGAGCTTCTCAAAAGGAATATTTGATTCTGAGCAAGATCAGCCCAGAAACAGCTCTGATGAAAATGCAGAGGGCTATGCAGTAACCATGATTCCATCTCCAAAACCAGAGCTGATGCTGACGGGTGTTGTTAAATAACACCAAACTCAGATAGCATGTCTCCATTTAATCGTCTTGACTGTGTGAATTACCATGTGAGTTAAAATCAGGAATGAATTTGTCCCATCATATTGCTCTGTTTACTTCTTCACAGTAGGTATCATGACTGCTTTGTGTAAGGTGTGCACAAGGCTCTCAAATACCCCCTTAGAGGTTAAATTGTCTTTTTCTCATATGTCACATTGCCTTGGAATGTGAAAGAGCTATTGAATCTACCAAGTGTGTTGAATTTCAGAATTAGGAAATAAAAATGTAAAAACCTGGTGCTTCTTAAACACAAGTATTCTACATCATTTGATGTGCTTTTCTTTACCTGGCTTATAATTGTACTTCAGAAATACTTAGATATTGCTGGGTTACAATGCAAAAAACAAAGACCCTTGTTGATGGTCAATACAACACAAATAACACCTACATTGGTTTCCAGTGAATGTGCCCTAAGAAAGCTTGCTGTAGTCAGTGTAGCAGATTTGAAGTCGTGCACAGGTAGCATGGATGTGGTAAGATAGCAGCAGGTATTAAACTAAAACCTCAGATTCCCTTATCATTTTAAAGAAGGTAACAGCAACAAATGTTCTGAAAATGAACATTTATGCTCATTCTTCCATGAGAAAAATGTAACAATCACCCCCTATGGCCTAAGAAAAAAAGATTCTTAGATTCTTCTTTTTTAATCACGAAGATTTTGGAATTCAGGAGTCAGTTTTCTAGGGCATAAGGTACTCTCTTATCTTTTCAGCAAAATAATAGCAATAACACTTAGACCAGGGGTCTGCAACCTGTGGCTCCGGAGCCGCATGCAGCTCTTTGGGCCCTCTGCTGTGGCTCCCTGTGGCCCTGTCGCAGTAGAGGGATGAAAGAGCTGTCGCCCTGTCACGGCGGTGGCATGGCTGGAGCCTTAGTGTGGGAGCAAAGAGCCCCTGCCTTTGCCTTTGCACGGCAACAGTATTCCGCCTTCGACGCGGTACATTTGCTGTTGCCGCCAGCAAAGAGGGCTGGGAGAGAATGGTGGGGGCGGATCTTCCAGGGTGGGGGCCATCCCCCAAGCCTGGCCTTCCTCCTCCCTTGTCGGTGGGGCCAAGAGAAAGAAAGGGGCGGCGTGGGGAAGCGTTCCCCTCCCCGCCAAGCGCCGAGCACAACAGCCCGGCAGAAGGGAGAGATGGCCTGGCAGAAGCACCCCCATTCGCCAGTTGGACAGCAGAGAGGCGTGGCCTGGCTCTCGCAGCGGGACGCTGTTTGGCACATCCAGACCTGAGCTGCCGCCTTTGAAACGTACCGCTTTCTGTTGCCTGTGCCTTCCCCGATCTCAGCTCCTGAGAGCTATGTCTTTGCTCACTTTCTGTTGCCTGTACCTTCCTCGGGCAGTGATGGCTGGGGCCCGGGGGGCAGCAGAGGCGTCAGGGCTGCTCCCCCCCCTCAGCAAGCCGGGCCTTGAGGAGCATGGAGAGTTGCGGGCGAGCGCCAGAGGGTCAGAAGATGCGCTCCGACGTCACCCCAACACGCGTTGCCAGCGCGCGCTTCTCTGTCCCGAAGTAGGATTGAGTGGGGGGAAGGGAGCAGGGGGAAGGGTAGGAGGGAAGGAGAAGCCCGGCTGGCTTTCCTTTGGCGTGGGGCAGGGGAAAGACCCAATACCCCCTTCATGGCCTGCCCGGTGCTCTTGCAGCACCTTGTGCAGCACAGCGAAAGCGTGCTTCACAAATGGGGAGACTGCATCTCCTCCTCCTCCTGGAGCCCATTTAACTGCTGTGCAAGGCGCTGTGCGCAGCAGTTAGATTTAGCGCGCTCTTCACAATGGGGGATATGGTGTCTTCTCCTGCTCCTGGAGCCCATTACAACATGGAGCATCTGCTGCAGCCAGGCCGGGCCAGCGTCTCGGGGCAGAGAGGTGCGGGCAAGACTAAGAAGCACCGGAAGAAGCCTCCACGAGATGAGAGGCAAGTACAGGGGCACTTCCCTCTTGTTCGGAGTGAGTCTCCATCCCCGCCGTTGCCCTTGCCTTCTAGCTTCATTTATCTGGGAACCTGAAATGACTCTTGATTTTAAATCATATGGTAAAAAGCACCCAAAGAAGAAGAAAGAACATCAGAAAAAAAACCCAACCCTTGCCTGTTGTGGGAAATGGTTCAAGAGGGAGCACACACACACACGAGAGAGGGAGGGAAAGAGGGGGGGAAGAGAGGAAGAGAGAGAGAGAGAGAGAGAGAGAAAAGGGGAGAAAAAGAGAGAGAAATGAGAAAATGATGGAGGGAGAGAATGAGAGAGGAAAAAGAGAAACAAATGAGAGAGACGGGAGAGAGGGAGAGAGCAGTGAGAGAGAGCTGG
>QLTV01000806.1:1240602-1263027 GCA_003457575.1 Thermophis baileyi
ATAGATATAGATATAGATATAGATATAGATATAGATATAGATATAGATATAGATATAGATATGGATATAGATATAGATATAAACTTGAAAAACATTAGGTACTCCAACATAGCTCTTAAAAATAGGATTATATGTTTGCATTTAAAAACCAACAAAAGAGATACATTGAAGTGGAGAGGTAACCTAGATGTACTGAAATTGGGAGAAGCAGAGTCATTATGGATTTAATGTGGGGAGAATAAAAACCAGGGTCACAAGGGTTCCAATTCTCTTTTGGATTTAAAGCTTCTTCAAGTTGACCTGGTGTCAGCTAGCCTGCTGCTTGCTGCCATGGACAAGGGGGGAGGGGTCAGGGGAGAATCTTTCGTTGCAGCTTTGCAACTACAGTCTGGGCTTTGCTTATCTCTCCAAGGTCTTTTCTTCTAGCTTTGGTATGCAGCAGCCCTCTGGTTGCCTAGCTACAAGGCGGTTGGGCTCTACAGTTTCTTTCAATTTGCTGTTTCGCACGCTTTGCCTCAGATCTTGCCTGAAACTTGTTGCTTTCGGTTCGTTCCTAGTAAAAGTACTTTTCTCTGAATCTATGGAGCCAAGGATTTTTCTTTCCTAGGAAATGGACAGAGGCAGCCCTGACACCTGGCTCCAAAAGGTTGCTGTGAGAATAGCTGGACCTTTAAAACCTGCAGACTAATTCCATGGCATCAACCACAAAGATCTTGCATCAACTACAGTAACATGGTGCCTGACTGTTGTGCAATTCAGAAAGAAAGAATTCTGAAATTCAGGGGGGGGGGAATTGATTAATATTACCTGCTAGATCAATGTCATAGCTATAGCCAAGTTGCTCAGTAGTTAGAAACATTTCCTTATTGGTGACAGGGGGGAAGAAGGGCACCATGTTAAACATCTGGTTGTGACCAATGGGTGCCAGTTCCTGGGGCCAGGCACTGTCCAATGGGTTGAATCGTTTCATCCACTCATCAAATATAGCATCAGTGAAGGAATGAAGGACCTGTAATTCCAATTGATATTCATCTTAAATTATTAATATGGCTATGCAAATATAATGAAAACAAATGACTACCCATAAATACTTTCTGGCTATCCATATTCACCATGCGTCCTTGTCCATCATAGCAATAGCAGTTAGACTTATATACCACTTCATAGTGCTTTACAGCCCTCTCTAAGCGGTTCACAGAGTCAGCATATTGCCCCCAACAATCTGGGTCCTCATTTTACCCACCTCAGAAGGATGGAAGGCTGAGTCAACCTTGAGCCGGTGAGATTTGAACTGCCGAACTGCAGCTAGCAGTCAGCTGAAGTTGCCTGCAGTGCTGCACTCTAACCACTGTGCCACCTCGGCTCATACTCAAGAGCCACTCTGTCCTGAAGAATGAAAGATGTTGCAGAAGAAAAATGGTAGAATTATCCATTTCTGTCCTGCAAAAGGTTCAACTAACCCATATTCTCTTCTAGGTATCTGCAAACTGGTCTGTGCTTCAGGTTAAACCTCAGGGATAAATATTGTTATAGTTGGGGGCCACAGGTTCATTGGGGGGGGAATATAACTACAGAAAGTAGAAATAAGATTTTCAGGGTTTTTTCTTCTTCTCTGAGATGGAGACACAGGAGCACCATGAAAGTATCTGTCAACATTTAAAATGCATTAAGTCCATCAGAAGCTTCACTCATCCATTTCCTTTAGGTTCCTGCTACAAATTTGTGGGGAAATTGCTCTCCTGATGTCTGGAAATTTACTACAGAACTAAAACATCAAGGTTGGGGGAGAACTCAGAAACAGCATCTCAGCCAGTATCATTCACCCCCTGCTGTAGGCTCTGTCCTAAGAACAATTTTGTACAAGCTAACAGACTTCAGGAACTTTTTGGCTAAAGAATAAAGCTATGTGTGAAAAACCTATCCACAAGTTTTGGACAAATTTAATGCAGGCTCACCGGTCAGACAAAAGTCTGTCAGATAAAAACACAGTCTTCCTAATAGCAGGAGTGTCAAACTCAATTTCATTGAGGGCCGCATCAGGGCTGTGGTTGACCTCAGGGGGCTGGTGGGTGTGGCCAACTGGGTGGGTGTGGCCAACTGACTGGGCATGGCTGACTGTGTGGGTGTGGCTGACTGGATGGGCGTGGCTGACTGGGTGCGCATAGCCAGCTTGATGCCACTCCCCAAACTGCTGGCATGTTTCCTCTTCGCACTGGGTAGACTGGGCCAAAGCCACACTGGCCCAATGTTTCCTCTTCACATTGGGTAGACCGGGCCAAAGCGACGTGGCCGGCCCCTTACATTTTCCAGGATGGCCCCACGGGCCAGATCTAACCATATTTGTGGGCCGGATCCAGCCCGCAGGCCTTGTGTTTGACACCCCTGCCCTATAGTATCAACGTAAAATCCCAGATGTTTGGAATTCAGAATTCAAGAAAACGGTCTAAATGCTTACAAACAGAGGGTTCTATTGTTGTTTTTGTTGTTGTTTTGTCCTCATGTCCTTCATCATCTCTCTATAAAGAGAGATTACCCCAGAACAAATCTTTGAAAGACTCTCCATTTGAAGCAAATATTATTGCCTTTTTCTTCATGATGGTTAAGATTCTTTATTACAACTGGTCTCAGAAGATGCTTTGCTTCAGACACCAAACCCAGTGGTGAAATCCAATTTTTTTTACTACCGGTTCTGTGGGCGTGGCTTGGTGGGCGTGGTGTGGCTTGGTGGGCGTGGCTTGATGGGCGTGGCAGGGGAAGGATACTGCAAAATCCCCATTCCCACCCCACTCCTGGGGCCAGCCAGAGATGGTATTTGCCAGTTCTCCAAACTACTCAAAATTTCCACTAACCGGTTCTCCAGAACCTGTCAGAACCTGCTGGACCCCTGACCAAACCACTATTTCAAACCTGCTGAGAAGGAATCTTGGCCCTCTTATTGAAATTTACTAAGAGTGAATGTTCAAGTCCTTCCCCTTTTGGTTACTTGTACTGATAGTTGCAGGGATCAAACTTTAATTTAACCAGCAGAGGGAGCTCACAGAAAATCAAAAGGACTCAGGTAGCACCTTTTTGATTTTATTAAAAAGTTTAATTTTCCATATGCTGCAGCTTCATGCTTTTTAATCATATTTGTTGATTGGGGAAAAATCTGTCAGACACCCCCCCTCTGATTCCCCCCCCCACAGACTGACACAGCTGTCCTCCTACAACATCTTTAGCCCCCAGAATCCAAAGGGCTGTTGTGAAGTTCTGAAAAACACACTTTCAGTGTGTCCATATGCTATCTTTGCAGAATACTATTTTCTTTTCAGCTGTTTTTAATAATATAACAAGTAGTGGATACTCTTGGCTTCAGAACAGCATAATAAATGTCACATTTTAAAATAACAATGAACCAGATTTTACTATATCATTATAAGGCATTCTGTCTATTGCAAGAAAGTAGAATATTCATAACACTGATTAAATCTGGTGCAGGGTTTGGAAATCATTTCAAATATCATCCCCCCAATATGATTCACTTTTGGCTCCTAAGCTATCAAATATGGGGATTAAGGGTTTCTCAAATGTTTGACACTCACTTTCAATCCACCAGATCTGTGAGGAACATACAAAAGATAAGTGATGGGGGAAAAATACTTTTTAATTTTTCTTTCTTATACCTTTTCTCTACCATTGTGAACTAATTGTAACTGATTGTAACTAATTTGTGGTAACTGATAACCTGATTGTAAACTTCCGAGTGCTTCAGACCTCAGCAGAGAATATATGAAATATAATAATATTTCAACAACAGCCACAAGTACAACATGGTGAAGAAAAGTGAAAATTAACTGAATATTTTGAGTAGTTTGCAAGATAAATTAAATGCCTGATTTGCTTCCCAATAAATTTAAATAAAACCCAAAACATGTATATGGTCTATTTAAATTAAATTTCCATATGTTGATATATAACATGCAAATTTTGTTCTGTGTCCCATCGATGTATGCTCAAACGAGTTCACAGTGTACAGTAAAATAATGTCAAGATAGCAGCTGTTTTTATTTGTGTTGCTCATGAAATACTCATTTTGAAAAAGACTAGTAGTCTATCATACTATTGCAGCTGACCTCTTAACATTTTTACCATATTTGCAGCTTCCTGCTTAGTGCTATTCCAAACTAAATGCATAGTAGTCAATAGAGATTAGATATACTTATCAGTAGAAAATATTATTTCCACTTTATGCATAAGTCCATTTTCTGCTGGACTTGTGGAGAAAAGTTCTTATGTAGTCATATTTAACTCTAAAAGTTTATGGAAATCAAAAGCAGAAGAATGTACCACAAAAATAGGATCATTTGCCGCAGAATGGGGGAAAGCACCAGTTCCATTCAAAACAGAGTGAATCAAGTTATGGAGACTGATAATTGGCGGCTCAAGGTTTCCATCTGGTTCAGCAAAACCTTCCAATGCGTTCCTGTGGCAAAGACAAATAAAGAGGCATGGACACTAACATCAAAAATGTCATCAAAAAAGCACAACAAAAAATGTTCTTCCTGCGCCAACTCAAAAAGCTCAGACTGCCCAAGGAACTACTGATACAATTCTACAAAGGAATTATTGAGTCTGTCATCTGCACCTCTATAACTGTCTGGTTTGGCACTGCAACCAAACAAGACAGACACAGATTTCAACGGATAATTAGGACTGCAGAAAAAACAATTACAACTGGCCTCCCTTCCATTAAGGACCTGTATACTGCATGAGCCAGAGAGAGGGCTGAGAAAATATCTACAGACCCCTCACATCGTGGACATAAACTGTTTCAACTTTTTCCCTCAAGACAATGCTACAGGGCATTGCATGCCAAAACAACTAAATACAAGGACAGTTTTTTCCCCATACCATCACTCTGCCAAACAATTAATTCCCACAACACTATCTATGCCCTGAGATGTCAAACCACCTAGTAGGGCTGTATTACTATTATCCTTCTCATCTTTCCTGTTACCTATTTCCTATCACTGTTGTATCTTGTGATTTATGATTATGGTGTTTTATGATTGTGATCATGATTTATCACTTGTTGCTTGTACACTGAGAGCTTATGCACCGGAGACAAATTCTTTATGTGTCCAATCACACTTGGCCAATAAAGAATTCTATTCTATGTCACATCTAGCTATCTCCGGCCGGAAGTAAAAGTCATTGTCAAGCAGCAAAACCCCTTCTGAAATTCAAAGGACTCACCTGAAACTGAATCTAGAATTCCGAAAGAAAGGAGGGTTATCAAAGTCCTGAAGAGAGAGACACTTCTGAATGTCCTCCAGGGTTGGCAGCTTATCACCAGCTTTGCTAAAAGGGTGCCTCTGTAGAGGCCCCTCGTTGCTTCCATTACACAGTGTGACCAGACGGTTATAATCATTCAAACTTAGGTTCAAAATAAGACAGATAGCAATAATTAGATCTGTTAGTTAGATTTGGTTAGTAATGTCTGACCAATTTTGTTTCACTGACTTATACAGTGGAAAAGAATTAAACCTTTAATTAGTTACCCAAACAATTAATAGCACAATGATTTTTTTAAAAAGTTAGCAGAATTTTGATAATCTATATTGTACAATATTTGGTAATAATCACTCTACATCAATTTGGCACTTTCTATGTACTGGATTAAAATTAACATCATCTTCAATAACCACAGCTAATAGCTGTAGTTGCTGGTTGAGGGTGATGAAAGCCAAAATACAAAACACATCCAAGGTCAGGATAACAACTAAGATTGTTTACAGGATAACAACACGTAAAACTGGAAGATACTATTGTGTAGAACAGGACTTCTGAAACTGTTTATATGACCCCTTCTCACTTTTAAAAATTATGCAGAATTCCAAAAGAGATTTTGTTTGTGCTATATTTATTAATATTTACTGTATTAAAACATTAAAATTGCATATTTGTAGTATGTTTACTTATTGAATCACATAAAAATAACAATATTAAACTGATTTGATATTAAAATATTTTTATGAAAGTGCCTGATCTTTTTTTAACAAATAAAAATAATGGTAAGAGTGACATTGTTTTACATTTTTGCAAATACCTTAAACATTTGACAAATAAATCTGATTTTGCGAACCCCTGAGGAGGACTTGAGCCATTCTTTAAGAAGCACTTCTTTAAAATATCAGTTTTACCAATTCTGAGGTAAAACAAAATGTAATGTTACTTCTTAAAATGGCTAAAGTGCTGTGGGGGAAAAAATCAGATAATTGACATTAACTGAACACGAGGTATTTGGGCCGTAACAATATTAACTTTAATCCTGTTAAAGTTTTGGCATCAGTAGCTTGGGGGCCCTGAGAAAAAGCAACTCATGAGGAAGGAATGGCTTTCCTTCTCATAATTTAGTGAAAATAATTGTGCATTAGAGGAAGAGGGGAGAATTAGACAAGACATGACCATGGAGTTTATTCACATAACATGGTTTAATGGTTTTAAGCTTTTGGGAGGCTTATATAATATTTGGAAAATATCTTGTAGGGAATTCTTTTGCCCATTCACAAAATGGCTGTCATGGGAGACATAACCTAAGGTAAGGCTGATCTTTCTTCCTTTCAACCCATCCCAATTTACCTGAGATCAACTTACTGATCTCTTGCCATGTTTCTTACTTTCTAAGAAACCACATGAAGCTTATTTGGGGTCCAGAGTCATCCTCGCATGTACAGGTGATATTTTGGTTCAAACTTTGGTTCAAGAAAAATGTTCCTTGCTACCTCAGTGGTGGCACCAGCTAAAGTTGTGCCTGAACCAAGGCAGAGATGGGTTCCTACCAGTTCAGACCGGTTCTATAGAATAGGTAGTAACTTGGCGGCCTGGGTCACTGGAACCGGCAGCAACCCAGGCCTGCCACACCCCTGAGCCGGTTCTGTTGCGCGCACCATCTTGTTTTTTTGTATTGCGCATGCGCGAGTGCGCACCCGCGACCCGCCCGCCCACGTGGCGCATCCCTGAGCGAACCAGCAGTAGGAAAATCCGGAACCCACCCCTGAACCAAGGATGTGTCAAATAGGCTTTTGTTACATAATCACCTTTTGTCAATCATAGAATTGGAAGTTGCCTTGGATATTGTCTCCTTTCCTCTTGTGTTACTTCACCAAGGCTACTTTCACTGAAGTACCATAAAGCTTAGGATTGTTTAGTAAAATGAAAAATTATCATAGAAATCATTCAATGTTTAAAAATATTGAGGGTTTCTTAAGAAGCATATTTACAGTATTTGAATTCAATCTCTGTATTGATTAAATAGTTGAAAGATAGATAATTAACCACAGTGGCAATGGGAAATTAGTATGGACAGGTTGAACATCAATGTTTCACTGGTCTCAAAATGTTTGTTACCTATTGCAAACTATCTCCCATTCTGAGAATCTTGAATTATGACTTATTAGATTCGGCTCATCTGGCCTTGATGCTCCAAAAAGTTGATCCGTGCACACATCACATTCATTTTTGCCAGTAGCAAAATTCCAGAATGGCAATGCAAAGGACTCATTGCCAATCAGTCGCTAAAAAACATGGGTGTGGAGAAGAGATGGAGAAAAGAGATCAATCACATCTTTATATTGGTCTTTGGCAATGATACTTACATCATTAACAAATTTTCATACCTTTGCAATATCTCTTGACTTTGTTCATGAAAATTATATATTCCATTAATAAGATCCATGCCATTTCATTTGCCAACTGACACATACCTATTTTTTTTAATGCAGGATTCATGCATTATCCTGATTAGCTACCCAACAGCAATAGAATGGTTAACCAGAATAGCACAAAGTGCTTTAAAATAAGTTTATATACCCTGTTTTCTTTTTCTGATCTGCTCTCATTAACGAACCCCATCATCCAATCAATATTGCAACAACAACAAAATAAGCAGCACAGATGCATTTCAATATAGCTTTGCTTAGAGTATTAGTATTTGAAAGATGACTGTGACAACAAAATTAGATAGATTCTTCTTAGTGCTAATACATTGTTCTTCTACCTGCAAGCTATAAGAGGAATTCTAATAGTCTGTCTAGAATATCTGGAGACATTATGCATTCTCAGGGTGTTTATTTTTCTTAGCATTATACTTCTTTATTAGGAAAAGGATGGTAAGATACAGAGAGCCTTGGGGAAATGTATACATGTTTTTACTAACATCAGTTAGTAACAGTCTATTTCAAAAATATGTTCACCAAGAAGAAGATTTGAAAAATGGACATTTTATGGTTTGGGAATAAGAAGACAGACTATTACATATTTTATTGGTTCATGTCTATCTATCCAAACATGGAATGAACAAATTTAAAAAGCTATAAAATATACACCTGTTTAAAAAATAGCTATGTACTGTAGAAGGAAAATGTACACTTGGTTTATCACAGATAGGCCCTGTAAATATTCATTCTTGTAAACCTTACTGTACGGTAGAATAGTATTAGTGATTTAAAATTAATATATGCTGATTTCTAGTGTAACCCACAAAATCTCCTTCCCTCCTCCTGCCATCCCCTCTACATTGTTTTTTCCTTCCTTTTTTCTTCCTTCCTCCCTCTTTCTTCCTCCCTTTTCCTTCCTTCTTTCCTTTCTCCCTTCCTTCCTCATAACTCTCTCTCCCCCTCCCTTCCTTCTCTTCTTTCCTGTTCTATACTTCCTTCCTTCCTTTCCTCTCTCCTTCCTTCCCTCTCTCCTTCCTTCCTTCCTCCCTCCCTCTCTTCTGCCTTCCCTCCTTCCCTCTTCCCCCTTCATTTCTCAACAAGCAGGTAAGTGGGGCAAGAGAGTGCAGTGCATGGGTCTGGGGCTCCCAGGGATAGCATTGAAAATGAGGACCACATGATCGTAACAGCATAATAGCAATGCTGAAAGACAGCAGCAGCAGCACAGCAATGCTGAAGCAGCCGCAACTTTCCCAAATTTCATTCCCTCAGTAGTAATGGCTCCCAACATTCTGTAAATTAGCCCACATGGTGGTGCAGTGTTTAGAATACAGAATTGCAGGCTAATTCTGCCCACTGCCAGGAGTTCGATCCTCACAGGCTCAAGGTTGACTCAGCCTTCCATTCTTTCATAAAATGAGGACCCAGATTGTTGGGGGCAAGATTAGGTTAGAGAGGGCTGTATGAAGGGTATATGAGTCTAAGTTCTATTGCTATGTGAGATACCTTGTTTGAAAAGGTTTTACCCTATGATGCACCATTTCGCCCAGTTAAAGGTTGCAAACATGAGAGTTTAGTAGTATACAGCTCACATAATTATATAGTTTTCTGGTCAGTTAGCATAATAATGATGTTCTGTTTTGATCCCACCAACTTATCATTTTTCTGCCTCCACTTTGCTTGATCTTGGCTCTGGTAGAAGATGCAGTGAGCCATATTTTTCATTTCTTGTATTGAGAATCCTTCCCTTCCTGGAGCATTATGGAGGCCAGGAGATGCTCTAGTTCTGTGATGGCGAACCTATGGCACGCATGCCACAGGTGGCATGCGGAGCCATATCTGAGGGCACACGAGGCGTTGCCCTATGTCAGCTCCAGCGCGCATGTGCACGCTGGCCAGCTGATTTTCGGCCTTCCGGAGGACGGGGGGAGGCCATTTTCGCTCTCCCCAGGCTTCAGGAAAGCCTCCAGAACCTGTGGATGGTGAAAAACGGGCCCAACAGACCTACTGGAAGTTCGGAAATGAACTTCCGGTAGGCCCATTGGGCCATTTTTTGCCCTCCCCAGGCTTCAGGAAAGCCTCCTGAAGCCTGGGGAAGGCGAAAAACAGCCCAACGGGCCTACTGGAAGTCTGGAGGCTTCAGTGAGGTCTGCGCGCATGCGCGGGGGGGGCAGCGCAGGGAGGGTTGTGCGCGCATGCGTGGGGGGGCATTGCATTATAGGTAAGGGCACATGCGTGTGCACTATCGCGTGCGCGCACGCCCTTTTGGCACCCGAGGAAAAAAAGGTTCGCCATCACTGCCCTAGAAGCTTCTTTCAGATACATGATGAAGACAGTGATGACAACTAACCTGCAGGTCTCTTTCTAAGAGTAGTAAATGATACCTATGCCAGGTAACAAAAGCAGGGCCTTGATGGGAGAAATCTATCGCTGTAAAGGGACGGCCTGGTCCTGAAAACAGAGAGAAACAAAAATTACAGTTAAAAAGACACTCTGAAAGATAGGTTAGATCTGCAAAGACAGATTAAATCTACAATCTTCTGGTCCTCTCTACCATTCCTTCTTCTGCTCTTTCTCCCTCCAATTTTTGTGTCTTAGTTTTTCTTTGTCTTGTAAATCTGCATAATTTAGGTGCACAACCTCTAATCCCTAAAGCCTGCCTGCCTGTACACTTTTTACAACAGCTGCCATTTTTCACAAATTAAAATTAATCTTTGTGGGTTAAGATTTGACCCAAAAAAATGCCGAGATAAGGAAATTAATGTGAAAAAATAGATGGATGCTTTTTTTTTTAAGGGAACTTTCTCTAAACTACCTATTTTCTGACATAGCCACATCATTTTTTTTCTTCACTTGCCCAAGGATCCCTGACATATTCGTGTAATTGAAAAGTGACTATCCTGTGCACGTGTAACTGGCCAGGAAAGAAATGGCCAAGAGGAGCAACGCACAGGGCTACAGTTTAGCAATTATCCTCTTTCTAATGAAATCTGGAATCATAGATTTCCCTTCCTTTGGAATCATCACAGTTCTTCCCTCAGTTGTCTGCACAGTTCTGGTACTCCAGAAATAACCCTTTAATTACTTATACTGGCCAATGTAAAAATGTACTGCAGCCAGATGCTCACATCTCAACAAGAGTATTCTAAAGAGGAACAAAGCTTGCTTTGTAGAAGCAACTGATAAAGCACACTGATCTTTGTTAACAAGTTATGGATTGAGGCCTGCCACAAATTAGACAGTCTCCAAGTTATTTCAGTCCAAGGCAGGGACTAAAGAAAGCAGATTTGGAAGATCTGGTTGATGGATTCAACTTGGAGGATCACAATAGTGCAAGAAAACACCCAGCCAAAGAAGGGACAAATCGTATTTGTCATTTTTTAAAAAAACAGCTCCATTCTTCTGTGCTTTGGTTCCAGCTTAATTTGAAGAAATCAGCATGTAGGGAAAATCTTCAGTTTCTGTTCTCTATGGATCAAGTTGCTGTTAAATTATGGCTAGGTCATAACTTCTGATCTGCTGGATTCTGCAAAAGCTATTTCTTTTGTTCCCAAAACAGGAGAAGGTGAGAACTAGTTAACAAAATGTAGCACAGATCAGAACCTTTGGCTGATGGACTGGCCTACATCAGCCTCAAACAACATGGCCAATAGTTAGGGATGATGGGAGTTGCATTCCAACATGCAAAAGAAGTTTTCCCAGTCTGGTTTCTCAGGTTGGGGTTATAACTCACAAATTTCCCAGTAAGAACAATCTGGAGTCCCATATTGGAGGAAGTTGATCTAAAGATCATCAATCCTCTAACACTGTAATAGGGAACCAAATAAATTGCATCCATACTACCTACAATATTCTTTTCACTACTTAACCTTCCACCAAACTGGAAAGCACCAACCTAACAGAGTATCTCTGACTGAATAATAATGAAGCCACACATAGTAATTATAAATGCTGCAGTTTGCGACTTGTGGCTCATTTCTGCTGGGACCAAGCAGACTCGACCAATGGTGGGTTGCAATCATATAGTCAGGATGAATAGTAGCCTTGGCAAGATTGAAGGCATCTAAAAACTGTTCTCGCTCTTCATTTGTCAAAGAGTGGATGTTCTTCCGGACAACTGGAGGCTTCTTTTCATCACAATTGGACCCTGTCCAGCCAAATTTGCACTCGCCACAGTTATAGCCAGCAAAATATCCTAAAGAAAAAGACAGCATCATTTATATTACTGCTGGATACAAATAAAAATGCCAAGAAAAGAACATAAATGTCAAACACACGTGATTACAACATGTCCCTACAAAAGCTAGATGCTGCCCTGTGGGAACAAGCCAAGCTCATGTTATAAAGTAGTTGTTAAAATAAGTCCTTTAGACTTGATAACACTTTCTAAGAACACAATACAACTTGGGACATAGTTAGGTCCCCAAGCTCATAAGTATACCTGGGCTCTTTAGGAACTGAGCTCTTGCGTTCCATGTGACTTAAAAATAGTAAAACAATCATATTCTGGACATTTAAAAAAAAAAGAAGAGAAAGAAAACTATGTAATCCACAAAAATTGTATTTCTTTTTAAAAAAAAAGACAAAATGTTTCTACTGGGTTTTACAGCAGCAAGCTGTGCTAGGCAAAGATATACGTCTTAACCTTAACCACTGTACTATTTCCTTAACGCTGGTAAGGGAAAGTATATAGAAGTTCTTGATGAAATAAAAGGACAAAACACATATTTGCATGATGATGCTTTAATCTTGTAACTATAAATCTTGTAACTACAGGTAGTCCTCGATTTACAACAGTTCATTTAGTGACTGTTCAAAGCTACAACGACACAGAAAAAAGTGATGATCATTTTTTACACTTATGACCGTTGTAGCATCCCCATGGTCACATGATTTACATTTGGATGCTTGACAACTGACTCACGTTTATGACGGTTGCAGAGTCCCAGAGTCATGTGATCCCCTTTTGCAATGTTCTGACAAGCAAAGTCAGTGGGGAAACCAGATTCACTTAACAATCATGTCACTAATTTAAGAAACTGCAGTGATTCACTTAACAAATATGGTAAGACAAGTTGTAAAATGGGGCAAAATTCATTTAATCTCACTTAACAACATAAATTTTGGGCTCAATTGTGGCCGTAAGCTGAGGACTACCTGTATAAATTTAACTTAACTTGTGTGGGTAGGTGTGTGTAAGTAAACACACACACACAGACACACACACACACACACACACACACACACACACAGGATCTACTCACAGAAAGGAAAGTGATTGGTCATTGCTTTTCAGAAGATGGGATGGTGACAGAAACAAGAGGATTGTCCAAGGAAATATGTGAGAGCCTACAGTCCAGACTAAGTATTTTGCTAGCTGTTGCCAGGTTTTGAGTCCAGGCAGGATTTTCTTAAGCCTTCTTAGAGTCAAGCCAGCAGGAGCATGGGACAGGAGCATCTTAAATGTGGTCTATATTCCCATTATCTAGAAAGGTTGGGGCTCAAAACGTCAGAATTCCCAGCATGGGGTAGTCTGACCTTGTTTACATATAATTATTAGTTTTTCTGCTATTAGCTATGTTGGCAAATTGATCATAAAGATACAGTAAAGAGTAATAGAAAAGTTTAGTAAAATACTATTACACTGGTGGCTTTTCCAATGTTTTTCTGATTACCTCTATGAGAACCTTCAAGAAATCTATTTTCAGAAAAAGAAATAGCCCTGGGAAGAAGAATTCCATTAGCCCTTCACAGCCTGCATGCATGGGAACTTACCGCATTCAGAAAAGATGTATTATGGAATTAGCTGTCTCACAGCAATAATGACTGGTAATTGCTTGTAATTGCACCCACGACCTCTATTCTAAACCAGTCAACTTCCTACAATACACTCAAACAATAAACATTTACAAGAAGTATGTTAGCAGAAGAAAACAAGAATAGGTCAGACTTTCTGATTTAATTATCCCTGATTTACAAAATGGAAGACTTAAGTAATATAAGGTCCACCGTGTACAATAATGCAGTTCAAGACTTCCATATACACACAGTCTTTAGCATGGAATTAATGGCAATTAGAATTGTAAGCATATAAAATGTTCATGTTTGCTCATGACTGCAATTACAGAAATGTTACGTCTACACTGGATTTCTGTAAGCTGTGGCACATTAAACTCAAGATTCTTACTGCCGTGATTTCAATAATCTACAACTCCAAGCCTGAATCAAAAGACAAAATAGCCCCCTTACTGGGATGCTATGTTTGACTGCTAGGCCACGAGATGGCTGGGTAAAACAAGGGTGGGCAAAATATGTTCTCCAAATAGTGTTGGATTACAATTCCCATAATCCTTCAAGATTGGCTACAATGAGTGATAGTGTTGGAGTCCAACAATACCTTGGAGGAGGATACATGATGCTCCCAAATGGGAAAAAAAGATGTTCCTGTGTTGAAAGAAAGACACATGACCAGGAAAACACCTCTGCCCATCCTTTGCCCCTCCTTGTGTGAGATTGTGAGGCCTCATGGAAGGGAATGGAAGAGGCAGCAGACATAAACTGCCAAGAGATGGCAGGTAATGAAAGAACAAATCAAAAATTGCATGATAACATGAATGCAAAATTTTAAAGAAACATTTGCAGCGGACCAATGGGAAGAATTATGAGAAAAAAAGTTAATAAAATTTATTCCAGTTATAATTTATGGGCAAATTGGTATAAAATGTTTTACAGATGAAACATAAATTTGTCAAGAAAACATAGAAGACATATAACCATAAATGTTGGAAATGCTGCAGCAAAGACCCTATCACAATCATAAGGTAGTTATATTAAAAAAACAAAACCTGAAAACAATAGAAAGAAATATATCAAAATATTCAAAAACTTCTTAAAAATGAAATTGGGACTGAAACTCTTAAATATTTTAATTAGATATACCGGTAATTCCAGAAAGCATGAATGAAAAAATTCATAATTTATTGAGAGATACCGGTATATATAGACAGCTGCAAAAACAAATGCTGGCACATTGGCACAAACATTAATCACCAGAGACTTGGGTGTATCCCTTAGGGCCGTAATGGCGAACCTATGGCACGTGTGCTGGAAGTGGCATGCAGAGCCATTTCTCCCGGCACGCGAGCCGTCGCCCATTGCTCTTCCGGGTTCCGGCGCGCCGGCCAGCTGGTTTTCACACGCACGGAAGTGCCGTAAACCAGAAGAGCAGCTGCCCAGCGTGCATGCACGTGCCAGGAAGATGATCTTCCGGTTTCTGGCACGCACATGCGCACTGGCCAGTTGCTCTTTGTGCGTGCATGCACATCAGAAACTGGAAGACCAGGCGGCCGGTGCACATGTGTGCACAGGAAACCGGAAGATCATCTTCCCGGCACGCGCACCGGGCGGCTGCTCTTCCGGTTTCCAGCATGTGTGCACGCTCCCGTTTCGGCACTCGGTGCTGAAAAGTTTCACCAACACTGTCTTAGGGACTTCAAAATTTGTGACTGTATTGTAATTTTTAATGTGACAAAAGAGGGGGAAAGTTAAAATACCTAGCTAGAAAGTAATCCCATGAAATTAAATATAAATGAAATCATTTTCAGTTTCCGTCACCAATTCTCCTTGGAGTATGCCTCCTAATATCTCACTTGAGGCAATGTCCTCCCCCCTTGCAAAATACACACTTCTCATAGACACAAAATTGCCTAAAAGGAAAAACTCTCAAATGTCATCCAATGAACATGCTTATTCAGGAGTGATCACATTATTAAATAGACAATGCAAGGTATTTTCATGATGTGCCTTGCTGGCATTTTCAGAACATGGAAAGACAGAAAAAAAAAATAATACCCAAGCCAATTAGTAAAGCTTATCAGAGGTATTCAGAATGCTCAAAGCATATAGTTTTACCTACATGGGCTTCAAAACTGGTAAGCAGTGTCAAGTAAAGAGGACATTAAGGAATCTTGTCACAGTGACCAGCCTAGTAATACTTCAGAGGTATCACAACTACAATTCTAAAAATTCCCTGCTAGCAGCAAAGCTTTAATCATAAAACATCTGGAGAACTTCCCTTTTTTTTCCCTCACCTGTACACTGGCAGGTTCTGTTGAAGAACTTCAGGGGCCACTGTTCCCGATCATCCATGTTATGGAGAGTGTAGGGCCCACTCCAGGGCCTTCTGTCTACCTGTATCTCCTGACAGGTGCCCCTGCCTTGCTGCGAACCGCACACATTGTTCGGATTCGACCCCAAAGCTGGGCAGCACTCCTTGGATTGCAGCTTTTCTACAGTCATACACACTCGTGGAAATTGGGTCTTTGTCTCTGGAAGCCCAACAAGGCTCAGATATGCAAAGAGCGTCAGGCAAAGCGACCTTTCGTCTCGCAGCAGGAATGCCATCAAGATCCAGTTTCCAGAGCCTGCAAAACTCTGCTGCTCAGCTTATGGTTCTGAATGCAGGATAGATGAAGAGATTGTCATTAGCTGTTTCCAGCTGATGAGCAAGCCCCATTTGAACTTACCCAAGAAACAATTTTTTTTTCTTCTCACTGCAACTAGTTTAACCTCCGGGGGTCTTTGCTTAATCCAAGTTTCCCAGGAGTGAGTGTGATTAATAGGCAAGCAATTTAGCTCTTTGTTGTTTGCCAAGAGGCCACAAATTAAGGTTTTATACGTGGGGGTCAGTAAACCCTAATTAGAAGGATTAGCTTTTTGAAAACCCTTATGATTAGCACATGACATTATGAGCAAAAGGAAACCCATGGAATGCTGGAGGAGAAGCGCTGGATGACAGAGACAAAACATCTTTGATTTCCACAGCTTCATCTTTTCTTCTACTCAGTGATTTGTCAGACTTCACGCTGTGGGCTGAGGGGTGCAAGTTTCTTTGAGACTTTTGTAATGGGTTGAAAAATCTAGACCTCCGCAACATCTATAGTTTGATTGTACACTCTGAACACTTTAAAGGATCACGAGCTATCACATGGCAGAAGACTTTGAATTCAGGTGTTTGAAAGACCCCTTCAGCCAGTTGCTTCCAAGCCTACGTAAAGATCGGATGGGGAGGGCCTCCACTGGTGGGTTTGTACAACCAACTCTGCCCCAATTAGGAAACTCTTTTCTGGCCCCCATGCGGCCTTTGTTCCAGGGGTGGGTTCTAACTTACCTCGCTGCCAGTTCGCTTCCTCCCGCACCACGTGGGGGCACGCACGCACATGCGCAGTGCAAAAAAAATAAATTTTAAAAAAATAAAAATAAAAAAAGCCAAAAACAAGATGGCAACGCATGCACAGTGCCAGAAACTCAGCTTCTGCGCATGCGCGGAAGAATTTTTTTAAAAATTTTTTTTTTAAAAAAGATGGCAGCACCCACGGACCGGCACTGACTGAACCGGATCCGTGACATCATCATGACGTCACCAGCGGTGACCGGTTTGGGCGAACCGGTCCGAACCGGGAGGAACCCACCTCTGGTTTGTTCATATTAAAGGGAGATATATCTCTGAACTTAAGCATCCGAGAATGAAAAGTACACCAGGTCCCAACTCTTAGATTGCCTGTCAGTTTGCTTCTTGGTAGTTTTTAAAAACAATTGCTATACATTTTCTGTTTTAAAATACTCTTAGTTTTATTGTGATGAATTAATTTGAGATTATTTTTATTGCTTTCTTGTAAACCATGCTGGACAGCCCTAAGAGAAAAAGCAGTCTAGAAATAAATTAATAAGATCAATAATTACAATGATAATGTCCCTGCAAGGATCCTAAGATCATCCTGAGGGTCCTACTGTTTTATAACAGCCATGTAGACTTAAAAGGTAGACACTGGAGAGATCACACACCTCCTGAGGCCACTTGGTATAACTCACATCTCAAAGTGTTGGCACTTTGAGGGAGCTGAAGAATCTGATCTTGCACAAATCATTTGAGACCACTGGTTGAGACAATAACAGTTTAGGACAAATATTCCCAGCCGTAATTTTTGCCTGAACAAAATTCCAGTAAATCGTTTGAAGCAAATATATTAATATAATTAATATAAAAATATATTAAAATAACTAGCTGTACCCGGCCACGCATTGCTGTGGCTCAGTCTGGTGATCACCCGTGTTGTAATTTTGTTCAGGACGCAATTCTACATCGAACGAAGCAGCAGCAGATCGATTTGGTGATGACATTCCCAATTGAGAACTTTGTTCGCGATTTCTAAGCAGAAATCTTCAATCATTATCAATGCTTTGTTGTAGAATTCTGCTGTGAAATGCATGTTCATATTTGAATTTTCCTTGTGTATTCGACGGAACATATCTTCAGCCATGTGCGATTTATATTGGAAATGTGGAAATTGTAAATGGATCGTAAATCAGAAACATTGAAATGGAATCGTAACATATTTAGTACAGTGTGTGTTGCTTTGATGTCCAACAGATGGCGCTGTTTTTCACAAAAAACATGTTGTTACCTGTCACAGGTGTGACATCTATATAATATAGGTATATAAAAACACGCGCGTATTCGAATACAACGTTGTGTCAAAATTTCAAAGCAATCGGTGAAGAACTTTCGGAGATTTAAGATTTTGAACAAACGAACATTTACATTTTTATTTATATATAGATTAATAACTTCCTCCTGAAGTAGAATCCACTATTCTTCCGGTTAATAGCATCTGCTGTCAACATGGATGAAAGAGTTACTCCAGTGCACCCAAATGCATCCTATTGTTTCTTTAAAACCCATGAGATCTTGCCAGTTGATGTGCAGGTAAATGTACAAAAACTGGTTCTGCTAGTTTTACTGCCACTGCTTCACCATGCCAGTAGCCGCAGAACACAGCTGATTTGGCACACTGGCCATTGTGGTTCAGCTCTATTCTCAACTGTCTCACGAAATCCCAGAAAATTTAAGAATCGGCTCTCATATGCTGATGTATGTTGGGTTAGGGTTCTAGCACACGACTGGATCTAGCCCACTGAGACAGGTTATTTGTCCCTTTCTTAAGTGACAGACCTTCAATAAATAGAATACAAGTACAACAAATCCAACGAGCCGCAACAGGGTAGCAGAGAATGTAAATGTATTTTTTTTGTATTTTTTTTTAATTTTGGCTATATAAAGAAAGAGCAACCGTTTCAATATCTATATAAACAGTGTGTTGTCTGGTTACACTTAGTTTGAACACTAGTCATCATCATAATAGTAATAATGTTCTTTAGTAGTAGTCATATAACAACAGTTTTTTCTCATCATACTATTAATATTTATTATTAATGCTAATTCATATTAATAATAAACATATTGTAATAAGCCCTCATAGTAAGATTAGTCCTCTTATAATTTTAAACGTTCTAACTTCTGTTTCTGTTAGTTAACCATTGATAAAACGAATCCCATATTTCAAAATATTCCGTGTTTTCCTTCTCTTTAATTTCAAGTGTTAATCTATCCATTTCTGCACATTCTAGTATTTTTTTTTAAATTATCTTCTCTTCTGTAGGGATCTCCACCTCTTTCCAATGTTGTGCAAATACAATTCTAGCCGCTGTTAACACAAGTAGTATGAAATCCAACGAGCCACAGCAGGGTAGCAGAGAATGTAAATGTATTTTGTGGGAGTTCTTCTGGAGTGGCATTCCACCCTCTCTAATGCCGAAAGACATAAAGGGAAGGAGGAGGATCCAGTCCCAAAGGTGCTTTTCCAAGAGGCAACTGGACTTGTTTTTTCTTTGAAGACATTTCGCTTCTCATCCAAGAAACTTCTTCAGCTCTGAAGAAGCTTCTTGGATGAGAAGCGAAACATCTTCAAAGAAAAACAGTTGACTCTTGAAAAAGCACCTTTGGGACAACTATGATCTGGATGACTGAGAATCTCCATAGATAGGGAGGATCCAGGTTTGTGGATCCAGCTGGTTTGTGAGCACTTGGGTAGGACTGCCACAATTGTTATATAGAATCAAAGTTTTCTTTTGTTCAAGTGTCGCATGTAATCTATGTCTTTTATTGTTGGATCATTTGCTTTCGGACATATCACATATACTGAATGTATCAATTTTTTTCTGAATCACATAAACATGAAATAAATAGAAATAGAAATAGAAATAATAGAAATAGAAATAATAGAAATAGAAATAATAGAAATAGAAATAGAAATAATAGAAATAGAAATAATAGAAATAGAAATAAAAATAGAAATAGAAATAATAGAAATAGAAATAGAAATAGAAATAGAAATAGAAATAGAAATAGAAATACGAGTTGGAAGGGACCTTGGAGGTCTTCTAGTCCAGCCCCCTGCTCAAGCAGGGAATTCTATACCAGTGATGGCGAACCTTTTTAGCACCGAGTGCCCAAACCGGAACGCATGTGTGCACATGCCCGTGCGTGCGCCGGAGCGCCGGAAACCTGAACATCAGCATGCGCACCGGCCACCTGGTCTTTGGGTTTCCAGTGTGTGCATGTGTGCTGGCCAGCTGGTCTTCGCGCGCACCGGAGCGCCGGAAACGCGAAGACCAGGTGGCCGGTGCGCAGCTGGTCTTCGGGTTTCCGGCGCGCACGAAGAGCAGCTGGCAGAAGAGCAGCTGGCGATGACACGCGTACCCACAGAGATGGCTCTGCGTGCCACCTTTGGCATGTGTGCCATAGGTTTGCCATCACGGTCCTATACCATTCCAGACAAGTGGCTGTCCAGTCTCTTCTTATAAACCCCCAGTGGTGAAACACCCACAACTTCTAAAGTCAAGTTGTTCCACTGGTTAATTGTCCCCACTGTTAGGAAGTTTCTCCTTAGTTCTATGTTACTTCTCTCCTTGGTTAGTTTCCAACCACTGTTTCTTGTGCCCTCTGGTGCTTTGGAGAATAATTTGACTCCCTCTTCTTTGTGGCAGCCCTTCAAATACTGGAATACATGTCGTCCCTAATTCTTCTTTTCTTTAGATTAGCCAAATCCAAATACTTGACAACCCCCCTCCAATAAATACTTTTTGCTTTGCCTGAATTAGTTTGTGATTTGTATTTTCGGGTGGGCACAAAACCCCACTGTGCTTTGGCCCCTCCGATTTAGAAATGTAAAAGTGTCTATATCTCAAATTCAGAAAGCAAGCTCTTCTCAGCTCCAGACCAAACTTGGGGGCGCCAGAGAACTTAACCAACAATGGAAGCAAGTGGCGCTTTTGAACCAAACACGAAGTCTCCAATGCAAGACTTCACGTGAACAGGGGGTCGTGAGAAAGGCGGAAAATGAACTAATATCCTGTATGTTCTCCTGCTCAGAAATCAGGATAGGCTGCCGGGTCCTTCTGAGTGTTTTCAGAGGCAGCTCTGCTTCCTTTCTCTCCCTCCCCCACCCCCCACCCCCAATTCCCTCCCTCCACCCGCAGCGTCCTTTTTCCTTCTTCCTATTATGCACCTAAAACCTTGGGGAAAAGAGCAGG
Source organism: Thermophis baileyi (assembly GCA_003457575.1). Taxonomy (NCBI): domain Eukaryota; kingdom Metazoa; phylum Chordata; class Lepidosauria; order Squamata; family Dipsadidae; genus Thermophis; species Thermophis baileyi. Next base: position 1,261,728 of record QLTV01000806.1, read on the forward strand.
AATAATTCCTTCACGTGTATTCCTCCGATACACAGGATTACATGTGACCGTTCTGCAACCGGGTTGAGGTTGGGAAGAAACATTCTTGTTTAGCAAACAAAAGAAAAGCAATTGCCGAAACCCGGGATCGAACCAGGGACCTTTAGATCTTCAGTCTAACGCTCTCCCAACTGAGCTATTTCGGCAGCTGATCAACCTTTCTTCCAGATGAAGTAGAAAAAACTTGAGTAATTCTTTTCAGCTGATTGTATTGATCTCCGGGTTATACTTAAAATAACGGAAAGATCTAGCATATACAGTTGGATATTGTTTCGTCCAGCGCAGCTCCTCGTTAATTAGCTGATTCTTCTACTAATATTAACTCGCATGCCAACAGGTGCAAATCACTCAGGGTTTTGCTTTGGTTTTTTACGAGGCTCGTTTTCCAACGCTTACAAAAGCACGGGCTATCTGAAGACACACGTTCTTTCAATTAGAAGATACTCAGATTCATGATGTAAATCTCACAGCTACTGCCTCGTTTAGCGAGTAGAAACAAATGGCATAATTGGCACGGATATCACTGTAACCATCGGAGAGCAGTTCTAGACATTGAATTGTACCACGAGGAATCCCAAAGGTGCTTTTTCAACTGGACTTTCTGGTTTTTCTCTGAAGACGTTTCGCTTCTCAACCAAGAGCGGAAACACCTTCAAAAGAAAAACCAGAGAGTCCAGTTGCCTCTTGAAGAAGCACCTTTGGGGTAACCATGACCTGGATGACTGAGAATCGCCATAGACACTCTACCACTGGGAAGTCTTGAATTAAAACATCACTGCAAGTTGCAATGGAACCGCAGCTGCATTATTATGCAGGTAAGGTCAGATAAGAGCCATGGAAAATGTTCTCCTTTTGAGCAAGAGAACCTGCTTTTTCATCTTAATCTCGGTGCGTGAAATCGGCTGCATGATCCCTGCCCACTTCCAGAGGTTCTCCGTCTTTGCTCCGTTTCTGCGCGTTCCTAGCAATATTCTCTTGGCAGAGAGCGAGAAGTTCGTGCCCCAGTCGATCATCATCGGCCCCTCCCTTCAACAGCCTGCCTCTCGGAGCACCTCGGTCTCCAGGCTAGATAATTCAACGATCTGGTGAGGGCTGACTTGAATAGAATAGAATAGAATAGAATAGAATAGAATAGAATAGAATAGAATAGAATAGAATAGAATAGAATAGAATAGAATAGAATAGAATAGAATAGAATAGAATTAATAATAGAATAGAATAGAATAGAATAGAATAGAATAGAATAGAATAGAATAGAATA
>QLTV01000806.1:1273242-1299915 GCA_003457575.1 Thermophis baileyi
AACTCCACGTAATCCCAAGGGGTTCACATACTTTTTCTTGCAACTGTACCTCTTTGCAGCAAACAACAGCCAGTCTCAGCAGTCTGATTAGCACAAGAAAATAAAATTCTGCCTCTGCCTCCCAGCAATTTGCCTCCTTGCAGTTTTAGTTTCACTTTCATTTCAGCACATGCTGGCTGCCTGCGTGCAGCCTGAATCAGCTGATGGTCGGGAAGCTGATAATCAGTTGCTTGTGCTATTCAGGCTCTGTTCTGTTTGCTGCAAGGAGGTAAATTGCTGGGAGGCAGAGGCCAATGGGTGGGGGTGGCTGGTTGGGGCTACATTCGGTGTATAAGACGCACCCAAGTTTTCACCCTCTTTTGGGGGGTAAAAAGGTGCATCTTATACTCCGAAACATACGGTACATTACTTCAAGCAACTATTGTCCAATAAGTTTATTGGATAAATCTGATTTATTCAACTCCAACTCTAAGGGCCAGCCTCTTCTAGAAAATCAAAATATTGCTTAACACCAGAAATGCCTCAACTATACAACTCAAATGTCTCGACTAAGTCATCTGGCTATATTATTCTTAAAGTGTGCCTACCTCTGCTTTTTTCGCTAAAGGGATGCTGAAAAAGGGGAAAAAACACCAAACAACTCTGAGCTAATGTGAGATATTTTTTGAATTTCTGTATCCAATAAGCTGCTGAAAGTTGAAGATGGCACTGGAATCTTTACAGGCAATTATCTCCAAATCAGCACCCAGTATCTGCTAACAACCACACATGTACACTAATAATCCCCATCTCTTTGATGTTTCCAAGCTTTTATGTAGTCTAATCCTTACAGATTATCCCTTTCATTCGAAATTGATTTTATACTTTTTAATTCTTCATCTTCCAACTGCACCCAACGCCTCTTATTGTTTAATTAAGATGAGTCACTCTTCATAAACATTTCTAAGTATCAGTATTCTTTAGAATCAATAGACAATGCTTAATTTCTGTTGATTGCAAATCGCTCCTTTTCAAGAATCCCTGTGCAGATGGTAATTTTGCTAATCTTTTAAAACGAGATGGGGCAGGTAATTAACAAAAACTGAGACCAGAAGCAATAAAACAGAAATGGGGGGGGGGAGAGAAACCCACACCTTATTGTAAGACAATCTGCTAATGACAAAATACAAATTACAAAATAGAACTGTTAAAAAGAGAATTGTAAAGTAAACAATTCCACACAAAGAAATGTATTTAAAGCTTCTCCCTTCAGAAATTGAATCTTTCCCAGTTTTTAAAATCTAAAACTTGTGGCTGGTAAAAATTAGTGTCAATACAAGCCTTTAGAGTTTCATCTGTGAGACAAAGAGTGTTTCAAACTACAGTGTTCCTCTCATTCTTAGAACTGAAGAGGTGGCCAGGAACCAGTTTAGTATTATGCAGAAATGCCTTCCCATCTCCCATTGGAAGACTAACAAAAAGCTGGGGATTATCATGACTAAATGTGCCAAGTCGCCTACAGGCCTCCCTGCATTTTTTCTGCTCTGGGAAAGGAAAAGTAATGCACTAAAGCTCCATGCTGTCTTCTCAATACAACAACCCATCCCACAAAGGAATGGGCCAGACTACTTTGGGGTTCAATGTATTCACATTTTCTCAGAATTGGCAGAGTTATGTGTCTAATTCTGTGACAAATGTTTAAGGAGATTATAAAAAAAGAAAGCAATCCTAACAAATGATTTGAAATGAAGCCTACTCAGTCTTACCTGTCTTTAACATAATCCATCCAGTGTTCTATCTCAGCTTCTGAACTAGTATTTTTAATCTGACAATGAAGAAAAGATGCATATTACCAACTAAATATTTGATAATCTTGATTTAATTAACCTTCTTTGAATAGATATTTCAATGAATAATTGGAACAGCTTTTATTGTACATGGATTTGTTATTAATGCACTTCAATCAGGAATAATACCAGAATTCTTCCAATCATAATATTCTAACTTAAATATTATACAATTACAGATGCAAAAAAAAGTATCTAATAGGAAGACATGAACGGGTAGATATGATCCCATTTTTCTATTGTGGAACTATGTTGTAGGCAGTCTCACAATGGCTACTTGACCTCAAAAGCTGCAACTAGTAGAAAAGAGATGACTAGAGGTAGCCCTTGACGTACAGCCAAAATTGGGACCAGAATCTGGGTCGATGAGTAAAACTGTCCTTAGGCAAGATGCCCACATAGAATCATAAAACTGGAAGGGACTTTGAAGGTCTTCTAGTCCAACCCTGTCCAAAGCAGGAGACCTTATACCAGTGTTGGCAAACCTTTTCAGCACCAAGTGCCAAAACGCGCACGCATGCTGGAAACTGGAAGAGCAGCTGCCCAGTGCGCATGCGCTTGCCAGGAAGATGATCTTCCGGTTTCCAGCATGCGCACTGGCTGCCTGGTCGTTTCTGGTGCGTATGTGCGCACGAAGAGCAGCTGGCCAGTGCCCATGCACGTGCCAGAAATCGGAAGAGCAGCTGCCCGGTGCGCATGCGTGCACCGGGAAGATGATCTTACGGTTTCTGGTGCGCGCATGTGCACCGGCCACCTGGTCTTCCAGTTTCTGGCGTGCACGCACGCATGAAGAGCAGCTGGCCGGTGCACATGCGCACGCCAGAAACTGGAAGATCATCTTCCCGGCGCATGCATGTGCGGCTGCTCTTCCGGTTTCTGGCGCTCCCGCGTGTGTGAAAACCAGCTGGCCGGGGCACCAAGAGGTCCGTAAAGGGGGCGTGCATAAGCGCACCAGCGTGCCTACCGTCCCTGTCTTACTGTCCCCATTTATCAGTATTTACTTCCTTTGTTCATGTTTATGTTCATACCTATACTTGTTATCTTGTACATGTTTGACAAACAAATAAATACATAAATAAAAGAAGTAGTTTCTCTTATATCCCCACAGTGTCAAGTGTCACAATATTGATCTATCCTTGTGGTTTGTCATATGACTGTTTTTTTTTATTACAACATTTCAAACATTTAAAAAAACTGAAGCAAAAAGAGATTTATAATGTCAAACATTTAAATAAAACCAAGAACCGCCCTAGTGAAATGCTCGTCAGCTCTTGGCCATTTTACTGCTATTGCTCAGATCACCTACCCTGTTTCCCCCAAAATAAGACATCCCCTGATAATAAGCCCAATCGGGCTTTTGAGTGCATGGCAATAAGGCCAAGCGCTTATTTCGGGGTTCAAAAAAAATATAAGACAGGGTCTTATTTTCGGGGAAACACGGGTATTTTCAAATTTAGTTATTACTCACAAGATGGATTAATTCCTTTGCAAGCTGGGTAATAGACACTGCAAAACTGGTCCCAATGTTGTAGATTTCGCCTGGCTGCCCTTTCTTCAGAACGGTAAGGAATGCTTCTGCTACATCACTAGCATACAGAAAATTTCTTTTCTGAAGTCCTGAACCATGAATGCAACTAAAGGAAAACACAAGAGTAGATAATTTTTAGTATGGATTATTAAAAGCAAGGCCCTCAATAATAGTGGAATGGTCTAGTCAAGTTTTCAAGGAGCTACACTCACTAAAAGACAGAAGAAATATCTAAATCCTTCATTTTATTATTCAAATTGGTAGTCTTTGCTGGGTAAAGTATGCAAAAAAAAAAAAGCCAAGTGCAAAGCAAATAATAATGTACAATTTTTATTAACAATAAAATTCCAGATGACACATAAAACATGACATTCCTAAACTGCAGATTGCTGGGGACCATGGGAAGGAAAGAGAAATTAATACACAGAAGCATACAGCTTCCTCAACCAAGATTTTAGATTAGTGAAAAGCACAAAATAATAAACATGATCTAGCACAAATTCTATGACCTCTGCTGGTGAAAAGATATTAAACACCCAAATATAGCTTCTCATTTGATCAAAAGCAATACACACACTAAAGTAGATCCAGGCTTTGAGTTCCCGGCCCCCCATTTGTTTATATTGCATATTTAACAGTACTCAACAATTCCTCACTGTATATTTAAATACAGAATTGCATATATGTAAACATAATTATATGTATTAAAATGAAAATTAAATACACACCAAACTCCAAAACTCTGTTCCCTTTTCTTAATATTACAAACTTCTTTGGCAATAAGAAAGGAACTAATTTTATAGGCATATCCCAATTTTTAGCTATATGTTCAATTTTCAGTGTGTGACATGGCTTATTTTTTTACACAGTTGTTTTTAAATGAGCACATACATGCATACTAACACATACCATTTTCTATTCTGCTGTAAGAGAGAAATGAACTTAGGAATAACCTAGGAAATATAAAAGACAAAATGAACAATTATTAAAATTCATACTACTTTAAAACAGAAAATGATGCAGCTTCTTTGCTGCAAGTAAGTTTTCATTAATGCTAGCTGTCAGATCTGCCATCTTCAGCTTGGCACCTCACTGGCATCCTACCATCAATTGATGGGGGGGGGGGAGAGAAAGTAGGCAATTGGCATGTAGAGGGTAGAGATGACCTAAAAAGGTGTGTGTGTGTGTGTGTGTGTGTGTGTGTGTGTGTGTGTGTGTGATAGGTTTGATGGAAACCAGAGATATGAGAACCAGCTTGTTCCAACCTTCAAAGCCCTGGAGCCTGGGAAACGATGCAAATTGCACCAAGTGACACCAAACATCCGAGTGGTTCCCAAAACACCTATACGGCATACCATTGGTCAAAGACAAACCGGTCAAGGGGGGAGGGCCAGGAAGAAAGGGAAAATCTGTAACTTTTTGTGCGGGAACCTTAGATCTAGCCTTGCTTTTGCTGCAACCACTCCTTAGTAAAAGAACTTATCACTTCATGGCTAAGTGGAGTCGAGGGTCTTTCTTTCCTAGCTGGGGCAAGCCTGACACTACCAATAAACATAAAAATCCCTACCTTCCATCAAAGATTGCACTGAGTTATGCACCTGGTGTCAGGAAGTGCTTTGCGTGCATGAGGCGGAATGAGAAGAACCTCAAGCCCCGTTTCAACTCTTAAGGCAGCTGAATAAAGGGGAATGCAGTGGCAAGTAACAGACACACATCTACACAGTGGTGCTGCTGGAGGGAATAAAGGGGCTGCATGTGCAGCATCAAACCGTAACAGAGCGCTCCTTATCTATCTGGATTTCTTAAAGCAGCAAAGCCCATTTTCACATACTAGAAACTTGAGCTAGGTTGCAACATTCATGCTGTTCATTCTGTAAATTTAAACCTCAAAGTATAGGCTAGACACAAAATTGTTATTTAATTGGGCTATTGGAGATAACACTAAGACAAATTCTCCTCTAAGCAATTATCGGTGACAGAGAGAGATTCACGAAAGTCCAATATTATCACTTTCTAGCCCAAGGATGGCCAGCAGGCAAGTTTGGTCACATCCCACTCCAAAATAATTGGAAGTTAAAAATTGTAGTAATTGGGAGACCCAGCTGGCTCTGTAAATATTTCAATCTCTTCCCATCAGAAATCTCAAATCTGCAGTTTGGACATACAATGGCAAATACTCTATTCTAAGCGCAGATATCTCATAATGGTCAAGCCTTTGGATAATTATGGGATCTGATAACAGATGCAGGTCCAGCTTTTGGTACATTTTGCAGATTTTAAAAAATGCCCTGAGTATATGAGAAGATTGACCTGATCAAGTCTATTCATTATATCTTGGCCATATCATGAATTGTCCTAAAAACAGTATACAGTTTGTCACTTTTTCATGGAACATGGGATATTTCCATGGTAAACTATAAAAGCTTAAGTAAAAAGTAAAAAGACCTTGATTTAACTTACTTTTTCTGGAAACTGATGGGGTCCATAAACGTTGCTGCTCCGTGTGATAACCACTGGAAACTTTAACGTACACATGACAACTGTATTAAAATGAACCCAGTCAAAACTGCTATTAATGACCTAACATGAGTGATATCCAGTTAAACCCATTCCTGATGGCATAATTTCTATTGCCAGAACAGCAACAATCCCCTTACAGTTTTTTTTCTTCCTCAGATTCTACTGCTAAGAACTGATATCAATAAAAGAGAATATGTCAGCTGCCACCTTAATGCTTGCTTGTGTGTCACTACTATACGGTGACAATTTGCCATGGAATCTGGGGAGGGTGGATGCTTGGGGGAAAGCGATAGTAGTAACTGCTGTATCTCCCTGAGATGCTGCTTCAAGGTCACCCAGCTGGGAGAAGGCAGCTGCATATGAACCTACACTTGAAGTGACCGTTCTGAAAACAACTTGTTTGAACCTGATTGGTTATGGGGATCAGCAATGCAAGGCAGTTAAGGGAGGGAAAAGTTGAACTTAGGGATTTTGGCACATGAATCTCAGTTCTGGCTATGCACTACTGAAATGCACTTCACTTCTAATAAAACTATACCTTTCTCAACATATGGAGCCAAGGATCATTTCTACTGTTTGTATATGTTTGTGGCAGGTTTGACAATATATTTGTAGCTTAGGGTTGAAATGAGGGGTCCTTGATATTCTCTGAGCTTGGTTGTGTTCTTGCGGACATTTCATCACCCAAATTTAGCACTGATATTAAGGACTGCTGTCCAAATGCACTCAGGTAATGGCTGACTTTACCCATTATTTTTTGCCGACAGAACAACAAAAAGACATACATTGCTAAGGCAGAAAGGCTAAGATTAAAATGGCACATTTAGCAGAAGGATCTAACTTGATCCACTGCACCTAACATTAAAGATGAAAGTCCAAGGAACAAGCTGGTTTCTAAAAACAGGCGAGCAATCTAGGACCCCTAAGCTACACCTAATTTCTAAATCTGCTTCCAAACAAGTTGTTAAAAATTAGTGGTTTCTCCCCATTGGGAGGCAAACAATAGTAGAAAACTATAGTATAAATTTAAACTTGAGCCGAGGTGGCGCAGTGGTTAGAGTGCAGTACTGCAGGCTACTTCAGCTGACTGCTAGCTGCAGTTCGGCAGTTCAAATCTCACCGGCTCAAGGTTGACTCAGCCTTCCATCCTTCCGAGGTGGGTAAAATGAGGACCCAGATTGTTGGGGGCAATGTGAACCGCTTAGAGAGGGCTGTAAAGCACTGTAAAGCGGTATATAAGTCTAAGTGCTATTGCTATTGCTAAAAAAAGCTTTCATACAGTTTAAAAATGCCCATCTCTGTCTCCATGCTAAACAAAAGCCACAAACTCACCCTGGCATATGGGTGAGGTTGAGGTGGGTCCCAACCTCCTCCTAATAAGTGTGGCCTCCAAGTTACTTTTCCCAGCTCTATGGCACAAGTCACCACCTTTTGTTATGCATTCACATCCCTTTGGACACAGACAGATAATTGATAGAAGCTTTTACAACCCCCCAATGTCATTTATGCTCACCCGATATCTTTCCCAGTAAGATTGGACAAAGCATTCAGCCGCTGCCTTAGATGTCGCGTAAGGATTTGTGGGTTGTTTGGGTGAAGATTCATCAAATTCCTGCAGCAGAAGTTTACATGAAGTAAATTTTAGCAGAGTTAGCAGTGGCTCCAGTTAACTAGTACAAGTAACTCCAATACCGGCAACAAGTATTAAGTATCCAGTTACAAAATATATACAGGTAGTCCTCAGGTTATGACCATTCATTCATCAACCGTTCAAAGTTACAATGGTGAAAAAATGGTACTTATGACCAGTCCTGAGAGTTCTGACCACCATACTGAGCCACAGTTACAGGATTGTGATTTCTGATGTTCCCTACCAGCTTCTCACAAGCAAAGTCAATGGAGATGCCAGCAGGAAATCACAATCATGTGAGATCCTTGCCTAATGACCCACACTTAACAATGGCCAGAACTGCCTTTGCTAACTGACATGGTCACAACATCACAACAGCGATGGAAATTCTGGTCCCAACTACTGCCGTAACCTCAGGACTGCCTGTACTCATAATTTGTTCCGCTTACTTGTACATCAAATTACAATCAGGAAACGTTCTGTAAGTATACACACAAATGGGCATCTTCAATGCCTTTTTTAATAGAAAACAACATAAGGATTTAAAATATTGATATAATTTCTTTATTAGAGTTTGGAGCTGTAAAATCATTCAGAACCACACAGGGGGAAAAAAAGGCAAGAGATTTCAACCTATAATAGCTCACCTTATCACAACTTCCTCCATAAACTTCATCAGTGCTGACATATACAAACTTTTCCACATTAGCCTTATAAGCAGCCCGAAGCAGAATGTACGTTCCATAAACATTAACATAGTTGAACTCAAGTTTGTGCCAAAATGAAAGATCTACATTTTCAGTCAAAAAGAATAAAGAGGGTGTCACTTTGACAACTGAAAACAATTACAATCCTTAACAGAATGCTCCGATAGAAAAATGTGTTCTTTATTCCCCAAACATCACACAACAAAATGCTTCTAAAAATGTTAAAGCTGCAACCTGACAGCCCACAGAAGCATAAAGCAAAGAAAGAGCATTTCTCTTTCTTTGTGAACAGAGAGCTTCATAAGCCTCCCAACTTTGGGCAAAGAAATCCTAGATAATGCCTCAGACACATATGTTAAGAGAACACTGGAAGTCTAGATAAGTGGAGTTTACGCATAATAGCATTATTACATTTTAAATAATGTTTTATGCTTATGTTCAGGAGAGATTGTCTTGGTTTTTTTAAAAATTAAAAAGCCAGAAATAAATCTTTTAAATAAACACACAGCACTTTAGCTTGAATAGCTAGATATTCTAAAATCGATTGTCAGACTTAATAGCAGACAAACAGGAAAAATGTATATTTAAAATTATTGTTGCAGGGCAGAATCTAATACAGAATTAAGCATATTAATCTTAAAAAGTGCAATGTCTGTGCCAGATGCAGCCACGGTCCTTTAAAAAATTTTCCTTTTATGAATCGGTACATATTCAGTTCCCTTTCCATAACCATAAGAATTGAGGACCCTATTTTAAAAAGTAACATTTTTCAAATATTCCAGTTAATGTAGCAGCAACATAACTAAATTGCCTGAAAAATAAGACGGTGCTGCACTTAGATTTAAGTCTATGCCAAATAAAAATTCTAATGACCAAAACAGACTGCGTACAAATTGCTCTACTTCATCTATATTTATTTATTTTATTTATTTTATAAAATTTATATGCCGCCCAACTCCCAAAGGACTCTGGGCGGCTTACATCATAAAAAATAAAACATATAAAAACAATTTAAAAAAGAAAGGGGAAAAAAAACAAAACCCCAACTATATTTAAAATAAAACATTCACACAACCATGCATGGGCCAATCAGAACAACTATTGGCCCCAGGCCTGCCGGAAAAGCCAGGTCTTAAGGGCTTTACGGAAGGCCAGTAAGGTGGGGGTAGTACGGATCTCGGGGGGAAGTTGGTTCCACAGAGTCGGAGCGGCTACAGAGAAGGCCCTCCCCCGCGGTCCCGCCAGCCGGCACTGTCTGGCCGACGGGACCTGAAGAAGGCCAACCCTGTGCGACCTCACTGGTCGATGGGAGGAATGTGGCATAATCTACACTTCAACAGAGTTCAACTGGCAAACTGAAATATTTAAGTCTCCACCACCAGCCACATCATAATACGTAGCTTATTACATGAAGCATTAGCTCTGTCCCTTCCACAAAACCTGGAAGCTATTGAAGAATGTTTTATCAATCCTGCAAGATGGTGACAATTACAGGGATATGCCATGCTCACCTACATGCGTTTGAGCTGCAAAATGTAACACTATATCAATTTTCTCAGTCTCAAATAATTCTTTTATGAAATTGGGTTCACAGATGTCTCCCTAATAAAGAAAAAGGGAAATATAAAATCAGCATGGAACAGCAAGTTATTTTTTCCAATGGTAAGCATTTGATATATAATTGGTATATAATCTTATGGAAAATTGCAGGCTTTCATCTCCGTTTTCATCTTATAACAATTGCACAGTAGAATCAGAGAGCTGCAAGGGGAGATTTTACACCAATTCCAACTTGCTTAGTACAGGAATCTAAATTAGGATTAGCACCGTTCTGTTCTCTCTTCTCTTCCCAAACTTCTATCAAAACTAAATATAATCAGAACTTTAATCAGAGGACTTGATTTCCATATCACTGATTATAATCATCAATAATTCTCTGAAATGTTTCCGATTTTTGGGGATACTTAAAATACAATGTCCAGAACTGGCCACTGTACTCAAAGTGCAGTCTTACCACAGCAGAGTAAAACTGAACTATTATCTTCCATGAATTGGAAATTATACTTCTGGTAAAAACAACCTAAAATTGTGTTTGCCGTTTTAGCTACCACATGATGTTGCTGATTCAAATTTAGTTTGCAATCAATTACTATTCCCCAAGTGCTATTACCAAGCCAGTATCCCCCATCCTATTTTTCTATATTTGACTTGTATTCTAGGTGAAATATTTTGTCTTTACCCGTTCACTTTCATTTTATTTTTAACCCAACTCTCAAATTTATTCAAATCATTTAGAATTATATTGTATAGCTGTCCTAATATATTAACTTTCTCATCCAATTCTTGGTTATCTGCAAATTTATTAATCAATCTCTCCATCTTTTCATTCAAGTTATTAATAAATCTTCTGAAGATTGTGTGCTTGGGAATATGACAGCCTACCCTGAGACCTTGTTTCACTATAATCAGGAACCACTGATGATCACTCTTGGGAGTCTAATTTGAATCAATTATGTCCTGTCAAGCCACCCAATATGCTAGAACTGAAGTCGTAGTCATTTGATTTTAAAAACCCAATGAAAGCAACAAGTTTAGTTTACCTGAACAAATTTGTAGTTCTCTTTCTCAGAAACTGTCTTAAGATTTGTTAAGCTTGCACAGTAGTCCAGCTTAACAAAAACAGAAAAGGAGAGAAAGTGAGAAAATAAGTGTTTTACACGAGAAGTTGCTAAACGCAAGACTTTTTCAGACTAAATGCTTTGGTCCGAGAATTCCAACTTTTACAGAAGCAGTTTTTTTAAAAGCTTTAGTGGTTTCACAGGTAAGAATGCTGATATCCCACTGCCACAATTGTCACAATTGCTGGATAAAGGTATATAGTGGATACAAAAAGTCTAGTGTCTTCTTAAAATGCCAGGTTTTTAAGATGCAATAAAGACAAATCACTTCAGAATTTTTTCCACCTTTAATGTAACATATAAGTTGTACCATTCAATTGTACAATTCATTCAAAATGAACAGGCTTGCTATGAATTTTAGCAGCCTTCTCAGTTTTTAGAAACTGAATACAAATTTTTATTCAGAAGCAGAGTTTGTTCTTTTATTTGCATGTATGATGCAGAATTCACAGGTATGCTCAGTTATAAAGATATATAAATTCATCCACTTGAATCATTATTAGCACATCAACCTTTAGAACAGGTTATATAGCCTTAGAAGCTTAGATTTCTCTCCCACCATGTTATCAGCCTGACACTCTTTTTAGGGTACTGCTTAAAAATGATTCATTTAATTTAAACCAACGGTCTTACCTTATCCAGATTAATGATCATATAGTTAGGATACTTTTCCACTAGGGAAACTATCACATGGGAAGCACTGTCAATTTTGGAAGAAAAAAACACAGAAGGTGAATGTACAGAACCCATACCAGACTTCAGGTTTTTTTCTAAATCTTGTTCATGGACATCAACAGCTTTCCTCGTTTTTTTTGCTCTGGCAGTAAGATCGGGAGTTGTAAATCTTTTTCTGCTTCTCTCTTTTAAGCCTAAACTAAGATGTTTAATTACCTCTAAATAAAAACTACTGTAAGAAATACACCACAATGAATGAGGCTATTTTTTTAGTACTTAGAAAAACACTCATAGGACACTGCAGTACAGATAATCCTCAAATTACGACCACAAAAAAAGTTCTCAAAAAAAGTGAGAAATTTGTTAAGTGAGTTTTGCCCCATTTTACAACTTTTCTTGCCACATTTGTTAAGTGAATCTCTGTAGTTGTTAAATTAGTAACACAGTTAAGTGAATCTTCTTTCCCCATTGACTTTGCTTGTCAGAAAGTTGCCAAAAATGGTCACATGATTCTGGGACACTGCAACAGTCATAAATATGAAGCAGTTGTCAAGCGTCTGAATGTAAATCACATGACCATGGGGATGCTGCAATGATCATAAGTTTGAAAAATGGTCATAAGTCACTTTTTTCAATGCCATTGTAACTTTGAACGGTCACTAAGTGAACTATTGTAACTCGAGGACCACCTGTAATGGTACAATTTATTTTGATGTTCTTTAAACCCTGTATTTTAAAGGCTAATTTTGTGGGAAATAACTAGCAAAACTTTAAATATGCAAGGTCATAGTCTGAGAGATTTCAAATATTTTTCAGTCTCAAATATGGGACTTCAGAAGTGTATTGTAAGGAAGGGGTTTAAAAATCAAAAGAAAATTGCGAGTACTGTGAGGAAATGTGCACTACAGAAAACAGCTTTGAAAAAAAAAAAGCAGAATACACACAGACTTGAAAGCATAGAATCAGCCCTCACCAGGCAAACAACTTCCTTTCAGGATTTCAAATGCATAATTTGAATATTAGTGAATCAAATAGAAAAACCCTTTAAAAAAAAGCATCTAGTTACAGCAGATAAAAAGAAATCTGGGAAAAAAGAGGTGACTTATTATCACTGGTCACTGGCTTTATTTTTAAAAAGTTATGGCCAAAAATAGATGAGCAAAAAAAGGGAGAACTCAGGCTGAAGTTCTAACCTGAACTGAATAATTACGGTAAGCTTCTTTTTATTTGCACATAGTTCAGACAGAATTGACAAGCAACTTACTGTGTAGCAACTTTAGGAATTCAAAAGCAGAGGCTATCCTTCCTTGGAAGCAATTCTAGCCATGTTTACACAGCGGTTTTGGATATAAATATTGCACATGTATATTTAATTTTTTTTAATTAGTTCATAATATAAAATACAAACGTACAAAAGAAAATAGTAGAAAAATTAGAGTAGAGAAAAGGGAAGGGAAAAGTGTAGGAAAATTAGAGGAAAAAGACCTTGACTTCCAACTCCCTTATAAGATAATATCAAACCTCAAAACTTTTTACTTTTACACAATAGTATAAACTAGCCCTTTCTGTAACAGCAAACCTATCTAATCGGTAAAACCCAAAAACAAAGTTTCATTTTTGTCCCCCCCCCCCACCTCAAGCACAAAGTCCAGAAGCGATTTCCGGGATGTATATTTAATTTTCTTTTTTTCTGTCAGAACATTAAGCGCATTTTATATATATTTTCCCCCAAAATTACACGTTTCTCTTGTAATTTTGCACGCCTCGTCTTCAATCTTTTTTTTTTTTTTTTTTTTTTTTTTTTTTTTTTTTGAGTGACATGAAATCAGGATTGACGCTTCTAATGTTGAATAAAATAAACCCCGTCGTCCTTCCCGCTCCAAAAGCACCTTTTAAAAGGGGCAACTTTTTTCTCGGCTTCCCAAGGACCCGGGTGTTCGGACAGCGAAAACCCCCTTTTAACGTTGGAAACCAGGAAAAAGGTTGGAAATTTGGGCAGCAGCGCCGCCTCCCCAACTTCTGCCCCGCTCAAAGACTCACATGAAGCCGGCGCCTCCGGTCACCAGGACTCGCTTCGTCAAGCCCCGCGGAGCCCCTCCAGCCCGCGAGACCCCCGCGGACATCCTCCCGCGGAGCCCAGCTCCACTTCCGCTCCTTACGTCAATTCCGTCCGCGAGGGCGAGCCTTCTCGCGCGCGCTAGGCTCGGGGAGGCGCTAGGCCCATTTGGCGCCCTGGTCCTGGAGACTTTGCCACTTCTGCAACGCGGCGCCCGCGAGCCTGTAATTGCTCTCGTTAGTCCCCCGTTGTTAAGAGCTCCAGATCCCACGTCGTTGCGGTTAATGCCGCTCAGGGCTCTTTACGCAACAACGCCATGCCAGGAGAAAGTCCCAAAGGTGCTTTTTTTTTTCCCAAGAGGCAACTGGACTTGCTGGTTCTTCTTTCAAGACGTTTCGCTTCTCATCCAAGAAGCTTCTTCAGCTCTGACTGGATGGTGGGGAATGAAAGTCCAGTTGCCGCTTGAAAAAAACAAGAGGCAGACTACAGGAACCAGGAGAACTACTTAGGTGACCCTGAGGACACAGATAAACCTCCAAGTGCTTCTAAAAGGACTGCAAAAGGATGCAAATGACCAGCTGTCTGCAAGGAATATAAATCCTTCCATTCCCCACTATCCTGTCAGAGTTGAAGAAAATTCTTGAATGAGAAGCGAAACGTCTTCAAAAGAAAAAACAAGAAAGTCCAGTTGCCTCCTGAAAAAGCACCTTTGAGACAACCGTGACCTGGATGACTGAGAATGTCTACAGACTCTTTTAAAAAAAAAAAAAAGCACCTTTTGGACAACCATGACTTGGATGACTGAGAACTATCTCCATAGACAACTGCCAGGAGAAAGGAAGGCAAACGTTGGAAGCCAAACAAAAGGAGCAGATTTCACAAAAGCGTAGTAAGGCTGTGCTTAAAAATGTGGGGACTTAAAACAAACTTCTCAATAAAACAGGCAGGGATATTCCGAGCGGCTCGGAATCGGGAAGCTCTCCTTCCAAGCTGTTGACATAAAGCCAGCGTTCAACACGTTAAGAAGGAGACGAGGTTTCGAGGACTGGCGAGTTCATTTAGTATAATGGACTTACTGTAGATTTTTGAGATGGAATACCCTTGAAATAATAGAACATATTTGTAGCTCGGGTTTTAGATTTTGGCTGTGGTTTGCTCTCCGAGCTCGGCATTTAATAATTTAATAATAATGATAAATTTAATAATTTAGTCTGGCACACAAGACATATATAAGCTAAAGAGGAATGGGACAAGACACTTCTACAAAACTTCCTTTATGATGTTACCTAGCCTGGTAACGAAACGTTCGGGAACTATATGACAAGCTCGGAAAGCAAACCCTCTGCCAAAACGAAATACCCTTTTCTGCTACCCAAAAGAGAATCATTCAAATCCATTCGAATTAATGTTTAAAAGCACTTTTAATTCATGCGTATTTGGAACAAACAGGTGTTAAATGGCGCTGCTGGACATTTAAACCACGCGGGACCGGAATCGGGCCTTCCAAGGTTTGGAAGATCTTGGGCTGGATGGGAAGAGCACGCCTCGCGATCCCAAACCAGAAGTTTTAAAACCGGGGCTCGACTAGATGTCCTCCTGGGTATCTCCGCCACTACCACCAGCACTACCACCAGAGGTCGCCTGTCCTGGCCGCGGTGGCCCCGCCCCCTCCTCCCCTTCCACCAATCCCATTCGACTTCAGTGACGCGGCGGGTGGAGCGTTCCTCTCCTAGCAACCGTCTCCAGAATGCCAGTTGGAAGTCCTCCTTGTGAGAGGCTGGCGCGCGGCAACGGCCCCTTCCTTCCCCCCCCCGCCTTCCTCGGGAAGGCCCTCTCATTGGCCTCCTCCCGGTAAAGCCTCTTTTCCCATTGGCTGCCGCTCCTTTCCTGGTTCCGCCTGGTTTCCGTTCGCCTCAGGGCGAGTGCAGACGTGGTCGGGATGGGGGAGAGGTGACGGCGGGGTGCCGGAGAAGCCATGGAGCGGCTTCTGTGCTTCGTCTGGGTCGCGCTCTGGAGCGGCAGTTGCGCCTGGATGCGCGGGGCGCAAGCCAAGACCGTCCATGGCGGCTTCTCCAGCGCCGCGGCCCGCGCCCGGGCCGGCCAGGTTGTGGCTCGTTTCCAGTTCCGAGGTAAGAGCTCGGCGGGGGCAGAAGCGAAGGAAAAGCGGAGTGGGTTGCGGGGTGAGCCGTGACAGGCTGGCTCGAGGCGCCGCCTCGTCGGGCTGACCCGCGTGGGGTACCTGCCGCCCCATGCGTGTTCTTCGTGGAAATAACACCCCCACCCCCAAACACACACACACCCGTACATTCTCGGGGAAAAGAGCCGTTTTTTCTGCATCTGTAAGCACCACCTCGTTCTCTCCCGAGGACGACAGGAAGATGAGGCAGGCCAAATTTTTGGAGCTTTTCGTCCCTGTCACATCTCAGACCAACCATCAAGTACGGGTAGTCCTCAACTTACGACCGCAATGGAGCACAAAAATTTATGGTGCCAAGTGAGAAATTGAGTAACCCGGTTGTTACGTGAATCTGCTTTCTCCATTGACTTTGCTTGGGAGAAGGAGGTCGCAAAAGGGGGTTCACATGATGCCGGGACGCTGCAACCGTCATAAACGTGAGTCGGTTGTCGAGCATCTGAATTTGGATCCTGTGACCATGGGGATGGTGCAACGGTCGTCAGTGTGAAAAGTGGTCACGAAAAAAAACGGTGCCAGTGTAACTTTGAACGGTCACTAAACAAACTCTTGGAAGTCGAGGACTACCTGTAAACAATACCCCAGTCAAGAAACTGCCAAAGAGCCATCAGTAAACAGCCCAACCAAAGAATTTCTAAGACTGCCCCCACCCACACAGACTGGCAAGACACAAGAATATAAACTGGCAGCAAACTGCGCTCCTTTAGTACTGATGATGTTACCTAGTTAGGGTAATAAAACGTCTGCAAGAAAACAAGCAAGCTCAGAAAGCACCAAGGACCCCTCATTTCATCCCTGAGCTACAAATATTTTCCTTTATTGTTCCTCTAGACCACTAAGGACTACTGTGCATCCTCATGATTGCAAAAGAAAAGTTTCTTCTGAGTTGAACTATGGTTTCCTTAGTGGCTGTGTGGAAGTAGGCTTTATTGCCTTCCTGAAAAGAGTTTACAGGTAGTCCTCCACTTTCGACAGTCCATTTAGTGACCTTTCAAAGTTACAACAGCACTGAAAACAAAGTGACTTATGACTGTTTTTCACACTTATGACCATTGCAGCATCCCCATGGTCATGTGATTTATATTCAGATGCTTGACAACTGCTTCGTATTTATGACACAGTTGCAGTGTCCCGGGATCATGTGGCCATCTTTTCCGACCTTCTGAGTCAATGGAGAAGCCAGATTCACTTGTCAAATTTGTAACCCGGTTGTTAACTGCAGTGATTCGCTTAACAAATGTGGCAAGAAAAGTTGTGAAATGGGACAAAACTCAACCAATTTCTCACTTAGCAACATAAATTCTGGGCTCAATCGTGGTCGTAAGTCGAGGACTACCTGTACTTCTGCACTGGGATGTCTTGGTAGTCTCTCTCAGTTCTGCCCTGATCTCTGCTGATTTCCTTTGGGATCAGCCTTGTCCTCCCAAGGTGCAGCTGGTTGCTGTGTTGTTTCCTCATTTGGAGCCTCTAAAACCTCTTTTAGCTGATCAGACTTCTGTAGGCTCCATTTTATTTGCCCTGCTTCAGTTACCGAGCACTGAATCTCCAGGAATTTAGCAGAACTGGCAAATGTGTTCTCGCCAGGGTGAAGAAATATTTTTGGTGAATTATACTTTTTCTGTGGTATCTTCATAAACATTTTAGCTCTGAGAGAGAAGCACAGTAATTGGTAGGTTGATGTTAGGTTTGCATGTAATACAGCAGCCACCTTCTTAGTCTAGGGCAGTGATGGCGAACCTTTTTTGGTCCGCGTGCCAAAAGGGGGTGTGCGCGCACGCTAGCGCGTGCCCACACCCATTCCCTCCCCCCATGCATGCGCACAACCCCCCCCACGCTGCCCCCTGCGCACGCACCCCCCCCCCGCGAATGCGCAAAGGCCTCACTGAAGCCTGGGACAGTGAAAAACGGCCCAACTTCCGGTTTTCCCGTTGGGCCGTTTTTTGCATTCCGGGGTTTCAGGAAGCTTCCCTGAAGCCTCCGGAGGGCAAAACGGCCTTCCCCAAGGCCGAAAATCAGCTGGCCAGCGCGCACATGCGCGCTGGAGCTGACATAGGGCAACGCCTCGCGTGCCCTCTGATATGGCTCCGCGTGCCACCTGTGGCACACGTGCCACAGGTTCGCCATCACTGGTCTAGGGTTAGGGTTGGTTTTGAAAGATTGTGAGCTTTTGCGTACATAAAGTCATCTGTGAGTACCATTGCAGTCGCAGGGAATGTGATCTTTCGGCACCTCGTAGCTTCTGCTCCAGTCTTCCATGTGCATACTGCTCAGTATTTTCTAGCAGATGGGTGACCACTATGTCATTCAATCGTGAGCACTTTATGAATTTAGTTCACTATATGAGTTCCTTTTCAAGAAGGAATGCCAAATCCTCAGGCCTTGCCTACCACCCGTGACTTCAATGAACTGATTATTTTGGAAGTAACTCACACACGTGTTTTTTGCCTCTAAGTGCTGGAATAATGCAGTTCACTTGATCATAAATATCTCAGTCAGGGGCACTCAGCCATCAGTTTGCATGGCAATTTTTGATTCTCCTGCACAATGTTGGGCTAGCCTAGTCCTGCTGCTCATTGGGTTATTGCAGTGGCAAGATAAGAAAGTTAAATTCTCCCAAGCAGAGAAGAAACACTTAACAAGCACTGGCCTGGAAGCCAGAAGCAGCAAGTAGTTCTGAGCAAGTCAGCAGTATGACAGAATATGGACCAAGCCTTCCATCCTCTTTTGTCCTGATAGGGGCATCTAGTGAAGCTCCAGAGGAAGAAAGGCTTGTTGGCACCCAGCATAAAGTAAAACTGTCAGCTGTCACCTTGAGCTTGTTGTGCTTCGCTGTTCTGTGGTGACAGAGTCAGACTACCATGAACTGTGAGGAGGGGAGTTGCTTGGGGAATCTAACGTAGAGACTATACCTCCTTGAGACACTGCCCCAAAGTCACCCAGCTGGAAGAAGGAGGGATGTGCTTGGATGACCATTATGAAAGTATCTTGCATGGACTTGATTGGTTACAGTATGGTGGGCAGCGAGGGTCAGTTGCGGGGGGGTGGGAGCAGAGATGAAATCCAGCAGGTTCTGACAGGTTCTGGAGAACCGGTAGCGGAAATTTTGAGTAGTTCGGAGAACCGGCAAATACCACCTCTGGCTGGCCCCAGAGTGGGGAGGGAATGGAGATTTTGCAGTATCCTTCCCCTGCCACGCTCACCAAGCCACGCCCACCAAGCCACGCCCACAGAACCAGTAGTAAAAAAAATTGGATTTCACCACTGGGTGGGAGTAGAAGTTAGAGATTTTGGCACACAATTCTCAGTTCTGGCTATGCAATACGCTCGACTCTAATAAAACTATACCTTTCTCAACAAATGGAGCCAAGGATCGTTTCTATTTAGGAGTTGTGGCCAGTCTGACAAGCATGAGCAGCAACAGTAAGCAAAAGCTCTAATTGTCCCTTTTCTGGTAACCAGAGATTGGTAACCATTTTTTTTGTGACAAATTGTTTGGCTTGTAAAGTAAGTATAAAGTAAAATTAGTGGGGGACCCTTGTCAATATTTTCTGATCATTTTTCCTTAAGGAGAAATCCTGGAAGTGAGAGTTATTGCTTCGGTTCTATACTTGCAGACATTCCTGCTGTGATTTGATCGATCCACTTGCTCACTAAATATTTTTCCCAGACATATAATGGAGAGCAGGAAGGCTATTAACCCTGACTGACATCTCAGAAAAGGAAAGCTGGAAAGCTAGTTGTTTAGGTTTATAGAAATTACTTACAGAGCCCCATCAAAGTGGTCGTGCTTGTTGATGATCTTTGGCGAGAGCAGGATGGGGTGATGCAACCATCCTCACTTTCCTTGACCTCTCGGCAGCTTTCAATACCATCGACCATGGTATCCTTTTGGGCTGGCTGCAGGGACTGGGGCTGTGCTGGTTCAACTCCTTTCTCCATGGTCAGTCCCAATCACTATTGAAAGGGCGTGAAAGATCCAGCCCTCCGCCACTATGTTGTGGTGTGCTGCAGGGCTCGATATTCTCTCCACTCCTTTCCAATATCTATATGAAACCGCTAGGCAAGAGCATCTGTCACCACTGGTTGAGATACCTACTGTATGCCAATGACATCCAACTCGGTATCTCTCCACTCTTGGTGACCCAAGTGATGCTGTGGCCACCCTCTCGTGGTGCCTGATGGCAGTGGGGGCCTGGATGGGGGACAGCAGGCTTCTACTTAGCCCTGGCAAGACCGAATGGCTTTGGGTACACAGGGCTCGGGGATTCTGTCATCTTTTACTCTGGATGGGGTAGCAGTGCCCCAGAAAGATCCAGTCCGCAGCTTGGGGGGTTCCCCTGGAGTCGCAACTCCTGCTTGAGGAGCAGGGGGCAGTCGCAGCTAGGAAAGCCTTGGCACAACTTCCTGTTGTGCACCAGTTGCAGCCTTTCTTGCATCAGGATTCCGTGTGCTCAGTTGTTCAGGCCCTAATCATCTCACGGTTGGACTGCGCTTTATATGGGGGTATCCTTGAGAAGCATTCAGAGGCTACAGCTGGTGCAGAGTGCGGCGGCACAGGCAGTTTTAGGTGCCCCAAGAATGGCCCTTGTATCACCACTGCTCCTCGAGCTATATTGGTTGCTGCTCTGCTTCCAGGTACAATTCAAGGTGTTGGTGATCACCTTTAAAGCCCTTGGCATGGGTCAAGGTTTCATGAGGGACCATCCCATCCCACTGGGATTGGCCCATCCCACTCGTGCTGGCAGAAGAGGCAAGTTACGGGTCCCATCAGCCCAATTATTCCAGCTGGCAGGGTCCAGGAGGAAAGCCTTCTCTGCTGTTGCTCCTGCCCTCTGGAATATCTTGTTCCCCCAATGTGAGGTTGGCCCCAACCCTCCTATCCTTTCGTAAGGGTTTCGTAAGGCCTGGAGCCCCAGTGGGGGAACAGCACAGTGGAGGTGGTTGATCGAGTAAACAACAGATCCCACCTCCTGCCATTCTGCCCCCACCCTCCCCACGTGTCCTTAATCTTTGGTTTTAATTTGTTTTAATGCAGATATATTTTTATGATGGTAAGCTGCCCAGAGTTACCTTTGGTAAGATGGGCAGCCAATAAATTTTAGAAAGAGAGAAAAGGAAAGGAAAGGAAAAGAAGGAAGAGAAAGAAAGTGTGAGAGAGAGAGAACAAAACTTCTAGACCAGTACTAATTTTTTTATAGATAACTCTTTTTTATTACATGTCATAAATATATATGGGCTTGTATCTTGAAGTGCAAAAGCTATTGCAGCTGTATAAGCCCTAAACCCAGTTTAAGTATCTGGTTGACTTTGGCATGGAAGGTATGGCCTGAGTTGAAAGCGTCCAGAAGAAGACAGTAACAATAGACCTCTGTACTATTGCCAAGAAAACAACATGGAGATTCTGTGAAACTAGAAATTCAAATACAACTTGATTTTATCCAACTCTTAAAGGAAATATTGGGAGAGAGGTTTGTAAATTAGCCACCTAACTTTCCTGCTTAAGGTCATCTGGTGAGGTGGAAGTTAAATTGAAAAGGGTGATTTTCCCCCCCCCCCCAGATTTTCAAACCCTCGTTTTCTTAGAATAGGACGAGGAGGTGTGGAAACCATTCCCCTTTCTAACATTAAAATCTTTTCCAACCTTTAAAACTGCCAAAATTGCCTTGAAAGCCCTGAAAAATATTCCAAAATTGCCCCAAATATGGCTGGAGAGAGGGAGTTAAATGTTAGCAACAAGATCTTGGAATGTAGATACAGTAACCAAATGTCCCTTTTTTTTTTATAAAGGACAGTTCTTTATTTCAGAAAACTGTCCTTTATTAGAAAATGCATTTTGTACAGTTTTTCTGCTGTTCAATTTTCTTTTGTAAACCAAAATTATTAAAAAAATAAACAATTACCTAGAAACCTCTTTCAGGTTTGCCCCTTTCTCCAATTTGTTTTTTCTAAGGAAATATGGTCACCACAAGTACAATATTGGGGAGGCACATGTGATGGGCTTGATCTTTCTGCCTCAAGTTCTGCCCTCCTCTGCTTTATGGTACATAATTGCAATAGGCCCGAGTTTAGTCTTTTTCAAGACGTTGGAAAACACTTGTTCCGATCATCCCTTGGCTCTTCAAAATGAAACGAAAGTTATCCCTGATTTTGAAAAGCTGTCCTAAGCACATGGTACATATGGCAGGGGGGGGGGAATCAATTCCCTGGATTTTTGACACCTTTCAGCATAGACAGAGCTTTAAAAAATGATCACGCTACGCAAATAGTAAATGCAACTGGTAAATATGCAATTAAACTGCCTTGTAGGGAATGTTTCTCTCTTGCTCATGTTTCTATCTGTATAACAGAATTTGACTTCTTTTTAAATATCAAGGTGATTGTGCTCTTCTATATGTCAGAATCAACAACGTGGCAACTGCTGTTGGAAAAGAAGCAAAGCTTCATCTCTTTCAAGCTCAGGAATGGCTAAAGCTTCAAGAAAGCCAACAGGATTACAGCTGTAAAGAAAAACTGGCTAAAGCTCAGCTGATAAGTGAGTCTGTGCACAGGTGTCATTAATGTATTGAGCCATTATATAGCCTGCTTATACTCATTGGCTGATCATAGATTAATCCTTAGTAAAGCATTTTAGTGGCCGTTAAAGTACTTTGATATTTGCACCAAAAGGCATAGAAAATAGCAAGCTAAGGCAAAATGGCTTCTAGCTATACTAGTTACGAAATCTTTCTACAATCACACCTGTTCTGCTTCCTTACATATTAACTTCTATATACCTACATTTCACTTTTCATCATTCAGTTCTAGTCTATTTTGTTTCACAGATTACTTGTGTAATCCATGGGGTATCACAAGTGAGTGCTCTGTATTCGATTCTAAATGTGGTCCTTTTTTCATCTAGATAATAGAGGATTGTTACACCCTGCTTATCCCCAGCATGGCCATTTTTGTTTTGGGAATCCCGATAAAGTTCATCAGAGTCAAGATTCTAATTGTTGACAAAGCACAGCACCTAGGATAAGTTCATAGAAGGGAGAAGTTTCTAATCTGTTAATGCTTGCAATCCAAGCAAATGTTAATATTTACTCTTCCCTTTTGGATGCAGTACAAAACGTGATAACATAATGCCAACTAGTGTAGATTAATCAGGTACTTCTAAGTCAGGTCTAACATTTGGAGACTTAGCATCTCAGCCTGTCTTTGCAGCCAGTCCAAAGCTCTCCCCACTAGACTTTTAACCACAACAAATATTAGAATGCAAAAAGCTGCATCAGAGATAGGCAATTTTGGATGGGCCAGAGGCTATCCTTGGACTTCCAGACTGCCAGAGGGGTGGGGGGGGGGGTGCAGAAGGCTATCCCACTATTGCTGTGAAATCATGAGAAGGGGCCAGGTCTTTTGCCCCTTTCTGCCGTTTTGTTTAGGGCAGGAAGATTTGAGAGGTGAGCCACTCCCACCCCAAGCAAACAATTGTTCTCTATCGTGCAACTGATAATCTTCCATTTTGCCACATTTTTTAAATGATCATATTTGCTTCTGTTTCTAAGTTTTCTCAGTGAATTGAAGAGAAAATTATTACCCATACAGCTCACTAAAAAGCGATTTTTTAAAAACCATTCAATGATGCAATTGATTATTTTTCCATATTGCAAGTGTTAATATTTAAACCTATAATTATGGTAGCATAAAATAAGAAAATGATGTCTAGTTTTTTTTTAAAGCATGAAAAGAGCCCCTTTGTTTCCTTGTTCAATTAAAGAAAATGAAACTAGGAAATCAGATTACCAAGGCTAATATCAGTTTTTGTGGACCACAAATATTTTATAATTAGTAAATCCTCAGATAGTTTATTTCAAAGTGGTCATAATCAGGATCATTCTTAATTGATATACTAATCAAAATAAAATGTTAATAGTAATGTACCACCAGTACCCATAGTTAATTATATGCTGACATTGGCAGATTTTAAAAAGTGCCATATCTTGGCTATTTTATATGTACTTCCTTCCCAAATTACTTTCAAAATGTATAAACTGGCTTTTGGTCTGTTTAGAATAAGTCACGTGGAGATTTAATCATATTTTGTAACTTAACAAGCAGCTTTATACTGAGTTAGAGCTGGCTCAGTATTGTTTGCATAGATTAACTACTCCTGCATTTTAGGCTGTTGTTTTTTCTAACCTGACATAAAGAAGTCAGGGATTCAAGGTGGATTTTTCTTCAGGCAAAGTCTTTACCATGCCCCTGAACCATTGAAGTATTTTTTTCTAATTAAATAACATTTTACTATAATTGACTATTCATTATGATTTTCATAATTAAGTGCATTTAGTTTCTTCTTTGGCCTAAAGGTGGTTAAAAGTGACTAACTGGAAATGATTTTTGCCCTATGATATGTAATGAGTTGGTATGTTCTTTAAATATAGTATATTTACATTTACATTATAAACATACTCTGCAAAAATACATTCTATTGGTATATATATTCTAGCATATATATTGGCACATGTACTTTCAGCAATATGAATGTGCCCCTTAACCATAACCAAACATGAAAAATTTCTTGAGTGCTAGAAATTTCTTATCACTAAAAGCTTCCTGGAGATAGTGACTTTAATGTATGTTTTTTTAAAGTGAACATGAACTGCACCGAACAAAATATAACGGTATCCCAGGTCCCTTATCCAGACATGTGGTATGTATTTTATGTCGACAAGTTTACCTGTGCAGAGACATATGAAGACTCTGAATCTGAGGATGTTCAATTTGAAATGGTGCTACTAAATCCAGATGCAGAACGGAATCCATTAGATCACTTTAGTGCAGGGGAATCAGGTAAGGTATTTTTCTTGATATGGAGTGGGCTTTGTGGGAAATAGAATGAAGATGTGACCAATTTAATGGAAGTACATTTTTGGAGAAGAAACATTTCTCCAAATCTATGAAAGATTATTCATTTAATACTAAGTTAAAATGGGTTGATTGCTTTAACCAGACTTTAGGGATCATAAAGCTAGGTTCTTCCCTCTTCCATTTTTCTTGTACAGATAACAGGCAAATAATCCAAAATATCTGTTTGACTTTTTTACTTTGGAAATAAATGTAATATTTATCCTTATATTTGCTTAAATACAGGTATGGTACAGTGCCATACCTGTATGTTTCTTTTAGCTGTGTTGAATGAATTGAGAAGTAATAGTGCAAGCTGGGATGGTCGAACATTTAAGCCTTGGGGTTTAACAGCTATCTTCAGTAGCCTTTTGGATTCAGTTCCAGAAAGAAATACATACTTGATTGCAAAACAAACAAACAAGAAACTTATCTGCAACTTTTTAAAGCCTTTGTCTTTTTTTTTTTTTTTTTTGTATCATGTTCCTTTCTTTGCAACTTTTTAAAGCCTTTGTCTTTTTTTTTTTTTTTTTGGCATCATGTGACTGTCTTCCCATAGCAACTTAATGAATAAAGAAAAGAATGTGAATTATAGAACCTACAATTTGTTAGTTTGGTTTACCTCACAAAGTGTTGTAAGGTAAAGTTGCATTTTACATGGGAGCACTTTATGGAGCACCCACCACTTTTAAGTATTGCAGCAGTGACATCTAGTGGTAAGACAAAACACCTCGCTCTTAGTTGCTGCTTTTGCAAAGGCTGCCATAGTTGCCATATTTAGTCTGAAAAACAATCCTGAAGATAGTGATCCTTCAAAAGAAGGATGATTAGGCAGAAAAAAGTTACATAAGCAAACAGATTAATATTTTGAAATCAAAAGCGAAACTGAGTTTCCTTGTTTCATGTAATTCCCAATCCCTATTACAGCATTTCTCAATCCATACGCAATTTAAGCTGTGTGAACTTCAACTCCCAGAATTCCCCAGCACGCATGATATGGAAACCCTATCACATATCTCCATCTCTGCTAGCATTGTATCTCCTCTGCTGGTGGTCCTTTAAAGACCTAATGAACCTCTCAAGGTCCCATCACGAAGGGCCTTTTCTGTAGTGGAACTTGTTTCTGGAATGCTCCCTGCATCTTGTAGCCCAAAATGAAACTGGTTATTTCCCCAGACTTTTCAGACTTCTTAAACTTCAAATCAGCTGCTGTTCTCCATTGTTACTAAGCTGTAGTCAAATGTGTTTTAATTGGAAGTTGCTCTGGGAATTGTCAGGTTTTCATTAGACAGAAGGCATAAAAACAAGGTTTATAAGAAACAAGGCATTCATTGTCAAAGAAATGAATGAACATTGTTTTTTTCTGTTCACAGGCTTACATGAGTTTTTCTTCCTACTTGTCCTGGGTTATTTTGTTGCTGCCTGCATTTACGCTCAGTCCTTGTGGCAAACAATTAAGAAAGGGGGACCTATGCACACGGTGCTCAAAGTGCTCTCTGTAGTTTTGCTCCTGCAAGCAGCTTCAGCTCTTGCAAACTATCTGCATTTTTCAAGGTAAATTCAGATCCCCCGGAAGGGACTTCAGCTGTATTCCTATAAACTGTTGCTCTTGTCTGCTGCCTTAGGCTTCCAGCAGCAACCTTTACTAACAAGAATTTCTAGCTTTCCCAGCTAACTTTGCTCTTAAGGCCTGAACCTCAAATGATTCCTTTGAAAAATCCTAGGCTGTGCTGTTTAGGCTTAAACTTTCTTTCTGCTCCAGCATACAGAGGCAAGCAAGCTAAGTTACTGTACAGTATTTATTTGAAAAAAATGTATTTATTTTGGAAAATTTATATAGCTGCTTACTCGCTCATGGCGACTCTAGGTGGCTTACAGAAGATAAAAACAATGTAGAAATATAATAATAATAATAATAATAATAATAATAATAATAATAATAATAATAATAATAATAATAATAATAATAATAA
>QLTV01000806.1:1302213-1312213 GCA_003457575.1 Thermophis baileyi
TTGCTTCTTGTTTTGCTTTCTGCTTCTGGGGAAAATACATTGCCCCCCCCCTTCTTTGTGGCAGCCTCTTAAAAGCCTATTGCCTATCACACTCTTTGGCAAAGCATGTGAGCCATTTCCTCCTTTCAGTGGTCCATGAAAGTACATCTATAGTATGTAGATAATAAAGTTGAAAAAAGGTGAACATTTTTACAGAACTATAGATATGTTGAGGCTGGGTGTGACAAGGAATGGCTGGGAGGGGAGGGGCCAGGCGAGGCACCCCTTGACGTGAGTGACATTGAGTTGGCCACAGCCACCCGGTCACATGACCACCAAGCTACGCCCACCAAGCCACGCCCACAGAACCGTAGGGAAAATTTTTAGATTTCACCACTGGAGGGAGCCACTACAGAGAAGGACCTTCTTCTTGGATCCCGCCAGATGTACCTGAGTAATCTCAGATAGCACCACTCATTGCAGAGTACATGGATTGCTTGGGGTTATACTGTGGATTCTCACAGTGGTATGGAAGCCATTCAGATGTATGCAGGTAATTTGTACTTCTGAGCAGACCAGGCTTCTATCATACTGAATCTCTTTCTCCAATTTGCTGGGTGAAACATCACTTGCAACGACACATCGTCACATGATGTATCGCAACTTTTCCCCTTCGCTAAAACGGGAGTGGTTATGGCCAGCGCGTGACGCATCCAGCCCAAGGGCCGCAAGTTTGACACCCCTGCTCTAAGGGGATGTTTATTCAGTGGCCTCTAATTTTAACAAAACTGGTTTCACGGAGCATTGGGACAAAGAATCAAGTTACTAATTGTTGTTTCCTGATATTAAACCCACAGAATTGTTTTGTGGTTTGCCCATAATCTTCTTTTCTTGAGGCTGCACATTCCTACTTCAGTTTCTTTTCAGATTCTCTTCTTTAATCTTAAATAGAGTTTCTTACGATAGGTTCCTTGAAATAATGCAAATACATTATAAATCAGGATTGGAATGCATTCCAGATTTCTTTTTAATATTTGGGGGGGGGGGTTTCTTAACACAGTAAATGTAAACTAGCTTTATGTAAATTTACATGTAAACTAACATCTATTAATGAAGGAATAAAGAGGGAGTTTGGTTAGGACAAAAGGAAGCCGAGTGCAGAAGTTTCTCAATAGCAATTGCAGTGGCCAAATTATATTCCAGTGTAAGCAACCTTATATGTGCTGTTTGTAATCCAATCTCTTGTTTCTTTTGCCCTGGATTACCGTTAACACGTTCTGCATGTATGTGTGTGTGTGTGTGTGTATCCAGAAAGATTATTTGTAATTATTGTGTGGGCCCTTTGCATTTGAAGGAGAAAATGTGCTTCTGAGCATGGAAGTAAGTAAGACCTGCTGCCAACTCCTGAGAGCAGCTACGTCTGTCCCAGCATCGTATAGCCCAGGGGTGTCAAACTCTATTTCATTGAGGGCCACATCAGGGTTGTGTTTGATCTCAGGATAGGTGTGGCCAGGGTGGGCGTGGCCAGCTCGACATCACTCATGTCGGGGGTGCTTGTATTAGCCCGAGTGCTCGCGGCCCTCCCGAGCTCCGTTTTTGCTGGCAGAGGGTTGCAGGAGGCTGTCGCAGCCGAAAACGGAGCTCAGTAGGGCTGCGCGCAGAGCTCGGGAGGGCTGCGTGGCCCGCCCGAGCTCCCATTTTTGCTGGCAGAGGCATCGCGGACTGGTCCTTCACTGTTTCCAGGGCAGCCCTGCGGGCCAGATCCGGCCCACGGGCCTTGAGTTTGACACCCCTGGTATAGTCTCTTTCACCGCTACTTCACATCCTAGGGAAAGCCTTGTTTGGCTCATAAAGTAGCAGACTCAGAAGTACCTTTCACCTTGGAATCTGAAATGGTACACAACTCTAATATTGTGTGTGAAGCGTTGGACTTTTTAACAGAATGAGCTTTTGAAAATAATTTTCTTTCGTTTACATTAGTTATTCAAAAAATGGAGTAGGATTGCCTTTTATGGGGAGCCTTGCAGAATGTAAGTACATCTTTTCTAAGTTGAGTATTTGTTTTCTCTGGTATATCATGAAATGTTGTTTAATAACTTTTTAGTTATTGCATGCGTTATTTGGAGTGCGCTAATGTCCTGTACTTCCACATACTGCCTGGGGCTGGTAGGATCCCGCAAGCCAATACACAGGGCAAGGCTTTGTTCATTGTGTCTAGCAACATATTTGATTATTTCAAAAGATGCTTAACAGTGTAATCATACACTTGTCTGCCCAAACCTGAACATGCTGAATTGATTGCTCTCAGAGTAAATAGGAGATTAAACCAAATAGTTGGCAACAAATTAAAATGTTCCACATTGGGCAGCATAGCTGGAAAATTGAGAGGCTGGGGAGCATGTTATCGTTTATTTGCATCATTTGGAGAGCCCTCGGCCTCTTATTCCACCTGGAAATAGGGAGAAATTATCTGACAGTGAGAATAATCAACCAATGGAACAGAAGTTGCCTTCAGAAGTTGTGGGAGCTTCATCACTGGAAGTTTTCAAGAAGAAACTGGACTGCCATTTGTCAGAAATGGTGTAGGATCTCCTGCTTGAGCAAGGGGCTGGACTAGAAGACCTCCAAGGTCTCTTCCAACTCTGTTAATCTTAAAGATTGTTAACCACCAAAAGATGACTTGTTCTGCTGAAAATGGCTTGTCACATTTTTGGAGAAGTGACTGAAAGTAAAGAACATTCCTAAATTGATCTCAATATAGCAAGAGTGAGTGTGAATGGTAAACATTCAGCTGTTCACCCAAAGGAATGGCTGCCCTGAAGGACTTGTATAAAAGGCAGAGGCTTCCGCTAGAAACTTTTTGCAGAACTTAGGCCCTACACAAGGGCTTTCTATGTGCCGGGTATCCCTAATGTCATAATTACTGATTTAACTGTGTAACCTTTCTTGGCCTTCCCCTTAGTGTGTGACATAATCTCTCAGGTGCAGATGTTGTACCTGCTACTGAGTCTTTGCATGGGATGGGCAATTGGTAGAATGAAGAAATCTCAAAGCAAACCTCTCCAGTGGGATTCCAGTCCAGCATCCACCGCCATTGCCATAACCGCTGTTGTGACACAGGTCTGTGGTGGGGTTTTGCTTTTTGTCTTTACTGAAGAAGGGATTAGTGGCTAATAATTCTAGAACATTAATAAGATGTAACGTTGAAAATGATGTTGCCCGAATAGAACGGCCTAATGATTATTTGGGAAGAATGAAAGGCAAGCTGGACAGGTTCTGCACCTGATTTTAGCATAATTGGAAGATGCTGCCAAAGCCTCCAAAAGAGAGCCAGATCGGTGTAGTGTACCAGGATAGAAATTGGGAAACCTGAGTTCTAGTCCTGTCTCAGGCACGAAAAGCCGAAGGTGTTTACGGTGACCTTGAGCCAATCCCTCTTTCTCAGCCCTAGGAAAAAGAAGGAATGGGAACCACTTCCGAAATCGTGACACAACTACAAGGTCTTGTTCAAGGGGTAAAAATTGGCTCCAGGTCCCCTTCTCCAAAAATAGCCTTTCTAAAAGGATTACTCCAGAATATTTTGTTATACATTTTCCAAATCTATAATTATTTTTTTCTATTTAGTAATTATTTTGAAGTTTTACTTTTTTCCCAATCTGAGGTGGTCGTTACTAATAATGTGGATCCATAGTGCTTGTATTTTCTGAACAAAGTTTTCTTCAAGCATCATTTTTATTCTTGGTATATGGCTTGTTCTGTTGCAGAGCATTCTGCTTATTTGGGAGCAGCTTGAGGATACCAATCACCATAGTTACCATTCACACCAAAGTTTAGCCGGTGCACTTCTCCTTGGCTTAAGAATTTGTCTAGCTGTGTTGTTAGGATGCGGACTTTACCAGATTATCCGAATTGAGAGGAGTACTCTAAAAAGAGAATTCTATATTACTTTCACAAAGGTATGTGTGTTACATGAAAACCCGATGTATTCTTTTAAAAAACCCCATTGAAACTGTTTTGAAGAAAATATAAAGAAGTATAATTATATTTATTCAGAGGTAAGTCAGGATGTTCGTAATGAGGCTCCTTTGTGTGTATATGTGTAAATAAAAAAGTTTTGAATTGCTCAGGAAAGATTTTTTAAGGTATACTTCCATTAGTATCCTTACCGCTTTCTGTTTCATGATTTAGAATAGTTAATTCTTCAAAAAAAGAATTTTGACAACAGGAAAGTGTCTCACTGGGGGTCCATAAACTGTTGTGGCCCGCCAGCGTCCCGTGCAGTTGATCATGGATCCCGAGGACGATGAGGCGGTTGTGGCGAGGTACCGTCGGCCCGTGCACCTGGCACCCGAGTCAGAGAGCGAGGAGTTTGGAGAGGACTCGGTGCTAGAGGCTGAGAGTCAACCAGGGCCTTCTGTACCTCCTGAGGAGTCCATCAGGGCCGAAGAAGAAGAGGAGGAGCCTCTTCTTCTTGATGCTCGGGCACGTAGGGCTGCTAGAAGACAAGAGTGGCTACTCAGGAGGAGGTCTCCTTGAGTCTTGTTTCCTGCATTCCTAGATCTGGGAGTATTGCCAGATACAGTAAGACCTGCTCATTATCTCTTGGACTCCGGCCAGCTGTTAAGACTGTACAATTAACAGCGGGGGTTTGAAAAAGACTTCTGCCTTTATTTTGTTTTCAACGACTCCTAAGAAGTTATTAGGAGACCTTTATTATTAGTAAACGAACAGTGTTTTGCAGTTTGTGTGTGCGTATTATTGGTGGCTTGTCGCTGGGGCAGAACATAAACCATGAATGCTGCCAGGTATCCATAACTGATATCCACATGTGTCTTCTTTCCTTCAGGGATGTATTCTGTGGTTTTTATGTCATCCAACTCTTGTGACTATATCTCTAATGTTTAGAGATTATCAGCGAGAAAAGGTTGGTATATGCAACATATTAGGGGTGTTTTTCAGAACTGAGAATCGCTGACATGAATGATGCTCCTTTCTGATGATAAAGCCCATTTAATTTAGCTATTTTTTGCTAGACCTTAAATCGTATAGTTGCCCTAAAAGTCTTTGTTCTTGCTGCATGCATTTCACTAAGCTGGCCTTAAGAGCAAGTTAGGATTGCAATCTGACTATTCCCCTTGCGTTTATTCTGCGTTTAGTGAAGACAGATACAGGGTTGCCCTGAGAAAAGTGATTATTTGAGTTGACTGTAAAAAGAAGGGCAAATTGTGCTGCAAAGAAGCTCAAAATGGCTTCCTGGCATGCCTTTTGTGGCCTGCTAAAATTCCCCCCACTCCAGTGGGAGGAGAAAACAAGGGGTTGTTTTGAATTTGGGGATTTGGAAGGTTTTGAATGGAAAAAGAGATGGCCAAAGGCACCTGTGTCAGTCCGTAAAACTCCTCAGCTGCCTCCCCAAATAGAAGCTGGACCTGCCTATTTTTGAAGTACATCCTCAATCTTCCTTGTAAAGCCTGGCTCAGTCCAATGGAAATTGAACTCTCCCCCTCCCACAGGCTGTAGCTCTGGGAAATCAGGGGCAGGAACATGAATCTGGCCCTGACAATTGAAGTACAAAAGGAAAGAATGAAGATTGGTTCAAAGAAAAGCTTTCTGAGCAAACCAAAGTTCATTGGGGAAATCAGATGTAAAGAACATTTTCTGAAATCATTGGGTTAAATCCAAACTAAGCCGTATTTTAGTGCTGTGGAGATGAAGTAGTGGAACCACAATTCCGTGGCCAGTTTCAAGTCATAAAATGGTGCATTTCAATTTTTGTCGTCGAGTTTTGATGTGGGAACCCAATCCAAGCCCTGTATTTTGCAAATCATTGCTAGAAAATAACAGTGGCTTAACATAGAATAAGCCTCCTATAGCTTATTCAACAAACCATGTTTTTGTGTAGTGTCTGAAACGATAACTTTTCTAATATTATGAATTAGAGACACTTCGTAGAATATCTGAAGTTGTGATTTTTCATCATGTGAGCCGAGTTTGGTTTCATGCAATGGTAAAATGAAATGTCAGCTTTCTGGACCCCAGTGCTACAGATTTTGCATACACTAGAGCAGAATCTCTGGCAGTTTGCATAATTTGTGTAATGACATCCTCAATTAAACAATGTAAATGACACCTTGCTGCGATGGTGTGCTCTTTGATTTTCCTTGCCTTTGGGAATACCAGATCTCCATCCCTGCAATTAATTAGTTAAAACACAATTTCATTGTACCTCCCACTCTCCTCCCCTCCATCTCCGAGTGAAACTTTCAACTTGCAAGGTGTGAAAGGAAAAAAGAATTTTATCCTTGCCATATGCTATTCTTTCATTGACTGTGTCTAAAGAGATCTTGCACCCCTTTGTACATCTAAGAAATTTCACACGAATTGTATGTTCATTGTACAAAGCATATTCTGTCTCACTCACTTTTTGTTATTGTTCCCTCTTAGATTATTACCATGGGTGTCATTCTCTGCCAGCTGTTTTCCATGGTCCTTCTGTACCGGCTCTTTGTTTCCCATAGTCTTTACTGGGAAGTGTCCTCTCTCTCTTCAGTGACATTGCCTCTAACAGTAGCATCTGGACATAAAAGTCGGCATCACTTCTGAGATCCCTTTGGAGATTTCTTGGCAACGGTGCAATAAAGATTTGGAAATGGAGAAGCTATTTTCAGCAGTAACTCAGCTCAAGAATAGCTAAGTAATTAGAAGACAGCATTTTGCTCTCGCTGGATCACAACAAATGCAGAAGTGATTGGAATTTATCAAAAATAGTGATGAGCAAACTTTTTTTTTTTTTTTTTTTTTTTTTTTTTTTAAGTTTTTGTTATTTTTTTTTTTTTTTTTTTTTTAATTTTTTTGATTTTTGTTTTAGTTTCTTTTTTTCTCTACCTAGGATCGAACTCTCAACCTCCTGTTTGTGTTTCTTTATTTCTATCTTTTTTTTTTTTTTTTTGCTATTTGGATAAAGACCACGTGATTTTAGCCACATTTTCGCTCCAAATCTGCCTCATTTGCGTTAAAGTTCCAATTTTGATAATGATAAATTTAAACTAATTGGATGGAAGAGTTCGGCACTTCAGATAATACATATCTTGTTTAAGGTGGCTTTAAGACAAAAAAATTATGCCGAAGTTTAATAGGACTTAAACTGTAATAGATCCATAAAAACGGTGTATAATGTTTACAGTGAACAATAGTTCTCATTATCACTTTCTTGCCTTGAGGCTTGGATGTAGTTCAGTTTTTAGCTTGATTGCCAGTTGTGTTTTAATTCTGTGTTTGACATTTTACAAGAGCAGAAGGGTGATTAACTAACTCTTTAAGTTAAAAAAACAACAACCCACAGCCGCATGGTTGTAAAAGGAGCGGGTTTATGCCTCCTAAACTGAGAGAAAAAAATGAAATGTGTTGATGCAGTACTACAGTTTTAATCCTGAGAGAATTCGGTGAGGATTCAGTCATAATTAAGCCATAGCTGCAGATTAAATTAATAGAAGCATTTCAAATGTTAGTTTCAGTCATCAACTACCCATGAATTCCTGCCCAAGGATACTTAATCAGGATTAAATTTTCTCTGAATAATTGAAAAACAAAATACTCATTGGATTTGCTGTAATTCAAGTTGGCGTTTGTGTTCTGAGCGGTTGCCATTTTTCCAGCCATTGTAACAGAGCAACACTTGTCAGTGGTACATTTAGGCTGTTGCAGTAAATGCAGACTTTAATTGAAGTGCCTATTTATTGCTCCAAATTAAAATCCTATGAACAGTATCTCCTGTACGGTATGAATGTTCCTGTTAAGTAACTGGTTTATTTATTTCAAGGCTAATGCCTTTTTTCAAAATGTGCTTGTAATTGTGGCCTACAAGAAACTTTAAGCCCCCCCTTTTAAAACTATAATTCCGTTTGTTCATCTTTGCTCTGAATTGCACCCACAAGATTGCCGCATTTTACTGTCTTTGGGGAAATGGATCGCTCTGTGACGTTCTCTTCTTCCTGTCCTTTCTGGTGGATTCAATCGCCAGAAGAAAAAGAGGACATAAGAATATCGTGGTATCCCTTATCCAGTCTTCCTACTTCTCCGTCCTCATACCAGGACTATCAGAAACAGGAATGCAGCTATCACAGACGTAGCTTGTGCAAGGGGGGAAAAAAGTTGTTCAAGAAAGCCCCAGGCTACAAATCCGAAATTGTGCAAACTTGAACATAATTTTAGGAATGCATCCTTGAAAATCACAGACAGTCTAGTCTACAAAAGTGCTGCTTCAGCACAATTCCTAGTAAAGCTGGGAGTTCTTCTAGTTAGAGAATAGGAGGTCTTCCAGTATTTGATTTCAGCTTTTGGAATTTGATGGTCAGTGTTTCTCAACCCCAGCAACTTTAAAATAAGTGAACTTCAGCTCCCACAATTCCTTGGCTGGCTGGGGAATTCTGAGACTTGAAGTCCACTTATTTTAAAATTGCTAAGATTGAGAATAGCTGCTGTAGTAATTGGCTCCTTGCTGTGGCAAACGACAGCATGGTAAAAGTTATTCACTAAAAGGGTTAATTATTATTATTATTATTTGTTACTTGGAACAAGAATAAAAGATTGGGTTGAAAAGATTGAAATAGTTTAGTTTCACATTAGTGGTGAAATTATTGCAAAATTATTTTTTGCATTTCTCATTAACCACATCAAAACTTTGCTGGTTAAACTTGTGTTTATCTGTGTGCTGATAATTTACAGTAGAAAAAGTGCTCTTGGGCATGGATTTTTATAACAGCAGAAACTTAGCCTTTTCTCTTGCAGAAAATACAGCATTTATGGGCAAATTCAAACATTGAGGTAATAGTGGCACTGGAGATCTTGCAGTATCAAACATGACATTTCAGAAAACTGCACAAAAACGATAGGTGCTCTTATATTTATGATTTCTGCTTTCATGTGGTTGAGTTTGGCCCTGCCAGCAAACTTGAAATAGTGTGGTCATGAAGACTGGCAGATAATGGATTGCTTAGCACGTAAACACCAAACCTCAGTGTCTTGGCTGCTGTGGAAAGACACTGCAATCTGTCTTGTGTAGGCTTTCCAGAAGTTACCAGTGGCACTTCTGGATTTTACGGTTTAGACATATAGCAATTATGTACCACAGATATATCTACCTCGAGTGTGTTATCAGATGCCGTTTTGTAGTGTCCATACTTCTAGTCATTCTGGTTAAAATAATGATCAAACATTGTTATGGCATGTTTATGAATCATTGAGTTGAGGCAAGTCTAAGAATTGGCAGAGGTGTCCTTGCATCCTACACCAGAGGGTAACATTAAATGTGGATCGTGGGAACCTAAGAAGTGGCCTTAACTGGTCAGACAATCTATCCAACTAACCAGTTCAGTATTACTTCTGACTTACCTGATAAAGGTAATTGGGTAACATGAAAAGAAGTGTAATTCTCAGCTGTTTCCTGATCCTTAGAAGAAACTAGAAATGGAATTGGGCTTTTACACAAGTGAAGCACTTCACAAGAAAAGCCAAAACAGTTATTTTAACAGTTCCTGTGTACAAAAGATTTTTCACATTGGGGGGGAAAGGACTGGAAAAACCTTCAAAAACAAAGATTGAACAAGCATTGTGAACTTGTTTTGCTAGATCCAGAAGCTATCTAGTTGTGTAATTCTGCAACTTGTTGGGAAAAAGACTTCATATTACTCATTGAGGTCAACAAGATTATTAGATATTAGAAAATTCAAATCTTACACTTAAATGTAGATGTTGGTCTGTCTAGTTAGCATCCAAATAAAATTAGAAAAATAATCTTGCTTTTAAATCCATGTAAACCTTAGGAAAGTTTTTTTTTTTTAAAAAAAACTTTAATTACAATTTTCATGTAGTGCCATCTGTTCCCAGCTGAAATCAAAATATCTTAATTGGCATTGAACTTGCAGGAATGAGAACTCTGACTTCTCTTGTATCATCAAATAAACGATTTGGTGTACAAAAATTAGTTGAAAAAACTAAACTAACCTGTTATATCCCAGCAAAATTC
>QLTV01000806.1:1317213-1321357 GCA_003457575.1 Thermophis baileyi
CCTAATCTTCTCTTCATTAGACTTAAACATTCCCAGTTCCAACAACCATTCATCAGACCTGGCCTCCAATCCCCTAATCATCTTTGTTGCTCTTCTCTGCACTCTTTCTAGAGTCTCAACATCTTTTGTGTATCATGGTGACAAAAACTGGACACAGTATTCCAAGTGTTGCCTTACCAGTGCAGTAGAAAGCAGTACTAACACTTCACATAATATTGATATTGATCTTTATCTCGATCCCTATGTTGATGCAGCCTAGGATCGCATTGGCCTTTTTGGCAGCTGCAGCACACTGCTCGCTCATACTTAAGTGATTATTGACTAGGACTCCTAGCTCCCTCTTACAGTTACTGATGCTGAGCCAGGTACCACACATTCTATACCTGTGCATTTAGTTTTTCGTGCCTAAGTATAAAACTATACTTTTCTCACCACTGAATTGTACTTGGTAGATGAGGCCCAAGGTTCAAGTCTGTCAAGATTCTTCTGGAACTTGAGCCTATGTTTTAAAGTGTTGGCTATTCCCACCAGCTTGGTGTCGTCTGCAAATTTTACGAGTTCCCCTTCTATCCCCTCATCTAAACTATTTATGAAGATGTTGAGGAGTACTGGGCCTAAGACGGAACCTTGGGGTACCCCACTGCTTACTTCCCTCCATGTGGATGTAGTTCCATTGAGGACTACATGTTGAGTGCGGTTGGTCAGCCAGTCACAAATCCAACTGGTGATGATGCTGTCTATCCCACATTTTTCTAATTTACTAAGAAGTAAGCTGTGATCTACTTTGTCAAGTGCCTTAATGAAATCCAAGCATAGTATGGACCCCTGCTCTAAGTGGTGACTGGCTAGTCTCTGTTTAAATGTCTCCTTTAAGGAGAACTTCTTTATCCCAACCCTGAGCCTGTTTAACCAAAATATTAGCTTACATATTCTGGCCAAACATTTATCCTAAAATTACTTTTATCCAGTCATTGTAGCCCTGTCCTTCATATTCTGCATGAAGATCTCTCAGATATTTAAAGATGACTCTCCATTGCTCTCCCTTCCCAGTTGTTTAGCTATTCTGTACATGATGGTTTGCTTTTGTCATCCTGATCGTTCTTTTTTGTGCAAAGATTGTTTTTTCTATGTCCGCCTTTAAAAGCTGCTGTTACTCATGTGCAAATGTGGCCTGAATAAAACCCAAATAGAATGAAAGTAATGCTTCCTGTGATATAAATATAAATGGAATTGCACTTTTAAAAATTTCATATTATTTGAGAGGATTTACAAAGACAAGTAGGAAGCTACCTTTCCCAAGCATATACTTTCCTTAAAAAAAAGTCAAGACATTATAGTTTTCAGAAATACTCAACTGGCTTTCTAGCCACTTTAATATTCACCAGACTGATGTTCATATGCACTTGTAGAACCTGTTTGCTTTTCTAGCATTCCTGCTCACTTTATAATGATAGGCTAAACAATGTACAGTAACCATACATAACACAACATTTTCCTGTTTCCTGAATATTTTCTCTTGAAAATATTGATAGAACATATGTAAGAGGGTCTTGCATACCTCCAAACATAATAAATTGCAAGGGGATAGCAAGTCAGCACAATCAAAAGAATATAAAATAATAATGCTAAATCCTATTGCAATTTAAATAATGCCCTTGCTGATTGCCTACATATTCATCTGTCAGATAAATTCTGACCATGGGCTGACAATATAATATAGACTCATTTGCATCCTTTCATCAGTACAATTTCATGTTTATTTTCATTTCATGCTAGTGGTCCTTGGACCGCTAGTTTTTAGCTTCATATTTCTGTATCCTCATAAAATCCTATTTTCATTTCTAAATCAAAATTAGGGGAAACCTGAATGCTCAACTAAATTTATAAAGGATTGTGAATAATGCATTTGTATTTTTTTTTCCTAATTTAGTCTTCCAAACCTGGAAAGCATATTGGAGACAACTCCCATAATCCTGGCCAGGAGATTATACTACCCCTACTCAGGATTAAGAGAACTTGGCACCAGAGGAGATAAAATAGAAAAGAATTGCACATGACAAAATCTCCACTGACCGACACTTTTATTTACTAGACTGTTATCCTTGCTTTATAATAAGATGATCATGAAAAGAAATTTGACATAAAAACAGAATTTACATCTTAAGGTAGTAGCTATGGCTTTGAAACTTTTTTTTTCCTATCATAAATCAAATTCAATATTAACTTCAGGTCTATTATTCTTGGCCAATTCTATAGATATAGATCCAGTGCTTTGCCAAAAATTGGCTAATCCTGTTTCAAGAAATAGCTCAGCTTACGAGTCAGTGGAGCACATGAGTCACAAGGGCTGAAGGTGTTTAAAACAGCTCTAGCACTCTTCCAGAAGAATATTAAGCCCATGTTGTTAAGTGCATCATATCTGGAATGGTGCATTACTCCCGCAGAATCCCTGTATCAAAGCCAGGAGCCCAGTCCTGCAACCCAAAGGAAATCACCGTGGAGCACAGTGCCTAGTGGTTGGAGACAAGGCTTCATGTCCACAGCAGCCTCAGGTGATCTCCATCCCAGCTCCTGACTGGGTCATCTCCAGCATCCCAGGTGGTCCATTTGGCAAGACTTGGGAGAAGGGAAAACAGCTTGGCCTGTCTCCATATGTGCTGGGGATGGGATGAAGGTGATGTCGGGAAGATACTTTCATGATGCAGTTCATGGGATGTGAGGATAGGCCTTTCAGGTACCGTACCTGTTACGCTATACAGTTATTTATTTTTTAGTGATTTTACCAGGATTGACAGATGCAATATTCTGTATTTACAAATCACAGTTATTGTCACAACTCTCCCACCACAGGCCTTTTAATTTTTTTTTTCCCAATCCAAGAAAGTGTTGGAAAGAAATTATACAAAAGGCTGGAGGCTCTGTCCATCTATCAGTCTATGAGCATGATAACTCTTGGGAAAAGTGAACAAAAAAGAAGTAAAATAAATGAAGAGGAAGAAGCAGACAAAAGAAAATCCAAGTTGGAAATGAGCCGGGTGAGAATATCTCTCCTTGGACACAACTCCCAGGATGGCAGCCTGCTCTGGGCTACCTAGTACATACCTACACCCAAGATACAGTAGAGAAGGATAGCAGAAACACACACACACACACACCATTGCTGTGCTATGCAGAACAAATGCAGGCACATCCTAGGGCTAATGCTGGTTACTGACTTAGAAAGGATTCCAGAAGTTCTCCTTCCCTACCTCTTTTCTCTTCTCTTCTTCCTTGAACCACACATTCAAATATGTTGAAATGTCATCACATTTTTACAGGAAAAGAACAAAAAGCCTGGGGATGGCTGCATAACATTGGAGCTTTTAACACAGAGGCTAGTACGCATCCCCCAAACTGTGCTAAACTATTTGCTTTAGAAGGGACAGAATAAAAAGATGGTTAAGACACCAGGTTTTAGAGATTTGCAGAAGGCAGCCTTGTAATAAAAGTTTTTTTTTCTGTCTGTGTGTGTGTGTGTGTGTGTTTCCTCTCTGAATATGCAAATTTGGAGTCAGTTCTATCTCAAGAGAGACTAACAATGAAATAATTGTTGTTTTATCATTTATTATATCTAATTATAACATACAAATAGTTTAAACCGAAGCCATTTTTGTAAATGTTGTAATTTTCTTTTTCCCCCTAAAGGATGCAGGACCAAGGAGAGAATGGGGCTGAATTGTTTCTGAAACCAATTCCCATACAATATATATTTAAATGGGGTATTTCATATAACTTTATGCTGTGTGTATTTTTTCATGTCCGCGTACCACACTTGCTCTTTAAGTTTGTCACACACACACACACACACACACACACACACACACACACACACACACACCACACACACAGCCTTTCAAAGTCCATGCCATTTAATGTGTGGCACCTGGTTTGTGTATGCGTTCACTGACACTGGGAAAAACTCCAGGAAGGTGGGAGAAAGTGTGAATTTTTGGAAGGGGCTTTGGAGTTTCTGGTTGCCTCTTTTTCTAACGGTCCTTGGCACCTCCTGAGAGTCCGCAAACCCCGTTTTGTCAGCCACTCTCCTCCCTCTTACGCCCCCACCCCCCCCCCCCCTGTCCAAAACCCCCCCCCCCCCTTTTTTTTT
>QLTV01000806.1:1338819-1350669 GCA_003457575.1 Thermophis baileyi
AAGAAGAAGAAGAAGAAGAAGAAGAAGAAGAAGAAGAAGAAGAAGAAGAAGAAGAAGAAGAAGAAGTTGGAATGCTGCTCCTGTGGCTTTCCTTCCCCCGCCCCTCCAAAACTGTTTCATCATACCCCAAAAGCTTGCTGTTAGGTCATCCAATCACTCTGTCCTTTTTATCTGGTTATCAATGGAGCCCAAAGCTTTCCACAGCAGGTGGAAACCTGCCCTGAAAGGAGGGGAAACTCCAGCCCAGTGGGTTAACTTGCTTTATCCCTGTGTCTTAAGAGAAACAATGGAGAAAGCAGCAAAGCAGAAGGTTTCTTCAAAGATCATTGGCAGCTCAGACCAGGACAAAAGATCCAGGAACTGGAAATGAGGAGAAGAATGTTTTCCAGTGATTTCTCTTTTTGGGGGGAGGGGGGAGGTTCACCAATCCCCTCCCCTCAAGTCTTCAGTTACCCTCAGTGGTCTACAGAATGTGGATTGTTCTCAGGATTGAATCTACATGGGCAGGCTGTCCCAGGGATGGGCAAACCCTGACTTCTCTGGTATAATTTGCCGCAGGGCACCCCATTGTGGAGATCATCTCCATTTTCCCATTCTTCCAGTGTATTCTGCTCTGGTTGACTAACAAAGAGTGAATGCAATTGAGATACAAAAGAGCACTTGCTTTTTTAAAACACACCAAGTTATTTAGTGTTGGCTGAGTCATGCTCCACTAGTTCATCTGGTCTTGTAGAAGGTTCTCCAACTGGCTTTTGCCAGGTTGCTCCAGGTAGAGATCTTGCCTCCTTGTGTTATCTGATATATATATGTATGTATTTTGTGTGTGTGTGTGTGTGTGTGTGTGTGTGTGTATGTATGTGTGTGTATGTATATGTATATGTGTGTGTATATACATGTGTGTTTGTGTATGTGTGTGTACGTATATGTGTGTATATATATATATATGTGTGTGTGTATGTGTGTGTATGTATATGTATATGTATATGTGTGTGTGTATAGATATGTGTGTGTGTGTGTGTGTGTGTGTTGGTTCAGGGAAGCTAGGAACTTGGTACAGATACAGTAGTCCTCAACCTATGAGCACAATTGAGCCCAAAACGTATGTTGTTAAGTGAGAAATTGGTTAAGTAAGTTTTGTCCCGTGTTATGACTTTCCTTGCCACATTTGTTAAGCAAATCACTGCAATTATTAGATGAGTAACCCAGTTGTTAAGTGAATCTGGTTTCCCCATAGACTTTGCTTGTTAGAAGGCCGCCAAAGTTGATCATGTGACCCCAGGACACTGTGGCCGTCATAAATGTGAGTCAGTTATCAAGCATCCGAATGTAAATCACGTGACCGCAGGGATGCTATAATGGTCATAAGTGTGAAAAATGGTCCTAAGTCCCATTTTACAGTGCCGTTGTAACCTTGAACGGTCACTAAGCAAACCGTTGTAAGTCGAGGACTACCTGTAAATCCTCAAGTTATAGCCACAAATGAGGCCAGCATTTCCGTTGCTAAGCAAGGAGGTTGTTAAATGACTTATGCCTGATTTTCTGAATTTTTTTGCCACAGTTGTTAAGCAAAGCTCTGGAGTTGTTAAGTGAATCATGGGGTCATTAAGCAAACCCAGCTTCGCCCATTGACTTCATAAAAACACGCCAGCTGCCAAGTGACAGAATTTGGATTATGTGGCCAGGGGGCTGCTGCAACAGTTGTAAGTGTGAGGATGAGACGTAAGTGACTTTTTTCTGGTGCTGTTGTAACTTGGAATGGTTGCTAACCGAACTGTCGTAAGTCGAGGACTACCTGCACAATAAAGCCTGTGAAATGAAATTGAAATTATCCATGGTGTCAATTCATCACTATTTATATTAATTAAAATTCACTCCTAATGCTACTCTTTTGGGAGGGGGGGAAGGTTATCGTGTTTATTTTATATACTGTATACAGGAAAAAGTCCTGAGCTACATAGGAATAAAATACAGGGGGTCCCCGACTTATAACAGTTCACTTAGTGACCATTTGAAGTTACACTGAAAAAAGGGACATAGGACCATTTTTCACACTTATGACCGTTGCAGCATCCCCGTGGTCAGGTGATTTACATTTGGATGCTTGACAACCAGTTCATATTTATGACGGTTGCAGTGTCCCGGGGTCATGTGATCCTCTTTTGCGACCTTCTCACAAGCAGAGTCCATGGGGAAGCCAAATTCACTTAACAACCGTGTTACTAATTTAATAAAACTGCAGTGATTCGCTTAACAAATGCGGCAAGAAAAATCATAAAATGACTTTTAACAAATTTAAAACAAATTTCTCACTTAGCAACATCACGTCTGGGCTCAATTGTGGTCGTAAGTGGAAGATTACCTGTAGGCATCCTAGCTCTCCACTTGCTTACTCTTTTTGGAATTAGAAAAGGGACAGGAATTAAGTTTGCCAGGCCTTCAGTGAATCTTGAGATACAGATTGGATTCCCATGATTTCCTTACATGGTAAGTATCTATGCTAATTAAGCATGCTCTCTGTGGAATCTGGTACTTGAAGTCTACACATTGCCAAGGCTGAGAAACATTGGGCTAAGGTGGCCAAAAAGCAGAACTTGGGATGCAGAAAGAAAGAAAAAAGATTGGTCTTATGTAGCTGCTGTTTTGTAAACAGAAAGGACCTGGAAAGGGAACATGAGCTGGAGAAAATAAGCCACCTCCGATTTCAGCTCCTCTTTTTCATC
This sequence comes from Thermophis baileyi, assembly GCA_003457575.1. NCBI lineage: Eukaryota > Metazoa > Chordata > Lepidosauria > Squamata > Dipsadidae > Thermophis > Thermophis baileyi. The sequence continues at coordinate 1,341,540 of QLTV01000806.1, forward strand.
CTCTTTATTGTTATTTCTAGACTTTGTGTTCCCTGATTCGTAGATGTGCAATTACCATCTGCTCTATAAGAATACTGTAATTCTTTACTAATTGCTTTGAGAGATGGCTTGGGGAGCTTAATATACTTAAAGGAATGTGGGAAGGAGTGAAGGCAACATTTAATGTGCTGAGGATTGTGTACATTTCAGTTCTGTGGAAGAAATTATGGTTCCTGCCTCTAAGCTGTCATGAATCATGATCAATACGCAGCAGTCTCTGTCTACCAAGGAGAAAACAGCTGCAAACAGCCATTGCAATTTCCCCGCTGCTGTTGATACAGGAGGCAATTTGAAGTCCCCAAGAACTGTAGTTCAAAGGGAAGGAGACATGACCACTGACATCCATGAAGGACTTTATAAACAGTTCACAAAGTAGCTGGACATGAATATGTTCACTTCGTATCCAGGAATGATTTACAGAAGCAAAACTTTCATTCAATCTCACTTCATTGAAAAACAAAAGCTAGGAGTTTTAAAATAACTTCGTCATTGAAAAACAAAAGCTAGGAGTTTTAAAATAACTTCGTCAGTTCCAATCAGTGCTTGTCAAGGGTTTGCTCACATAAGAATGTACATGACTTTATTTCTTGCCTTTGGTGAAAGATTAACTTCATCTGAGGGGGGGCTAAGAAACTGGCCATTCTTTCTCTGCGAATAGAGCACCCAGGACCCATTGAAACCTACAAGTATCACCAGTCATCAAGTAAAGAACAATAAGATGCAACCTGGCTCAAATTATCCAGGAATCAAATAGAAAGCAATCCAGTCCGGCACATGGAAACTGAACCAAAATAAATGATCATACTTGTAAATCACTTAGCTGCCCACACAGAAATTACTTCCATGAAAGAATTCAGTAAGAATGGTGCTTTAGAGGGCAGAGGTGTTGTTTCCCTTCTCTGCTGATCATTTATACAAACTACTGTATAAAGTTCTTTCCCTTACTTGCTGATTTATTTCTTTTTTTTTCTTTTTCTTTACAGTGTTTTATGCATCAAATAGACCCTTGTGCATTTGGATCTATTTGTGAAGTTGAAATATACTTTAAAAAAAACAACAACTCTGATAACTGCTTGTAAGTTACATCCCCACGTGTACAGAATAGTTAAATCAGAAACCGATAGTATGCAACATTCTCTCTCATGCGTGTGCGTTCTCAGTGCCACCGATTTCCAGAAACTTACTTTCAATTTAAGTCTAGATACGTTTGGTATTCCAATATTCCCAAGTTTCACTATTGCTTCCATCCACTCCCTTGTGCACTCAACTCTTAAGTCTAGAGCTCTAAATGGCTAATTGCTTTTGCTTGTAGCTGATGGGAGTAGAAAGGGGATTGGCATGCCATTAAAATCTTTCCAGGAGAAGTCTTTATAGCTGCCTTCTATAATTTCCCATAAGAAATCTGGTTATACTGGTTGATTTCAATAGGAGAATTCTTTGCCTAGAGGCACCAGATGAGTAATATGCCATGTATTTCTTATTCCTCTGCTAATATGATAATAAGCACATTCAAAAAAGGCAACGAGCTGTTTACAATGCCTGCGTCGTCATTCCTTTCACTTAAAACGTCTCAGGACTGGAGGGGTGAAAACATGGGAAGGAAGCAAGTCTGACTCAGAAGATCCCTTTCCCCTTTTAAATTACTGCTTGGCTCCCTTCCGCCCCCCCCAAGTAAAAAATAACAATAAAAATAAAAGTATGCCTCTGAGAATGATGCTCTGTCCACAGTTAAAGTGGTTGCTGTCCAAAAACTCTCAACTTCCAGTGAAAGGAGAGGCCCCACCAGGCCAAAGTAACCACCCTTACTAAAAGTAATTTTATATTCCATTTGCAATGATTTTGGAGTTTGGTGTGTGGGGTTTTTTTTTGTTTGTTTTTTGGTTACACAACCATAAAATATTCTCTGGATTTAGGATTGCCTTTCATTCCTAAATAAATTGGTCCATATTAAAACCAAAGCCTGCACAGGTTTATTTTCAATGAAGTCTTGCTGCATTCAATAGCATTTGTCTCCCTGTGATTTTAGGACAAGTTTTTTAACTGGAAGAATATAGAGTGGCAGCTTAAAAGAAACAATGAAGGTGGCGAAATTCCTCTGAAAAGAATGGATATAAACAGAAATATATTTTGAGAGGTCCTGTCTTGGGTGGATGAATAAGAATGGGTTTTGCCTTCAGAGAAACGCTGGTGTTTTCAAATTCAGCCTATTTCCTAGCTGGAATCTTACAATTAAAAGAAGAAGAAGAAGTTACATATAACCCATTTAACATTTCTGTGCAACTGTTACTTTTTTTTTTTTAAGGATCAGAAAACCTCACTAGTCGATGGCCACTTTTTCCTGCGACATATTTCCAACAGTCCCAACTTTTGCAAACTGAGAAGCAGGAAACGTTTAGCTCAAATCTGATTTGGGAGCATTTGAAAAGGGGAAAACAAAACAAAACAAAACACTTTCCGGGAACGAATGTGTGTGTGTGTGGGGGGGGATTCTTGTCAAGGGCAAAAGGTGTGAGTTGAAAGTTGAAAGAGCGACTTGAGAGAATGTCAGAGGAAATGGAAAGCTGAGGGCATCGGGGCGGCGGGGGGTCTCGTTCCTTCTCTCACTGCAGACCCCGTCTCTCGCTCCTTTCCCCGGTGCCCGAGCGGTGGCAGAGAAGGCCCCCCTCCCCGTCCATAGCAAGCCGACCTCGGGTTCGGGCCAGGTCTTCAGCGGCGGAGGGTGATCTGCTCTTCTGCTCCTTACCCGCTGCCCCGGATAGGCCAAGGCCTCATCTCAAGCAGGAGCTACACCAGTGGGACGAGGGCGCACTTCGCGGGCGAAGCGAACTTTTCTTTCTGAACTGCGTGACTCGGAGGGTTTTAGTTTAAAAAAAAGAAAAGAAAAGAAAAAGGAAGGGCTCCTTTCGCAACTGCCAGGGATCAGGTGGGGATGGCGGGATCTTCGGTCGCTTTAGTTCGATCTCCAGCGAGGACAAAATGGAGAAGTGCAGAGGCGGTTGCCTTAAAGGGCTTTTTATCAAGCCGAATCCGTGCCCACGCGCTCCCGAAGCTAGGAAAATTGATTTAAATTAAATGCAGTGGACTTATTGCCCGCCCGCATACGCTTATAACTCTCGGAAGTTTGGCAAGGGGTAAATAATGGCCAGACGTTGTTGTTGTTGTTGTTGTTGTTGTTGTTGTTGTTGTTGTTGTTGTTGTTGTTGTTGTTGTTGTTGTTGTTATTATTATTATTATTATTATTATTATTATTATTATTATTATTATTATTATTATTATTATTATTATTATTTATAATAATAGATAATGTGCGGATGCATTTGTACTGTATATAACGGACAGGAACGGGCATATAGGTATATAAGTGCACGTGCTTATGGGTGAGTGTACATGCGTGGATATGCGCGCGCGCGCGCGCGGCCGCGCGCACACACACACACACACACACACACACACACACACACACACACACACCGCACTTCACTTATTTGCATAGCTTCATTTTTTTACCTTTTTTCCCATTCAGTCCTGGAAGAAGCATATCTATTCAATGCCCTTGCCAAAAAGAAAGAAAGAAAAAAAAATCTATTCAAAGGGCATTTAGTTTCTTTCTTTCTTGGCCGGTAACCCTATTCATCAATTGTTCAGTCTTGTAGATTGCATTCTAATGCTAATCTAGCGTGTTAAATATCTTTTTGTTCCCCTTTCACCATTTTGTCATTCAGTTTATCCAGTTTTGGTCACCCATTTTATTTATTTATGCGCCTGTTCCCATCCAGGGGCTCATGTATTTTTTATTATGTTGTTTCTCTGTCATGCAGTGTCAACTTAGTCTATTCACAGAGGCTACTTGAAGGGCCGGGAGGACAAAGCGTGTACACAATTGCACCGCTATTCAGTCTGGCCAGCTGGATCAGCTAAAAAAAAAAAGAGAGAAGAAAGGGAAAGAAGAGAAAGAAAGAAAGAAAAAGAAAAAAGAAAGAAAGAAAGAAAGAAAAAGAGAGAGAGAGAGAAAGGAAAGAAAAGAAGGAAAGGAAAGGAGGAAAGGAGAAAGGAAAGGAAAGAAGGAAAGGAGGAAGGAAAGGAAAGGAAAGGAAAGGAAAGGAAAGGAAAGGAAAGGAAAGGAAAGGAAAGGAAGAACAGTCACGGCGGAGAGTTGGGGCGCGCGAAATGTTTACTTCTTCTTAGGGGAGAAAGAAAGAAAGAAAGAAAGCCATGTGAAAAGAACGGCCTTACAATGGTCACAGAAGAAAATGCACAATGCTAACAGTTTTCCAAATACTACTGATTGGTTTCCTCACAAAGAGGAGAAAGCCGCTGCTTTTTCTTAGCTCCACTTCAACAAACAACAGCCACACAAAAACCCCAACCCCAGGTTTTGTTCTTGCACACAAAAAAACCCCCAAACCCTCGACAGTCTAAACGGTCCCACTGCAGGACAAAAAAGGAGAGAGAGCGAGAGCGAGAGAGCGAAGGGGCGCTTTTCACCATTTCCCTCTCTCCCTCCTCATTTCCCATTTCCCCTGGGAGAGATGGGGGGGGGGGAGGAGAGAGAAAAGGAAAAGGAGAGAGAGATCTGGAGAGGAAAGGGGGAGGGAGGAGGAGGAGGGGGGGGAAAGGGAAATTGTCAACGAATTAATATCAGGCTTTGAAAAGGCAAGAAATGACCTTTTGAGGTGCGTCAGTTTGAAAGGAGAGGGGAAAGTGAAGGTGAAATTGTAGAAGTTTTCCAAAGCGCCCCCCTCGCTGGGCCAGGGAGGGGGGGGCACGAACTCTTCTAAGCTAATTCAGGGCAAATGTTGGAAAAGACCCTCCACCCGGAGTCTCCCACGGAGGCCACCAGGCCCACTTGAATAGCGGTGAGATCTTTCCAAGCCTTTCGAAGCCCCTCTCTTTTTCTCTCCAGAAAGCGAACGTTTCGGAATCTCAGCCACTTGCGGCGTTCTCTAACGGAATGTTGGGCTCTCGACGTTCTCTTGTGGAATCCTCGCCTCCTCGGCGTTCTTTTTCGGAGAACTCCAGCCTCTTTCGAAAGGGGCCTTTCGCCGGAGAAATCCCAGTGGCATCCCGGACGGGTAGAAAGGGAGAGAAAAAGTCTCCTAGGAAGCAACGTGTGTCTTTTTGGAGACTGAGATTTAATTCCAAACAAAAAACCAGAAAACAAAAACGACAAAGCGTGGTTTGGTCTACGAGGAACACGTGGATTTTAGGGTCTCCCCGCGTTCTGCATCGGAACACGTGGTTGGACGGTTCAAGAAAAAAGCAACCGTGGCCTAGCTTTGAGACGATCATATATTAAAAAAAAAAATTAAAAGAAAATGAATGAAAGAAAAATGTTTATTGGGGGGTTTTTACTATAGGAAATTATAACCGTGTAATCAGTCGAGAATTTGGCCACTTTCCCGAACGGAATGCAAAAGGAAAAGTCACAATCGACAATCAGATACTAAACCGATTCACTTTTTGCAGCTCTAAATTTAATTAAACGGGAATAAGTCAGACTGCATTCCCTTGGACTCAGTTCCGAATACATATCTAGCGAACCGCGTTGTTGAGTTGAAAATAAACTTTTCTAATAACATTTTCATGGAGCTACCCAACTCCTGCTTGGACAGAAAATAAAAGATTTCCATTTGGCTGTAATCCGGAATAAAGCTTTCCTGCTAGAGAAACTTTTACCTTCTCTGCAACACACAAGATCACAAAGCGAGACTGGGGGTGGGGGGGGTGGGGGGGAGAGTTTGCAATTGTGTATTATTTGAAGCCCTAATGTATGCAGTGGATTTACTTTCTAACCCGCGCAGTCTCTCCTAGGGCAAGTTGATTATCTGAATCCGTTTCTGTTCTCTGCCCAGGTTCGATTCTCCAACCCCGAAGGGGGATTAGAAACGCCACTTTAGCAGGCGCTGAAGAGGCGTTTGCGGGACAGGCAGGAAAGGCGCTCTCGTTCACCACTGGGAGAGTTACTAATACCCTCCCGGGCGGGAGGGGAGCGGGGTCCAAAGCAACAGGTTGCTTGCATTACTGCAGTGGAGAAGTGGAGAGCAAAGCTCAAGAAGCCTGTGAAAATGGGATTTCTAGAGATCAGCGGGAAGTTCCCTGTAGAGAAACGACGGCTGCCACAAAGAGGGCGGAGGTGGAGAGCCTGAAAGGATTTAATTAACCGTGTCAGGGCTAATTACCCCTGGACTGTCCGAATTAGTTTTGCATAATCTCTCCAAACCATATGAGTTCACTTAGAACCTGCAAACATAAATAAATCAATGTGGGAGACAACAGAAAGAAGATCATTTTAATGAGCTGAGCTTGGCCATGAAACATTCCTCCAAATCTATCTTCGCCCGCCTCTTCCCCCCACCCCACCCCCGCACCAGTTAACGTGCACCTAGGGGAGAGAAAGTGTGTTTTGCACGCCCAGGGAAGACGGTGAAGGGAAGCAGAAATCCTTTCCAACAGGCGCTAGTGAGAAGACCAGACCGGCTGCCCAAATAAGAGTCTGCCCAGTGACTTGGGGCTTTGCCCTCGAGGTCTTGGTACCCTGTGGAATCCCCCTATTTGCCTCAATCAAACCTCATGAATCCAGGGCTCTGCCACTCTGTTTCCCACATGAAGGAAGAACAAGTTAGGCACCACGAAAGGCTTTGGCACTTCAGGAAGCTCCTTCCCCAAGTAGGCCGCTGTCTCTCTGGGGGCGGGGGGAGGGAAACTTCCCGGCCCTCGAACTAAACTTCCCAGCAAGCGTGCAAAAGATAGCAGCCTGAAGTGCTACGCCCTCCTTGGAGAGAGGTCAGCCTAACAAAGAAACCAGGGGCGGAATCCTAGGTATATTTCACTCGCAGTCACTCCTGTTCTGGTTTCAAGGACCCTCACATCTGTCCTTCAGGGCTTCACATTGGTTGGGTGGTGGGGTTTTTTTGTTTTTTGTTTTTAAATCTTTTGGGGCCTAACCCTGAAGAATCTGCAGAGGAGGGGGACCCTTAAATCCAGAATAAGATCTATGTGAAAATAAGAAACCACCCAAAGACACCTGAATAAATCATGCGGGTTTGTGAAGCTCTTTGATAGTGAAGGGGGGTGGGGGTGGGGGTGGTAAAGAGCAGCCAAACAAGTTTTTGCTCTGAAGAGATTCTGTGGAAACCAGCCTCAAGTTGGCTGTGTGTCCGAGGGAGTTCATGAATGCTGATTCTTTTTAATCTCCCTTTCCCTTTTCAAATGATAACAGAAGTATTGGATTTATTTTTTTTAAATCGTCTTTCCCATTCACGATTTCAAATGGGATAAATCAGGCAACAATGGTCTGATTTAGATTTCCTAGTCAATCCATTCAAAAGTGAAACAAAGCCCGCCTTTGGAGTATACCTTACATTTCCCCTGGCCTAGGTAGGTAAGGGCAATTGAGATTAGCATCTTGTAAGTAACTCAACAAGAAATAGAGGATTTTCTCTTCTCCCTGCTTCAGGCTTTTATTTAAACTCTTTGTTCCAAAATGAACAGAGTGGTAAGTCGGAGTCTAATTGTACAGATATAGCTTAGACGTCTAATTTTAAATTAGAGCACACCAGCAAACTCATTTATACACGTCAAATGTTAAAACCAATACTTAAAAAAACTTTTTTTCCAAAAAACTTTATATTACAGAAGGAGAAAGAAAGAATGAATGAAAGAAAGAATCCCTAAGTACTGTTTAAGCAAGTTGATTCACAAACATTAATCCAAATATACACATTACAAAAGTAAAAGAAAATTGTTGCGATGGAGGGAATTGTTTAAAATGAGCTTGATTCCTCCTCCAAAAATCATTATTTGCAACTGAATATTTATGCTTTTATTAAAAAAATAAAGATTTCTCCCACCCACCCAAGCGGAGTGACTGCCAATCACATGAGAACACCGGATTTTGTTTTTTAAGGTGATGGAGTTAGGGAGGGGGGGAAAAGGGTAAGTGTCTTCTCTTGAACACGCAGGACTGAGATACATTGACATCGTAATAAATATATTATTTCCCTCAAATAGGAAGTCCGATTTAAAAAAAGAAAAGAAAAGAAAGAAAAGCCTCGAACTCAAATGGCAACCAGGAAAAGCGACTCGCAGTTTTGACTGACTCGCAGCCGTCTGAATCTGACTTGAGACGTGAGGGTGAGCCTTACGGGTTTTATTCCCCCCTCTCTTCGTTCGTCTGCTTGGAAGCAAGTCCCTTTGAAGGCAGCCAGACCTAGCATCGAGCCAACGTGGGCGTCGGATCACAGCCCAAACCCAAAAGCCAGAGTTTTCAAATAATACAGCCTTAGACCTAAAATTCTCACGGACAGGTATACATTTTACAAACTTCAGGTGAGATGTGTGGATGGCAGGAGGAAGAGCGAGCAGCCGGTTTCTCTTCTGGGGAGGGTTAAGCGCCTCCTTACTACTTCTCTGTCTTGTATAAGGGCTCTGCTTTTGGTAGGGGGAGGGGTTGCAAACTCTCTTTTTGCTCAGTAGCATCCAGACAGACACGGATTGAAAAGAAAACCTCGCGAATACGTCGGGGCTGGGGTGGGGACTTGGCTAGCATATACTCGGAACTGCGGGTCAGGATAGGACGTGGGTTTGGGGGCGAAGGAGAGAGGAGAGGAAAGCGGGCAGGGGGGTGGGGGATGGAACGGAAAGCGAAGCAACTCCGAAGGTCGTCGGAACCGGGTCTTGCAGACGGCAAGGCGGGATCTTCCCGGAAAGGAAACTTGGAGGAAGCAGCGACTTCTCGGCCCCTCCAGCCATGCCGGGGAGCAAGCCGGGAGGTCACCGGCGGGAGTTCTCGTCTCCGGGAGCTGCAGAGAGGGAGAGCCAAGCGCCAGGCTGCGGGCTTCTCGCGGGGAGCCAGGCGGGGCTGACGGCCGGCGCTCTACTGGCGGCTGCAGTCGGGGCCCCGCGAGGCCGCCCGGCTCTTCTCGGCACCGGGCTCCTCATCAGGGCGCTGATTGTCATAGGGCCGCGGCGTAGGCCGCCGCCGGGTAAGGGTCCAGCTGTGGTTTACCCATGCCGGGCAGCAGGATGTAGGCCAGGGGCGGCTGGAGTCCCGGGCTGGGCCAGGCGCTGCAATTGCAGGGGATCATGTAGC
>QLTV01000806.1:1367385-1417633 GCA_003457575.1 Thermophis baileyi
CTTCCTAGGGGCGGCGTAACAGAAAATAATTGAGAAGCACTGCACTAGACACAGCTTCAGAGGATGCTTTGAAACAGCACAGCAAAGGCTGGAAGGGACCTCAGAGGTCATCTAGTCCAACCCCCTGCTCCCTGGCAAAATGGACTGCTAAATTGGCCGCACCCATCCAGTCACATGACCACATGGCCACGCCCACCCAGTCACATGACCACATGGCCACGCCCACCTGAAGCCATGCCCACCTGACCTCCAAGCCATGCCCACAAAATAAACCACGCCCACAGAACCGGTAGGGAAAAATTTCACATTTCATCCCTGGAAAATATCCTATCATTTTGGTACAGTGCAAAATAACTGTCAATCAAAATGGGGAGAACAGAACCTTTTAAGCTAACTAACTTCCACTCACCTCATCTTACCTTCATGGGAGGGCATGTCATGTGTGTTTCTATCTTTCTCTGCTCTGGGGTGGGACAGTATTTCCCTCCAGTGGAGCCAGCAAGGAGCACTCTGGGTGCAAACATTTAGCCATCAGTGAGTTCATCTTTCTTTTTTTAGTTTAACATTTTTATTGAGTTATAAAGTATTGTAAAATACAAAATACAAAAGTAAATAGAAAAGCGGGGGGGAGGGGAAAAGGGAAAGAGAAGTGAGGACAGGTAGGGAAAAGAAAAAGAAGCACTGACTTCCGACTCTCTCTGTTACAGTAAAATAAGGCATTAATGTCAAATCACAACTTTTTGCTTTTCCATAATAGTATGAACAAGTCATTTCTATAAAGATCTATCAGTCTAATCTGTAAAACCCAAAGTCAGAGTTTCATTCTTTTCCGCATCAAGCACAAAGTTCAGAAGTGGTCTCCATGTGGAAACAAAAGTACGTATGTTCTTTTCTTTAATCAAAGTAGTCAATTTTGCTATTTCAGCCAACTCCATCAGCTTCTGCAACTATTCGTCCATGGTAGAAATCGAAGTGTCCCTCCATTTTTGTGCATACAATACAGTGGTGAAATCCAATTTTTTTTACTACCTGTTCTGTGGGCGGGGCTTGGTGGGCCTGGCTTGGTGGGCGTGGCAGGGGAAGGATACTGCAAAATCCCCATTCCCTCCCCACTCCTGGAGGAAGGATATTGCAAAATCTCCATTCCCACCCCACTCTGGGGCTAGCCAGAGGTGGTATTTGCCGGTTCTCCGAACTACTCAAAATTTCTACTACCGCTTCTCTGAACTACTCAAAATTTCCGCTACTGGTTCTCCAGAACCTGCCAGAACCTGCTGGATTTCACCCCTGATACAATAGTCTTGCTGCTGTCAACATCTATAGTAACAAAGTTCCAAGTTTTTTCTCCAGTTCTTTTTCCATTAGGCCCAAGAGGAAAAGTTCTGGTTTCATTTTTATCTCCATTTTCAAAATTTTCTTTATTAAAATATGAATCATACTCTAAATTTTTTTTGCTTTATCACATGTCCACCATAGATGATAAAAAAGTTCCTTCTTTACTTTTACACTTCCAACATTCATTTGATATACCTTTATACGTCTTAGATAAGTTATCTGGTGTTAAATACCAACGATACATCATCTTATGGAAATTTTCTTTTAGATTATAATTTAATGCAAATTTTAAACCCTTTGTCCACATATTTTCCCATTGTTCAAGCATCACATTATATCCAAAATTCCTTGCCCTCATCGAGTTCATCTAACAGTAACAACATCAAGCCCATGTTTCACCATTTTATGGGGGAGGACATCCTGATACACTCTGTCAAAGGCTTTGGTAAGGTTTTGTTACACTATCTGTTTGGCATTCCCCTGATCTATTAAGTTAATAACTTTATTGAAGAAGGATATAAGGATAGTCTGGTATGATTTGTTTGCAATAAATCCAGGCTGGCTCCTATCAATTATAGATGTCTATCTAAGCACTCACAGATACGCTGTTTAATAAATCAGCTCAGTGATCAGTATAAACTTCAAGCATGTTTATTTATCCCTAATGGGAGGAGGAGCTCAAAATAGTTGGGAGAATGGGCAATAGATTCTACTGCAGACTAAAAATAGAGGAAGCCAATATGGCACACACAAAAACATAGTAAATACCTGGAAACAAAAATAGGACTGGAGACAACTTTTCTGACCTCTAATTCCCGTATACCCATTGCAGAAAAATCATCTCACAACACTGACCTCTGCCATCTTAAGTTATTCATACTTGTCTTCCATTATTCTTTCAGACAAGATTCTTCTGTAATGTTTGCTGTGTGTGTGTGGGGGGGGGTATGTTCTCAGGATGACAATGAAAAAAACTGGGGTTGATATTTCCCTAAGCAATCTGACAATAACACCAGACAATTAGCTGACAATGTGTTGCACCTAAACTTGTAATCCTAGATCCACTTCTTCCTTCTGCAATAATTCTTGGAAAGCTGGTGTTTGTAGGTACAGTATGTCAAAGACCATTACTGTAGATACAAACGTATCTTGGGTAATAGCAATAGCACTTAGACTTATATACCGCTTCATAGTGCTTTACAGACCTCTCTAAGCGGTTTACAGAGTCAGCATATTGCCCCCAACAATCTGGGTCCTCATTTTACCGACCTCGGAAGGATGGAAGGCTGAGTCAACCTTGTGCCTGGTGAGATTCGATCTGCCAAACTGCTGGCAGCCGGTGATCAGCAGAAGTAGCCTGCAGTGCTGCACTCTAACCACTGCGCCACCATGGCTCATAACCCAAACCAAGGAGCCAGCAATATTCTTAAAACTAACTTGGGGAAGGTACTTAGAGGTCATAAAAAGTGCTTTTGCAACTTGCTAAAAAAAATATAGATGAGGCTAGCAAATTGCCCTTACCAAGTACAGATAGTCCTTGACTTACAACAGTTCGTTTAGTGACTGTTCAAAGTTACAACAGCACTGAAAAAAGTGACTTATGATCGTTTTCCACATTTATGACTGTTGCAGAATCCTCATGGTCACTTGATCAAAAGGCGGATGCTTGGCAATTGGTTCATATTTATGACAGTTGCAGTGTCCTGGGGTAAAATGATGCCCTTTTGTGACCTTCTGACCAGCAAAGTCAATGGGGAAGCCGGATTCACTTAACCATGTGACTAACTTGATAACTGCAATGATTCGCTTAACAACTGTGTCAAGGAAGGTCGTAAAATGGGGCAAAACTCACTGAACAAATGTCTCACTTAGCAACATAAATTCTGGGCTCATTTGTGGTCATAAGTGGAGCACTACCGGTACCTATATATTAATTTTCTTGAAGGCCAACCCTTATATGCATTAAAAGAGTCTCACTGGGTTTCAGTCAATTCAGCCAAATTTAACTTCTAGAAATACCTACAAGAGTAAGTTAAAGCACTGAGCCAACTTATATGATATGTATTATCACTGAATTGTCATTACTTCCAGAAGACATGGAGGTCTAGCAGTGTTATGCTGGTCCTAATCTCCAATCTCTTTTAATTGGATTGGGTTGCTCTTCATAAAGGCCTCTGTGCTTTTCCAGAAAAATGGAAGCTTATAGATCAAATTCATTCTTTCCAGAAAAAGGCCAAACGTTGATGACATCAAATAGAAGTAAGCTAAAGCCTTGTGCATTATGTGGCATTTTTAGTCATCGTATTGAAAAAGAAAATACAGTAAGGTGGTGATATAACTATTATAGTTCTTATAGATCAGCGGTGACAAACTGGATTTCTTCGAGGGAGGGCCAGATCAGCATTGTAGTTTTTCTCCACGGGCCGACCAGGGGGAGGGAGAGACAGGACGGACACCTCCTGCAGCACCCTGCTGGCCAAAATGGGGTGTGTGGGTCCACGTGCAGCCCCCTGTGCCCCGTTTTTGGCCTGGACGGCCTCCTGCAGCACTTTGCCTACCAAAACGGGGCACCGGGGGCCATGTGCAGCCTCCCGCCCATGCCCCGTTTTGGCTGCCAGAGGCACCACGGGCCGGTCCTTTGCTATTCCCATGGGCCAGATTTAAACACCGGGCCTTGAGTTTGACACCCCTGTTATAGATTAATGATGGCTCAATGCATACAGTCAAATGACAAGTTGAGAATAAAGACTGTATGGATGCACAGAAATGTTAGGCTAGTGCTGTGTGGAAAAGTTGTCCAATATTAGTTTTATCAATTTAATTTTAATTTAGTTTTAGTTTTATCAATTCTCAATCAATGTGATGAAAAAGCGTTTGCTTTTGAATTTTTTTTCAAAGGAAACAGAAATTTCAGTGAATTTTTCATGGATGGAATACAATGTTTTTGCACTTCTACTTATGCAAGTGCATATCAAGATGGCCAAGATGTTAGTGTGTGAATGGCTTGCACTTCATTGCACAACCACTTTCCATCAGTCTGTGGCCTCCATGTTTCTGTTAAATTCTGAGGGAAGACTGAGAAAGTATAGTTTTGGAAGGCTTCAGAGCGATAGAAAAATGTGTAATAGAAGCATCAACAGTGCCAACTTTTTATCACTTACAGCAATAAAGGAAGTTAAATAATATCAAAAAGAAACATGGGAAATAAATGCTCGAGAAATGCTCGAGATAGAAAAACAGTAACCTCTTTCTCAGGGGAGATATTACAAAGCAGATTTTGTACAGCCATATACCAAACACAATAGACATTATTTTCCCATGGGCCTGTCAATAATGTATTGATACAAGATTAAGAAGCAAGCAAATAAGATAGAAGAAATATTCAGATAGGCAAACAAATATGAAGCCATCTTATTTTCCTTCTTAGCAGGAGCTTTATCAGAGCCCATGTCTGATTCTGAGAGCTTGGAGCTAAAACAGCAACTTGGTTTGTCTTGGCTTCTCCCACTATATGGTTGTATCAATACGTCTGTGAGAATGGGCAGCGGAAGCAGAAGTGAAGATGACCAAGAAGGAGGATACATTCTGAGGGGGTGGTCTAGTCCTCACAGGACCCTCAAAATCTATAGCTGGCACTGCAGTATATTTCAATTATCTTCTATGAAAGTTAAACCCCTCTTAGCTTCTGTTTGTCCCCTTGGTTTGATAGGAAGAGAAGTGACCAAAATAATAAAAGGGAAACATTCCTGCAATTAATTGTCTTCCTCCTGTTCCTGCATTTGTATGCCCTGCCTTTAAAAGGAGAAAAGAAGAATAAAGCTGTGCCTGAATAAGAAAAGATGATCAGCTTTGCAGGACAACGGAAGGGGGTGTGGAACAGGCTTCTTTGCTGTACCCTTAATCCAAAATTAGTATTTACTAATATTTCCTCTTTCTGACACAGTCATTAAGTTTCTTTATTCTTCTGCCTTATTAGCTGAGAACAAACATTCGAGGTTTTATACCCAGTCACGGGTTGTAGAGTCCAGTCTATGGACTGTAAAGCTTATTCATAACCCAGTTTTGTCTGCAGTTGTGTTGGAAAAGAATTGAATTACAGCTTTGGTAGCAGATTACGTTTCTTTGTATTATTCTATTTATATATCTGGCTGTTCTATTATGCATACTCTTCACACAGTCTTTAAGGCTGATTGGGCCATATCTTATTTGCTGTTGGGGGGGGGGGCAGGAAGGGTAAATGCCCACCACAATATGGTTTTGAAAGCAAAATTAAGAACCTACTATCATCAACTTAGAAAATCACTGGTTTTCAATTGCTCCTTTGAAATTCTGTCTACCATTCTGCCTAGCTTACGTTCACTTTATTAAAACACACACACACACACACACAAATTCAAGAAAATGGATGGTGAAAAATGGGAACTGCTTTAAGCTAAAAAAAAAATGTAGAATTTTTTGCTGTTTGGCTGTTTTTAAGATTATTCACCAATTCGCCAATCCAGAAAAACTCTGCATGGTATTCCAATGTTTCTTAGCAGAACCACTTTCTCCAAGTTCAGTTTGCACAGTCTTGTTTGCGCTGCTTCTAAAGTTAGATATTTAGCCTTTAATACAATTGATTGGTACCTACAATTTATATATTTTCCAGAAATCCCAAGGACATCTGCAGGGGAGGAAGGAAAAGTCAAAATCGGAGTCACAATCGCACGATTGAAGCCCAACCCCCCCCCCCTCTTTTTTAAAATAATCTTTATTAAATTTTCCGATAAAAACAACATATAAACAAAACATACAAAACATACATAAAAACACACATAATAAAAACAGAAATTTACCACTTTTACAGCTAATTCATTTCCAAATATATTTACATTTTATACTATTATTTACTTTTAATCACTAGATTAAATCTCTTATTAAATGATCAAAACTATTTCTTCCATTTTAGTTATAAATATCTCTAGTTATTTATATACAATGTGAGAGCGAGAACAATTACACTTTATTTTTTGTTCACCTATTATAACCAAATTTGAAGTTTTTTTATTGTGATTTAACCATTTGTACCATTTTTTCCAAGCATTGTAGAATTCTGTCTCTTCTTTGTCTTATATTTCCATTGTGAGTTTACACATCTCAGAACATTCCAAAACTTTTCTAACAATCATTCCGGATGTAGGGATAGCGTCATTTTTCCAACTTTGAGCGCAGACAATTCTAGCAGCTGTAGTTATGTGCAATATTAAATAACGATCCTCTTTTTTGAATTTCTCTCTGAAGATGCCTAGTAGAAACAACTCCGGTTTCAAGTTGATCTTCTGTTGAATAATTTCCTCCAGCCAGGTTCTTACTTTATTCCAAAATATTTTGGATTTGGAGCATGTCCACCAGAGGTGAAAATAGGTCCCTTGCTCTTTCATACATTTCCAATATTTCGGGGATAATGACGGGAACATTTTTGCCAATCTTGCCAGGAGGAGATGCCAGCGATAGAACATTTTGTATATGTTTTCCTTGTATGATGCCGCCAGTGTCAATTTGAAGCCCAACCCTTTAACTGCATGATCATGACAACCATCTTAATGTTTTTGATACCCTTTTCTCCAATGACCTGTCAGAATGTCTAAGAGAATAAGCAAAAAGAAGCTGGACATACCAAGTTAAAAAAAATACAGAAAAATATGAGTAGCATTCAAACAAACTCCAAAAACAAAAACAAGAGCAGAAAATAAAACGTATCAACTGACATTAGATTTACCAATCCATTAAACTTAAAAGGCCTTTTGGGAAAATAAACACATCTGTTACATTAAATCAAAAAGGATTTTTATTTTCCTTTATTGAATTTATAAAACGTGTGTGCTGCCTTTCAAAACCTGATTTCTCTTAACAGCTGACCACTGATTAAAATTATCAGATAAAATTTTAAATATTTAAATTGTTGACTTTAACATGAACAATAGGCACAACAATTAAAATATAAAATGTGATGGCATTATCCTTTTTATTTGCTATACATTTGTTCATAATTAAACTGACATTGTCAATTTAACAATCATTCCTTTGATCCACCATATTGGCTCTGACTTTGAAATAAACTCAAAGCTGAGTTACATCATACATCAGGACACTTGGTCTGTCCTTTCAATATCTACCTATCTGATTTAAGGTTATTATATCTGGACTGCAAAAATCCAAAAGACCACTGAATGACGGCAACTTAGTCTACACTTCCTTGTTCATGTCTAGCAGTCACCTGTATTTTTGCAGCCCAAATTATGATAACCCTAACTTGAATGAGGCATTATAGGAGATAGTGTTTGTTTGTAGTTTTTAAAGGACATCTTCAGAAGGACATTTAAAGTAGTAATTTTACTTCTCTTATAGAGCAGTCCCAAGGTATGTCCTTTTAGAAATGTCCCAATGAATTCAGTACATGAAACGTTTATGTTTTTCCAAACAACGTCATGAGTCAAAAGTTTATCATAGTAAACTATGTAGTAGCATTGACTATGCTAGGAAAAACCGACTGCTCTCCATGTCATTGTGAAATATGAAGAATATTTAGATCTTGTTGGCCATGTGGAAATAGTGGTGGAACTAGATGGTGAACAAAACACGGGAGACCCAAGTTCTAGCCCCTTCTCAGCCATGGAAACTCTCATCGTCCAATCAATTTCTTTCAATCCAATCTACCTCAGAAGTTAGTTATTGCATGATCAAAAAGAAAGGAGATCCCTAAATAAACCACTTTGTGCTTTCATAGGAAAAAGTGATCGAAATCTATGTGTAAACCATCCACATGTTTGTTTTTTGAGGTTTTCGCGGGTATTTGTATGTAGGTCTGTGGTTATTCGGGTTTTCTCCCGCGTGAAGTTGGAGATGTCATTGCAACGTTTCGACGAAGTCTCATTCGTCATCTTCAGGCTGATTATCAGGCTTGTGTCTTCAGCCTCCTGCTCCTAGAAGCAGGAGGCTGAAGACACAAGCCTGATAATCAGCCTGAAGATGACGAATGAGACTTCGTCGAAACGTTGCAATGACATCTCCAACTTCACGCGGGAGAAAACCCGAATAACCACAGACCTACATCCACATGTTCTAACTACATTTTGGTGGAACCTTATTTTTTCTGTCCCTTGCTCCCTTCTCTTGTCTTCTCAGGTCTTCCTTCTTGGAAATACAGAGGTGCCTATTGGATATTTTATGATCAAATAAGTCTGGCTTTGTTTAGGAGGGATCTGATGTACTGTACCTCAGAGTCAGGGAACAGCCCTGTCACACTTTCTGGATAAATCATCTCAGCAAGTCACGAAATAACTTTTATGTTTCTTGTTAGTCCAGAAATTTATAGAAAGTATAGGTCTTTGCCTCAGAATCAATATATAACTTTTATTTTTTTTAAAAAATAAATATACTGTATGCAACTGGAAACTAGAAAGTCACTGTAAATATAAGATACATTACAATTAATTCTCCCCTTGAACACTGGCATTGGTTCTGTCTGGCATCAGAAACTTTTATAGTATTAAATTTAACAATTGTTCAGCTAATGACTGGCTGTATCTAAAAGAGAATCTCAAAAGGGCTTCAGATAACACAACATGTATAAATCATTCAGGAGGACAATTCATGAAAGAAAAATAATCTGTTTTGGATTATGTTGGCTGAACAAATAGGGAGATTTTGGTGAAGAAAAGAGTATTTGGATCCATTATCTGTTCTGGAATCTTCTGTCTTCCTTATTATTGTTCGGTTATAATATGCATATTTACAAAATTAATTGCCCATTGAGCAGAAATTCTTTTCTGCTTAGAAAACTCTGATGAAACATGATTTCTTACACAGAACACTCTTAAAGAAAGCTGTTGCCAGATAAAGTGGCAACTGTACTTTGAAAAGGAACAATGAGAGGTGACAGACAAACCCATGTTACCAAACAGCACGCTTGCAGTTTTCCACTTGACGATCAATTACGTAAATAGCAAATATAAGTCTGGAGTGATGTTTCACCAGCCCATATCAATAACCCAACGGGTCCTGCAGATTATAAAATCGAAATGACATGAAGTTTTACTCCAGACTCTGCTATTCTGGGGGGAAAAAAATTAAACTTTGCTTTTGAGGAAGTGAAAAGGAGAGTGAGTATATCTTCTAATAGGTCATTCACATGGTCTTCTTTTCCAACATTTACAGATGATAAACAACTACCGCGGTGCATTTAGTATTGCCTCTCTCATTGTTTTGACATCTGGATTTGCAATTCCACAAGAAGCCTCAAAGGTAGAAATTTAAGAGTTTCTAATCCCCTTCCCTTTTTATGAAGGATTTCAAAAAAGTAATTTCTGTGGATCTGAGTTCTATTAACCCATTAATAACTGTTACCCAAGGTACTCAGTAGAAATGTATTAGTTAATCAAGTCTGGGGGAATAAAGTGGTCGCCATCTTCCTACAGGTGATGGGAAGCTTCCAGATATATTGGGCTGTTCACTATTGAAAATGCAATCCTAAATTGAATGGATCCTGAGTAACCAAGGAAGTCTTTTGTATGTTTTCAGTAAGCTATTCAGTGAGCTGTACAACTCACAAACAAGCAACTTAAGATTGTGTGACTGAAGCTACTCAATTGATTATCCTGAAAGACAAAACTGACAGATCAATCTCAAGCATACTGATATTTAAAAAAGCAGAGTTGTCTATTTCTTTTATTGCTTTATTACATTCTCTTCAAAGATTTCTAGGAACTGCAGTTAAGTGTTGACCCATCTTTGGTCATTATTAATAGTATCCTTCTCTGTTAATTTTTTTGAAAGTGAAGAGTGTAGGAAAATGTTATAGAAAATGTTCATAATAGTAACATGAATTGAGAACTATGTATGACTATATCCCATTCAGTGATGCCCATGGAGAAGATGTATCAAAATCTGCAGTTAAAACTTTATCCCATTTTATGTGCATTGAGATGCGTGAAAAAAGTGATATGTCATATGTCATCTTCTAGATTCTTACACCATCGCAGGTCCCTTTTCTTCATTTAAGAGCAATTTACTTTGTGATTATCAAAACATTCTATATTTCCTCATTTTCTTCATTTTCTCAACACTTTTCTTCATTTAACTTTTTCTGGATCTCATAAGTAATTCATTCTTTCATGTCTGTAAAACTGTAACTCTTATATTGCTATTACAGACAATTGCAATTTAAAGATTTTTATGTGTGGCCCTTTTCTAAGTAAGAGCAGTTAACATCAACACTGTCTGTCTGTTCTGCAGGGATATTAAAAATAGAAATAAAGTACTTTTTGTAGGAATAGTAGTTTTACTCCCTGTCCATTGGACAATATATTTATCCTTCCTTATCTACAAAACAGATAAGGCTCGCTATCAATTGTTGCAATGAATTCTTGTATCTGTTTCTGTTCAAGGTTCCAGGAATATAATTCACACAGGGAATTTGATTCTTCTACAACATACACCCTATTTTCTCTTTCCTTTTGAGCCGAGGTGGCGCAGTGGTTAGAGTGCAGCACTGCAGGCTACTTCAGCTGACTGCTAGCTGCAGTTCAGCGGTTCAAATCTCACCGGCTCAAGGTTGACTCAGCCTTCCATCCTTCTGAGGTGGGTAAAATGAGGACCCAGATTGTTGGGGGCAATATGCTAACTCTGTAAACCGCTTAGAGAGGGCTGTAAAGCACTATGAAGTGGTATATAAGTCTAACTGCTATTGCTATTTTGCATCTAATTCTCAATATTCTGTGATTAATCAAAGAGAGAAGCAACCTAGAACTAAGGAGAAACATCTTGACAGTGAGAACAATTATCCAGTGGAACAGTTTGCTTCCAGAAGTTGTGGGTGCTCCATCACTGGAGGTTTTCAAGAAGAGATAGGACAGCTATTTGTCTCGAATGATATAGTCTCCTGTTTGGGTGGGGGGTTGGACTGGAAGACCTCCGGCATCCCTTGCAACTTTATTATTCTGTTCAGTTATTCTGTTCTTTCTATGATCACATGTATCCATCCAATAAAGACTAAAGAAAGTCCGGAATGGTATAGGATCTCCTGCCATGGGCAGGGAATTGGACTAAAAACTCCAAGGTCCCTTCCAATCCTATTATTCTGTTCTTTTTATTGTGATGGGGGAATGTCCCTTTAGAGTAGTTGCTTTGCTTTGTTTTCCAAACCTTGGCATTTTCATGAGCCTATTTTTATTTCCCTGTTTCTCAGTGGGCTCTTCTGCCTTGTTCTGGAACCATCTTGACTTTCATAGATCAGCATTCACTATTAAAAGAGATAGTACTGGCTAAACCGATTGCCAATCCAATCATGCTTCTTATGCATTAAAAGTCCCTCTCCTCTTTCTTTCCTCCTTCCCCTTCCCTTCTACCTTCCCCTATCTCTTCCTCTTCCTCCACTTCCTCCATCCATTAAAATTTTAGTGTTATGCTTTATTGAAAAATAATCAAACAGGTTGTTTTGTGTTCAGCTTGATCCTTCATTAATAATATATGACGTGGCATCCTGTCTTCAAAATTCTAAGGTTTGATCCCTATTTTGACATGCGCAGCACATTAACTTCGCTCTTTCAGAAATAAAATGAAACAAATGGGCATCTGAATGGTAATATCTGAACTAGCCAAGTCCCAGTATAACTGCAAAACAATACAAAGGTATTTTTGGAGGTGGGGGGGAGAGCAGAAATTCACCAGCTCCCGGAAGAGCAATCTGCATTAGCTTCCTGCTAGCTTAATCATGTTCTTCTAGAACAGTCCTTCTCAAATAGAGGGGTGCGCCCCCCTGGGGGGGCTCGGAGCGATGCCAGGGGGCGCGTGTGACCCCGGGAAACAGTTTTCAACTTTTTTTTCCATGCGGCGCGGCCACACGGCACAGGAGGAAGCAACCGGCAGCGAGGTAAGTTAGAACCCACCCCTGCCCTTCGCTTCTTCCCGTGCCTGGGTGGGGGAAAAACACCTCAGGGTGCCCTGATCCATCTTCCCCAACTGGGAGGCTCGGCGCTCTCGGAGGACGATGTTTTGCCCAGCCTGGAAGTTACTTCCGAAGCATGGAGAGGCTTCGCTTTTTCTTCTCCCCAGTGAGCGAAAAGCTGGCGGGCCGGCAGGGTCCAGCCCACAAGCCCCCTCTGGCCCCAGCGCAGGAGCAGCCCAAGCCAAACAGAGCCGAGCTGCCCTCTGTGCATGAAGACAAACCGCCGCTTGCCTTGAACTCCTCGCCGCTCCTGCACTAACGCCCTGGCCGCCGCCGAGAAGAGAGAAAGAGAAAGAAAGCCAAAGAAAGAAAGAAAGAAAGAAAGAAAGAAAGAAAGAAAGAAAGAAAGAAAGAAAGAAAGAAAGAGGAAGGGAGACAAGAAAGAAAGAAAGACAGACAGAAAGAGAGAGAGAGAAAGGAAAGGAAAGAAGGAAAGGAAAGGGAAGGAGGAAAGGAGAAAGGAAAGGAAAGGAAAGGAAAGGAAGAACAGTCGCAGCAGAGAGTTGGGGGGCGCGAAATGTTTACTTCTTCCTAGGGGGTGTGTAACAGAAAATAATTGAGAAGCACTGTTCTAGAATAACCACTTCCAACTTGATGTCCTTCAGATTTCCAAGTAGCACGGTACAGTTATAACACACTTGGAAAGTATCATAGTTTGCTTCATTGCTTCAAAATGATAATAACAACCATAATTTGCATTGATATAAAGAGTCGGAGGATTAAAAACATCTCACATGTACTCTGTTGGGGGCTCAGTAGCTTTAATTGTAGTTATATTACAGGAAAAAGATAAGATACCCATTTATTTAGAAGCATTCAAATGTAATATGATACAAGCAACGTTCCCTCTAACAAGGGAAATCGCTGCGCGGCAGTTTGAAACTGCTGCGCGGCGATTCCCTGTCACGTGCGCGGCCGCGCGGCCGCGCACCTTAGAGGGAACAGTGGATACAAGTAGTCCTCGATGTACAACCACAATTGAGCCCAAAATGTCTGTTGTTAAGTGAGTTTTGCCCCATTTCCCAACCTTTCTTGCCGCAGTTGTTAAGTGAATCGCTGCAGTTGATCAGTTAGTAACATGGTTCTTAAGTGAACCTGCTTCCCCATTGACTTTGCTTGTCAGGAGGTGGCAAAAGGGGATCACATAACCTTGGGACACAGCAACAGTCATAAGTATGAACCAATTGGCAAGCATCCACTTTTTGATCACATGATCATGGGGCTGCTACAAAGGTCGTAAGGGTGAAAAACGGTCATAAGTCACTTCTTTCAGTGCCGTTGTAACTTTGAATGGTCACTAAATGAACTGTAAGTCGAGGACTACCTATACATGTCTATCAGAATACTATTGACCAATTTCAGTGAAGCTTATGCCCAGAGGAGTAGAGAATACAACTGTAGGAAGTTAGCACCCACCCCTCTCCTAGAAAAATGAAATATCCTAGGAAAAATTAAAAAAGGCAGAATATTATAGAATATCCCTAGAGAAATTGAGAAACATGCTTTTAGAAAGGAAACAGACTCACTCTTAGTAGCCCCCACCTTTGTCAATGGGCCATCAAGGAATGGCCCAGCTCACTCATCCCCCCACCCCTTTGTTAATAGCTTGGACCAGTCTATTTTACATAACAAAGATCTACCTCCTTCAGACAGACAGAGTCTGACAGCCAATTGTAGTGCATTACATACACAGGAANGCAGCCGTGCAGCCGCGCGGCCGTGCAGCAGCGCAGCTTAGAGGGAACATTAGGTGGGGCCCAACAGAGGTCATAAAACCAAGAGACTCAGCATCTTTTCCTCCCTTCTCTCCTCTCCCAACATCTGGAAGCATGTGATCCACCTTTTCTGTTCAGGAGCCCCTGCCATGTGCTCCTGTCCACCATTAAACCTTCTTTCCAAGCAACCTCCGTGAATCCAGTGTCTTTTTCCCCACTTGGAACTGAACCCAGAAGGATATTCCTTACAACACAACTTGGTAGCCACCTCAGCATGGATCAGTTTTTTGTGAAACCAGTCCATGTTCTGATGTCTGACAGGCAGCAGTTCTGCAGACTGATATTTTTGTTGGGCCCTTTTATAACCTAAGTAATATGAGACACCATAATCATTAAGACAATTTCCTTTATTTATACACAATGGAGATCTCCAATTCCTGGCCCCACTCAGACTTTAAATTTTAAGTATCAAGTATTGATTTATCAATAACAAGTATCTATAAAGACTAAAAACAGGCTTTTCTGTCTCATAAGATTTAACGATTATTTTTAATAATTTAGGCGTCTCTGAAGCTAAAGTGCTGTTGGTTCAAATAAGATATTAATAGATCCCGTAAGTGTAAATACTTTCAGTGGATGGCAACAAATAAACATTGTTAATCCTATTGCATTAATATAGAAAAAAATGATTATATCAATAACAACAAAAAGTTGCAGACAAATTTTTTAAAAAGCAGCATTAAAATGTTGTTGCATATAAAATATTTTTATATGTTTTAGCTTTTTAGATGTGATTTCTTATTTATTTTGATGTATCTTTTATACTTTTAAATCTTTCATACTCCATCCTCCTTAAGTTGGTCTTTAGGGCATAGAAGAGCATTCTAGAATGCTCATTAAGGCTGGTTTGAGGCACAGATCATCATGGTTTATAATAACTTTATTGTCACTTTGAATGTACACTAATCGGCATACATTAAAATGAAATTTTGTTGCATACAGCTCTCAAAGGGTCTCCACCTCTAATATACACTACATAAATATGATAAAATAAATGAATGAATGAATGAATGAATGAATGAATGAATGGATGGATGGATGGATGGATGGATGGATGGATGGATGGACGGATGGACGGACGGACGGACAGACAGACAGACAAATAGATAAATATTATACATATATCCACATATCCTCAATCACATGGAGAAACAACACAGTCTAGTTCGGATGTATACATGTGCATGGTGAGAAAAACGAATCTTGTGAGTTTCCCAGATGGATGGCATAGGGAACAAAGCTGTTACAGAATCTGGAAGTCCTGCTAGAAATACTTCGAAACCTCCTCCCAGAGGGGAGCAACAGAAACAGACCATGAAGTGGGTGTGTGTTGTCTCTAACAATGCTTTGAGCTCAGATTTTAAGTGCTCCTGCACAGAACCTGGCAATATTATATGTTGTAGCAAGCTTGGTATCTGAAAGCAGCAGAGAGGTGTAAAGTTGACCTTGTGCCCTGAGTATTTATGCAACAATTATGAGATGAGACTAGTAGGGATGTCTTTGTAGTACGGGCATTGGAAAAGTACATGTTCTGCTTTTGCTACTTATCTGAAGTCGCAAGGGCATTGTCTGTCTAGGAAGGGGATCTTCCTGTATTGGCCCTCAAGGACAGCTGAGGGGAGGGCATGACATTGTGCCAGAGTAAAGGCCCTTCAATGGTTAGTTATTTCAAGATTAGTTCAGAATGCCATAGGGAACGCAGAGTACCTGCTTGGTTCACTGGTAATAATGTTGTGGAATTTGGCTAGGTCCAATGGGCGCTCTCTATCTGCTACATACAGTACCTGCTTAATGAATGCTTTGGCCCAATCATATCCAATTTAGTAGAAGACCTGGAGACACCTTTGTATCAAAAGGTGCCTGGTCACTCAACCTACAGCATAACCAATACAAGTTATAAAAAAAAATGCTGCCTTACCTCAAAAACATCTCAGAAACAACCAACAACTGTTACAATCACATGGCATCACTGCAGCACATAAACCAGCTAAAGCCCTCCAAAACATCTTAAGTAAACCAACCCAGTAGTCCAAGAAGAAGAAAAACAAGATTCATCTACAATATACAGTGTAAGACTGTAACTGCCACAACATATGACAATCAGGATGAAAACTAGTAGAACATAGCCATGAGCACCATCTACAAATCAGAAGACAAGATGAACACTCCTTAATTTCACAACACAGGGACAGCTTAATCATAGTTTCAACTGGAAACTGACCATCCTAGACAGACTAAATCCAAAAATGTTAGAAAATTCCTGGAAGCTTGGCACTCAGATAAATCCGCCATCAACAGGCACATGGAGATAAACAACATTTATGCACCATTCAAAAGAGACAATAAAAAGACTAAACAGGAAGCAAAAGGACTAGAATATTTTCTCATGTCAACACACAACACCAGAATTAATTCCAGACAAACAATCAATAAAAAACAACATGCTAGGAACTACCAAGGAGAAAATAACTTCTAAGTCACTGTATATAAACAGCACTAAGGACTCCACAATGGACTTATTGTAGCTCAGTGTATAAAAAAATCAGCACAAAGAAAGGATTAAATAACTCTGCATTTATTTATTCTGCAAAAGACCCTATAATTTAAAATAATGTAATTTAACAATTAATATGTGACCTCACTTATGGTTTTTACATCACATAATATACATGGTGGCTGGTAATCCTTTAATAAACAATATACACCATCTTAATAATCATTTGTTGTACATAATTTCAAAAGGGATTTTGTTAACTTGTGCAATGCTGCTAAAGTACGGTAATATGCAGGATTAACTTTTTGCAAAAGCTTTCACCCTCCCTAAAAGATGAGTAACTAGCTTAGGATAACTCCTTTCTTTGCTGTCTCTTCTATTGTCATAATCTTCTTATAATTAAAAGTTTTCTCTAATACTTAGCCCAGTGCTTAGATCAGTGCTATTCATTCGTAAACCATAGACCACACACTGCATGCAGCTTGCCTAATGTGTGCGTGCGTTTATGTGTGTTGGAGAATACACTTTTAACTTATATTATCATACAATAGGAAGGCTTAATTTGAAAGAATCACAAAATCTAAAATTATACATTTCACTGTAAACTGGGCAGTGTTTGCTGTATTTCTGATTCCCGTATAGATCCCTCTTTTGCAATACAAAATCGCTGTGAATGTTCCATATATGTAAAAAAAAGATTTTCCATTAGGAGGGTTGGAACTCCCTTCCTGACAGTTATGAGCTGTGAAACTCTGAGGAAGGGTACAGTTGAGAAGGATCCTAGGTTTATAGTCAGTGTCACGCTAACAAATGGGACGGTAGCATGGCACAATTGCAAACAATTTAAGCTTCATTAGTGTGAGCATTGTCACCAAGAAGAAGTAAAATTGTTCGCATTGTTGTTTGCACTGATCCGTCCAGATGAGGAATGCAAACTTTTCATCCTAAAATAATTACATTAACAACCTCCAAGCATGGAAGTCTGTCTTTTATAAAGTAAAATAGGAAGATCCTATTTTCACTCCTCCTCCATCAATCGACTCCGGAATGGAAGCTGCTCCTTTCCTATCTGACTCGTGCTCTTCAAATGGTAGCTAACTGACTTTTTCAACTATTATTGCATTTAAACATAAGGACAAGATAAATATTGAGTCACAGCCAGATCTACGATAGCTTCATTGAGTAATGTGGGCAGCTACCGAAAGTTTCTTCCTTACTGCATATCTATGGAGATTCTCAGTCATCCAGGTCATGGTTGTCCTAAAGGTGCTTTTTCAAGAGGCAGCTGGACTTTCTTGTTTTTCTTTGAAGACGTTTTGCTTCTCATCCAAGAAGCTTCTTCAGCTCTTCTTCAGCTTCTCATCCAAGAAGCTTCTTGGGTGAGAAGCGAAACGTCTTCAAAGAAAAACCAGAAAGTCCAGTTGCCTCTTGAAAAAGCACCTTTGGATGAAGAAGCTTCTTGAAGAAGCTGAAGAAGCTTTTTGGATGAGAAGCAAAATGTCTTCAAAGAAAAACAAGAAAGTCCAGTTGCTTCTAGAAAAAGCACCTTTGGGTCTTCCTTACTGCATTTGTGGTTTTTTTTTTTTCCAATCAGCCCTCTTATCCCAGTGCAATTGCATTTATATTTTCAGTGTAACTTTCTATCTCTTTCTCCTGTTGTCTGCACTGGTTTTGCTTTTTATTCCGCAAGCCTATAATTTCTTTAGTCTTGTACTTCCAACTTGGCACTTTGTGCAGCAGAATCGAAGCTACCCTGGGAGGACTTTTCCAACACTTTTGGAGAATAAGAAGAGTGGGCATTACTTGACTCCTTTTTCGTGACCCTTCAGGTTTCCAGATGGCATTGCTGAAACCCATGTGCCAATCACAAGTCTATAAAAGCAAAGTTTTGCTCTTTTCTCTTCAGATTTATTATGTCTCCAAAAATACAAACAGCCTCACACCCTGTCCCATTGGTGCCTCCTTGTGTAGCCTTTTAAAGCTAAACATAATAGGTGAAAAAGGCCCTCACCCCCATGATAAAAATATTGCTTGCCTCTGCTTTATTTGGCCATGTCTTTGATTGATGTTACTTCTTTTTCAGTGAATAAAAAAAAAATCACATTATTCTATAAATGTCCTCCTACATCTTTCTTTAGCATAGAATGAAATATTTATTTAAACCTTTATGAATGTTTTCCTGTTTTGTGCTCTTTTATCCTTGCGTACATGTATTAAAAAGCTGCTAACCTCTATTCCTTGCCATTTATCCTATTGGTGTATGGTAATTCTCCTTTTTATCTCCAAGATGCACCTGGGTCAGCTTTTTATGGTATTATTACTTTCTAAATTAAGTGAATTTGAATTGTTTTCAGGTCCAGGTAGTCCTCGACTTACAGCAGTTCACTTAGTGACCATTCAAAGTTACAACGGCACTGAAAAAAGTCACTTATGACTGTTTTTCACAGTTACGACCTTTGCAACATCCCTATGATCATGTGATCAAAACTTAGATGCTTGGCAACTGGTTCATACTTCTGACCGTTGCTGTGTCCCAAGGTCATGCAATCCCCTTTTGCGACCTTCTGACGAGCAAAGTCATTGGGGAAGCCAGATTCACTTAACAACCAAGTTACTAACTTATCAACTGCAGTGATTCATTTAACAACTGCAGCAAGAAAGGTCGTAAAATGGGGCAAAACATACAACAAATGTCTCACTTAACAACAGAAATTTTGGGCTCAATTGTGCTCGTAAGTCAAGGACTACCTGTATTACCTTTAAAGAAAGATTCAACTGTTTTCAGTTCCATTCTATTTTTAAAGATCTGAACTGTATAGCTTATCCCAGTGTTGGTGAACCTTTTCGGCATCGAGTGCTGAAATGTGAGTGCACACGTGCATGCTGGAAACCGGAAGAGGTCATCTGGTCTTCTGGTTTCTGGCATGCATGTGCGCATGAAGACCAGCTGGCGGCACGCATGCACACACCGGAAACCCGAAGATCATGTTCCCAGCACGTGCATGCGCACTGGGCAGTTGCTCTTCCGGTTTCTGGCGCTCCTGCGCGTGTGAAGACCAGCTGGCCGGCGCACCAGAACCTGGAAGAGCAACGGGCAATGGCTCGCGTGCCCGGAGACATGGCTCTGCGTGCCACTTCCGGCAAACGTGCCATAGGTTCGCCATCACGGGCTTATCCTATTCCTCCTCAATCTTAACTTGTAGGATCTACATGGAATGAAAGGGAGATCAAACTGAATAAAAAGGTTACTTTTCATTAATCAATAGAAGTAATTATTAAATGAATGTTTGTTTACATTCCTTTCTATTTTTCCATTTTTTTTCCTTCTGAATGTTTACATTTAAAAAAGTTACTTAAAGAAGAAAAACCAATTAAAATTATACAAAGAGACGGTCTGTTCTTTGATCTCAAAGTCAAATTGATATTCATATACATGCTAACGTCACATTCTCACATACACTAACATTCGTTTCATTTGTGGAGTTTGTATTTATCAAAATAGCTCTCTCTAATCATAAGAAACAACATTTTGAAAATGAAGACCAAAGTACCCATAGAACTGAGGCCAGAGAACACATGAAGGAAAATCTACTGTTTTTTTATTCACTGAGGAGGAACACTTGATTCAGGTTAAGAAAACAATGAAGGTGAGAAACATAGAATTGCCTTGTTTATTGCTTTTCTGGGAACTGCTCCAACAGCGAAATGTGGTTCGCTGGTATTTCTTGGCTGGTCATTGCAAAATCTTACATGATGGTGTCTTAAACAGGAAAAGTAAGGAATAGGAATAAATGCAACTATTTGTTGATGAATTTCTCTGGTTCTTGCACAAGAACATCATTCCTACAGATTGAAATCATTATGATCTCTTTTGCTCCTTCCTTCATTAGCCTGGCAGGGAATTTTGTACCTACCATTGTTGAATCACCTGAAGGCATTCAGTGGGCAACACTTTTGCCCCATCTTGAAGGCAGAATTTGAGTTTTGTTGAATATCTGGTTGTCACATTTCACATAAGAATCCAACAACCATGAAGAAGAGATGCTACGCAACAAGTAATGTTCTCCAAAGCAGAACTAAAGTCAACATGCAGATCTATCATGCATTTCCTTAGCTGGATGATTGTCTCACTCAAGAAGCTCAAGACTAACTTATCCTCCTAATTCACACCTATCCCTATGAACACTCCTGATAAGAGTGTTCATAGGGATAGGTGTGAATTAGGAGTCTTTTTGGGGAATCTTGGAATCCCTGAAATGCCAGGTCTAAAGCTTTGAATCTGTGGTATGGTCAGATTTATTTGTGTTACAAGAAGGTTCACTTAAACAATTTAAATAGAGAAGAACTATTGACATTTGTGACATATTGACATTAACCTGTTGGCATTTTGAAAGTGTCTGCACAAACTTTTGGGCTGGTAAGCACATTTAACCTTTTGATAATTCTTTGCTCTTGGAAAAATGGCTGTTGTGTGTGCTTACGTACTCACATGGTGCCTTGAAGAAGCATAGCCATTTCAAAAGCACTGATTTATCGAAATGCTATCAGTTAACCACTATAATTCCATTCCTTCAGGATGTGTGATTCAGGGTGCAAACCAGGGGTGAAATCCAGCAGGTTCTGACAGGTTCTGGAGAACCTGTAGCGGAACCTTTGAGTAGTTCGGAGAACCGGTAGTGGAAATTTTGAATAGTTCGGAGAACTGGCAAATACCACCTCTGGCTGGTCCCAGAGTGGGGTGGGAATGGAGATTTTGCAATATCCTTCCCCCAGGAGTGGGGAGGGAATGGGGATTTTGCAGTATCCTTCCCCTGGAGTGGGGTGAGAATGGAGATTTTGCAGTATCCTTCCCCTGCCATGCCCACCAAGCCACGCCCACCAAGCCACACCACGCCCACCAAGCCACACCCACAGAACCGGTAGTAAAAAAATTAGATTTCACCACTGGTACAAACACCAAGTCAACCACTAGATAGGAGCAAAGAGATACCCAAAATTTTGTTTTCTGCCTCCTATGGACCTCTGAATTTTTACAATTAGATCTGGTAGTCTACTTTTATCCCTTGCTTATATACATTTTTTTTCCTTCTGGGCAGGTGGATATTTTTTCAAATGAAGCTGCACATTATTTATGTTTGCTAAAAAAAAAAGTTATAGTGTATCTTTGGTGCTCAAATATATTCTTGAAAATAAAAATGACATTAGCAGTTTCTACTCTGCTTAGCATTTGGGGAAAGTAAAATTTCAGAGGTGGGTCAGAACTTGGTGGACACCAAGGTCACCTTGGCATCCCAGATAATGCCTTTGGGACATGTGACTATGATCATTGAGTTAATTAGATCAGGTTCTATGAAACATTTGTTTCTGAAATGAAATAGGAATAAGCAAAATATGAAAGAGTTCTTTTTTTCCCCAAAAGGAAGGACTGACACTCTTAAAAATGTATTTGCGGTTTTGTTGTTTTACTTCCATAAAATCCTCGGAAGTGATAATTTATATATTTTTGCAGCTAAAAATGGATTGAAAATAAGTATAAACTCACCAAGACCAGAACCAACAACTGCAGGAGTGTTGGTCACCCAAAAAGTAAGTAAGTACAGTAGTAAGTAGGGAGGGAGGGAGGGCAAGGAGTTTGTAATAGTTTTCTACAATTTACCATATACTCCAGCGCAGAATATAGCAAATGGGCTGCCATTCTGTAGTATGTCGGTAATACTTGTATTTTACATACTGATATATCCCTGTGACATACTGCTGAAGGCTAGGGTTCACATGATAGATTTAGGAATCTTAGACCATTCTAATATTAATTGGTTATAATTTCCTTCTATTCCAAAATGGTTACTGTACAGTATAGACAAGCTATGCTGGCTGGTAAGCAAGAGTTGAACAGCCACAGATGCTGCTTACATCACTAAACTTTGCGTATTTGTGTAATTTGTGTAATTACTTTATACTACAAAAGGTACAATTTCTCTTTGCTTGATACAAAGCACATCATGTTCACCATTTTTCACCATTTATATACACGTATAATGTATATAAATAATAATATATAAATGTATATATTTATATATTATATAAATGTATAAATTATGTAATGTATACATTTATATAATGTATAAAATTTGCGTCAATTATTATGTCACTTATTACCATTTATCTCCTCTCTGTTTCAATGGCTTTCCTCAATAACAACTATTAGAATAATATTAGAATGAGGCTTCATGGTAAGGCAGATTGGAATGAAGGATGTAGATAAAGAGGAGAAATGCAATTTTCATTGATGACATGTTGACTATGTAAATCTGGTGCCAGAAAACAATCTCTCTACATCTAGACGGGCATATGATGGAAGCAAAGTCATGTGGCATTTGAGCAGATATTATCTTTGGCCCTATTCACAAATTATACAAACAAGTGCATTGTAGGTGACAGTCAACCATAGAATAAATCTCTGGTCATTAATTGTGTTTTATAAATGGCTACCACCATTATTAATATGCAACATTATATTTCAGCTACATTAGCATTCCAGGTACATTGTCTGAATCATTTTACAGCACTCTGAGGTGGAAGGCATGCCCGGGGAAAGGAAAACACAGAAGAAGTTTCCAGAAGAAACTACTTCTGGAAGAAGACAGAATCCAGGGAAAAATAAAAACTTAGCTGTCTCATACTGGCATAGGTTTGCCAGAAACATGAAAAAGGATCCCAGAATTTCTGAAGGGATGCAACAGTTTGCCTGAGTCTACAAAGAATGTTGTATACATACGTTATTCCAGGTTGGGACTTTAGATCTATTCAAAATATATACACACAAGCAATCTTAGAATTCTCCAGTTTCTTTAAATATCTAGAAGCCTCTGCCAATCTGAGGTTGAGTCATCTGAAGCCCAAAAATTAGAGCTTCAAAAGAAACTAAGTAGGTGCACCCTTGTTGATTTACCATGATTAGTATTAGCATTACTTAATTACTGTTTTTATTCCTGAAGCCTGGATGAATTTAAGAATGGTGACTTATAGGTAGCTTTCAAATGAGCTATGAGTTCATAGTTAAAGCAAGACCGTGGCTCTAGGTTCAACTGCTAATTTTTAGGTTCCAAACGGAGGGGGGATATCATGTTGACCAACAACCAAAGCTAGTCAGCTATAATGAAGACATTCAATTATGGTCAGGATATGACATTCAATAACATTCAGTGACATTCACGGGTGGACTACTGGTGGGCAAAATGTTTCAGATTCAGAAGTTGTTGTCTTCAGAATGCTCCATTTCAATTTGGAATGGTCTGGTCTTACCTGAAAAGTTCTAGTGAGGATCCAACTGTTCTAGAAATGTTCCACGCTTGAAATGGACCTTATTTTGAGCTCAGAACCTCCATTTCTCTTTGAAACAGAACCGTTTCAAGCTGAAAATACGTTCAAAATGTTTCTACAGCTCTGGAAACTTCTGGCAAAGCTGGAACAACCTGTTCTGAAGTTGGAACAACAATTTTGAGCTTGAAATTGGACATTTCAAGCTTGCACAGTATGGAATTCCCCCCTTCTCTCCCCTCCCCTTTCCCATGCAATCGTCACATCATCATCATCTTCATCTAAGTCATCTAAGTTCCTGTTCTTTGGAAAATGTTCTCCTTTATTCAGGATTCATTTAAAAACATTACTTAAGTAGGTCTAACATGTTCAGTGCTGTAGAATTATGCACTGTTAGACTGAGATCCAAATTCATTCTTTATTCATGATATTATTCTGATGTGAAAGCAATAACCCACTGTTTAGGTACACTCTTTATATTTGCATGCTAATTATAAGCTGAAGCACAATTGACAAGGAGGGATCAGGTGCTCCTATCATTTACATTTCAAAGTCAACAAAAAAAAATTGCTTGAACTTATTTATCTCAAAGATTCGTGGGAGAAGGAGAATGAAAGAACTTCATTATGCCTATGTAGGTGTGGCATATTAATTTTCTTTTTTGCGCAATATGTAGACATTATCAGGCAATGCAATTACTGTACATTGATATGGCAAAGCAGTTACTAAAGAAGTATTATGGAAATTGATAGCAGGATTTCCAAAGCAGTCGAATGCATTAATAACAAGGACATTGAGAGCTGGTGTACATGATCCTGTACTTAGGAAGAAAAATGTCAGTTCTCTTGTCTATGGAGATACTCAGTCATCCAGGTCATGGTTGTCCCAAAGGTGCTTTTTCAAGAGGCAACTGGACTTTCTGGTTTTTCTTTGAAGACTTTTCGCTTCTCATCCAAGAAGCTTCTTCAGCTTCTTCAAGAAGCTTCTTCATCCAAGAAGCTTCTTAGCTTCTTCAGCTTCTTGGATGAGAAGTAAAATGTCTTCAAAGAAAAACCAGAAAGTCTAGTTGCCTCTTGAAAAAGCACCTTTGGGTCAGTTCTCTTGGTGTATCGGATCCAGATATTCATTCTGTCTTTGTCCTAAAGCTGGTTATTGGGGTGGTGTAAACTAATAATATTGCAGATTATGCAGAAAATTGGAGTTTCAATCCCTTTTGTAAACTCCCTTTTATATTTACTTTTGTAAAGTTAAAGTGGGGGAAATGCCAAAGGTTATTTTGTAATTTTATGATTTCCTTAATATGTCTTGTTCAAAATTAGTATCTGCATGGGCAATGCCACCACAAATGATATTAAGTAGTCATTTGATTATAGTCTCTCCAATACAATCTATTAAACCCTTGATGAACACAATGAGATTTTAAGACAGAGTATTGCCATTATCGTGGCTGCACTCAATTTTAATGAGTTGCCAAAATAGATTTGAAGGGATATTTATACCTTAAAGAGGATGAAACCGATTCATTAAATTCAGCTCCCAAATATTTTCCCCATTTTTTAAAAAGGAATTTTAAGAGTCTTCCCTCAGCAGGTAGGTTTCTTATTAATAACATTTTGGTCTTCTGGTTTTTGTTTCCTTCCTTGTTTTTATACTGTCACATCAATTTAGTGATCCAAGAGTTGTGACAGATTTTTTAAAAAAATTTAGGCTATATTTGTTTAAAAAAATACAACTAAAGAAAGAACTATGCATACAATAAATGTTGAAAAGATAATAAGTTTTAGAAACCATTGTTTTTTTTTCATTGCAGCTATTTTACCAAATAACGATAAAGGAGTAAGTTCAGCTTTGATCTTTCACAAAAGAATCATAATTATAATTAACCCGTGTCAGTCCTTCGTAATAATTTCTTCTAAGTATTTGAATATCCCCCAATTGTCATGAAACCCAATCAATTCTTCAAGCAGAAATTCTTTATTGATTAGCAAGCCAAACATTTGCCCGTACTCCAAAACCGACTTCCAAATCTGCTACAGTGTGAAATCTATTCTATTCAGGCTGCAACTTTATTAGGATTTTTTTGGGGGGGAAATCTCTTATCAGTTTATAGTATGTCTGTTTTATAAGCAAGACCTTGAATACAAATTAAATTCTTGTTTCTCTTAATATTTTAAGGTACTACAAAGTGAAATTTAGGAGAAAAATGGCCATCATTGTTATTTATTTGAAAGAATTCTGAATGGAATCCATTTTTACTAATTACTGGTAAATTGTGCAATTATTCTGAGTCATAGCTGTTATTAAAAAATTTTGAAAGAGAGATTTTGACATTAACCTACAAACCACATGTTCAGCAGAACCATAATCTCCAACTACAATTCAGATTGGCCTGAATTTCTCATCCCTCCCTAATTATTGGGACAACGAGACTGATTTGCTGACCAGAGAAAAACAGAAGATTTATGTTTAGTCCAAAAACTTATTTTTGTTTTCCAAGCACAAAGGCTGGTTCTTCAAACTCTGAGTTTTGATCCTACATGTATTCAAGTGACAACAGATGTTGCGTTATGTTCCTGGCCTATTGGAGTTCGTATTATGGGAGTTCTGAGCTAAACATAGCGAGGCCCTGATATCTCCTACCAAATTACCTTCTTCGAATTCTCTCGTGTTTTACTTATTTGCCAGATTTTTATATTTTCTCTGAAAAAGGCTAGTGTACCTAACATGTGATTAGCCAGTTTTAGAGATGTGAAGAATGTGATTTTCTCCAATTCACATTCAGATGTTATATTATCTTTCCAAGACACATGAAGTACGGGCCCGCACCCATAACAATATGAGGAAATTAGGCTGTGATCTATCTAGCAATAGTAATACGTTCTGTCTCGAAATGGATCTGTCTCAGCAGTACCTTTTGAAAAGCTAAGCATCTTCTTTAGAGGATATATTTTGGTTGAATCTACTTTAAGAAACAGACTCCCACTTTCATAAGAATAATTTGGAAACTCTGAACCAGAGGTGGGTTCCTGCCGGTTCGGACTGGCTCTATAGAACCGGTAGCAGGAATTTCCCCCCGCTCGCCGAACCAGCAGCGATGGCTGGCTGGACACGCCCCCGAACCGGCTCTCTCGGCGGCGCCATAGGTGCCGCCATCTTATTTTTTGCTTCTGCGCATGCGCAGAAGCTGTTTTTTGCTTCTGCGCATGCACAGAAGCTTGGTTTTTAGCACTGCCCATGCGCGCCCACGCAGCGCTTGAGGAAGCGAACCGGCACCGGGGTAAGTCAGAACCCACCCCTGCTCTGAACATGTAAACACTTTGATCTATTTTAAGCCAACACCAGCACATTCCAATTCCTAATAAAGGGACACTCAAATTTATTTGTAAAGATTTGGCTGAAAAATCACTAGAAAATAATGCATACGTGCTTCATTGTCTGAAACATTTAGTATTATTGCATATGTATGAATATATTTATTTTGGAAACCATTTGCATAAAAATTTTGTAAAGACCTCACTTATGATGCAATTCCAAAATCCATCATATACAATCTTTCACCATCGTTTTAGTTTTAGTGAAATTAGTGAAATGACACCACATTTCCTTCCATCTTGCTATATTCACTGGTGTCATTATCATACATTAGAAAAAGAAAACACCCTTATAGGGCCAATAAATGTGGAAACAGCAGAAGCATGCCTGAACATCTTCCACCTCTGTATATTGTCCACTCCTTTTTGGCAACATTACGCAAGCATGAAGGAGCCAGCACATTTAAGTCTCTATATCTGAAGTATTCAAGGCAGATTTGAATCCAGGGCAGCCTGGTTTTCTCTTCATGTTTTATGTCATCCAATCGATGCTAAACATGCAGTCCCAAGTTCATGCAGTCAGCATCAACACTGATAATTATTGTACAAAGGGACTAGCTTTTTGACAGAATCTTACTACTTTCACCTGTATGCACTGAACACACAAAGTCAGCTTTTTATATTAATTGTTTCGCATGTGACGTCTTATAACTTCATAGCTTGTATGTGAATATGTGAGTGGCCATTCTTAAAAAAATGTGAGCGGTTGATAGGCAGAATGGACATTATTTCTCTGACACCCTCCATTCACATCTGTCTAAGAATAGTGTGATTCTGGAATACCAAAAAACCAGCCTGGACTTCTGAATATGATTGCCCTGCAGGCAATTTGTTATATTCAAGCTGCAACTGAAAATTTTAGTATACTT
This sequence comes from Thermophis baileyi, assembly GCA_003457575.1. Lineage (NCBI taxonomy): Eukaryota > Metazoa > Chordata > Lepidosauria > Squamata > Dipsadidae > Thermophis > Thermophis baileyi. The sequence goes on from QLTV01000806.1 coordinate 1,395,531, forward strand.
ATCTTGAGTAAATTTGCTTCATATGCTATCTATCACTTGTAAAACTGAATTAGAAGTAGGGAGATGTTCACATGTCTTTCCTGATTCCCTTTCTCATCTCCATTACATTCCCCCCACCCCTCATCTCTTCTATCTTTTTTCCCCCAAGATCCAGATTATAAACTCATGGATTTTATCATGTGACATGTAATCAGTGATATTATAATGACACTAACCAACACAGCAGCAAATTGACAAAACATCTTTCTAGTTTTTTCCTAGTTGTTCGTAATTCATAGTGTACTACTAACCATAAGTTGCTTAGAGTAAACAATGTAAGTTCACCTGGACATCTGAGTCCTGAAAGAACACAACGGAGGGAGTGTTACAGGGGTGAGTTCTGGCTTACCTCGCTGCCGGTTTGCTTCCTCACGTGCTGCGTGGGTGCACGGGCGCACGGGCGCGCGCATACACAGTGCTAAAAACCCAGCTTCTGCGCATGTGTAGAAGCAAAAAACAGCTTCTGCGCATGCGCAGAAGAAAAAACAAGATGGCAGCACCTATGGCGCCGCCAAGAGAGCTGGTTCAGGGGCGTGTCCAGCCGGTCATCGCTGCTGGTTCGGCGAGCGGGGGGAAATTCCCGCTACCGGTTCTATTGAGCCGGTCCGAACCAGCAGGAACCCACTTCTGGAGTGTAACATACTTGAAATAGAGAGCTCTGCACTATACATCACAGAGATATCTTCTATTGTACTCAAAGCTGACAAACCTTCTAATCTAAGGAAGCTATTTTATTTAAGCCACCACAGCTCCATCAAGTAAATCCTTATAAGTGATCTGTGGTTTACAGATGCATAAACCTGACTGCTTGTCTGTGAAAGTTGGTTATTACCGTCTGAGTTTTGTAATTTTTCAAGATGGACCACACATACCTTGTTTGTTAAAGCCTATCAAACAGAATTGGAATTATATATAACCCAGAATATCACTCTTTTTTTCTTTCTTTCGTACTATTGCCTCCTGATGACCATCTAGATTAATCCCTGTAGTTTTTATTGTCAAGATTTCGTGAGAAATGAAAATGTTTATCGTTCAGAACAATAAATATTTGTTGCTCAAATTTCAGAATATGGACCAAATGGTTTAGATAGAAAGTGGAAAACTTGGAGAAACATCTATTGAAAGAAAATTTTGCCTCTGCTGTTTCATGTTAAGTCAATGGACTTGATGGGCAGGAATGATAGAACTTCAAGAAGGTGTGAGGTCAACAGGGCAAACAATTATACAATTGTCATGTACTAATAACCAGGAAATCTGGCTAAATAAATTGCGTAAATAAGCAGCATAATAGTGCATGTAGTCAATTCACTCCCATTTAGCCTCTTCTATTGTATAAGAACATTAATACAAAATTGGAGTATCTTCAAATGACAACAGAATGTGAACAAGACAAAACAAACCAGGATCATAAGCTAGCATTAAACTCAGATTTCTTGTTTGCCAGCTAACCCCAATTACTAACCCAAGTTCAAACGTCACATGAACCTACCTTCTTCACATTTCCTAGCTGGAGGGACAGCAGGAAAAGTGCAGCCGTGGCAATCAAGCTACTCTGATCATGGTTTATTCAACCAGCCTTATTGCTGAAGTGAACCATTCCGCTGTGTTGTGAGTTTTTCAGAGGAGAAGAGAGATGTATACATAAAGAATGCATTTCTCTCTCTCTCTCTCTTTCACCTTGTCCTTGACTTTAATCAACATTTGCCTTTATAGAAAAATAATTGACATTTAGGATCTTCTGAGGCGCAGCTCAAGCAAGCGTAATGAGAAACACATCAGCTGACCTTTCCTAAACTATGATCCCCAACAAAATGGTACAGATGTCACATTTTCCCTTTAAAAACAAAACAAAACAAAACAAGGGAATGGCATCTTTTGTGGCGATAGACAAGATTATATGGTACTTTTATTTTAAAATAATTACACAGGGACCTTCAGAGTACTTTTCAAAGGTCATATTCTCATCACATAGCCAAGATTTCTTTCTTACTTCTCCTTTTGTCCCACCAAATTCAAATTTAGCAAAGGAAAAAGAAAGAGCAAGTGCATGGGAGTGTGTGTGTGTGTGTGTGTGTGTGTGTGTGTGTGTGTGTGTGTGTGTGTGTGTGTGTGTGTAAAATTTTTAAGATGAATTTGTGTGTGTGTGTGTGTGTGTGTGTGTTTCTTCCTTCTTCCTTGTGGTGGAAAACTGAAGGCAGTTCAAAGTCCCTTCGGCTCCCAGAGGGCTGTGGGCTACGATAGGCTATTTCCTACCATTTAGCTCTCTCCATTATCACAGCCCCTTTTTCTTCATTATTCTCCACTTATCACATGCAGGATCATCACAGAGTCTAAATAGAGAGTTGTAATTACTCGGCTGCCACCTGATAGAAGCTCTTCTATCATCTTTATCTCGCTAGGCCTTGCCGTTTCATCACGGGATAAAACTTGCCCAAAGCAATGCCTGCGATACTACATCTCAGAGATACATTTAAAGTTTACTCATTTATCGCAGGAAAATGCTGAACCCGTGCAATTATTAGATACACTTGCCAATTTATTTGTAACAGGAAGGCTTCTTAGCTCCTCATTTCTGTCAGCGATTTATTCAGCTCTTCTTGAAAACATTGAGGTCACTTTTGGGTGCTCTGATAAAATGTGAAATCGAGAAAGGGGAAATGAGGCAATGGGGATGGGGGAGAATGTCCAGAAATAAAACTGCCGGAAAATGCAGTCATCACAATCCCAAAGTATATCCCCCAAAGTGTAGGTTAAGGGAGGGGGTGTCTTCATTTCCTTGCCGTTTGCTGCTGATAGGATGCTAATGATTAGGGTCCTCGCTGCCAAGATTTTTAGAACCACCAAAACTAGGAAAGACATGATCTCTGTGGTCACATTCCATCAAATAAAGGACTAGACAACGTTAGCATTTTCCATATAAAATTTTAGTCTCCTAGTTCTCTCTTCCTTGCTTATACACAATGTTTATTCAGTAGTTTGGTAGGTTTATTTCTCTGGCTTTAAATATTTAATATATTTTTTCTCCTTTTGCAATTTGCCAGTCAACGTGGAGGCTATGATCAAAGCTGCCCTAAGAAACACAAAAATTGAGCACTTCTTCAATTGCGTTCATGGTTGGTGGTCCATCATTGGAGGTTCTCAGAAATAGACTGGATGCCCATTTGACTGGTGTAAGGCTCCTGCCTTGAGCAGGGGGTTTGGATTAGAAGACCTCCAAGGTCCCTTCCAGTCTTACAATTCTATGATCTATGAACCTGAGCTTTTTCACCAAAACCTACAGAAACCCAGCTGTGATTTCCAGCTGTGAACACCTTTTCCTTCTCTGTGAGTGTATGATGAAGCTAGAATAGATTGTTACATAGGCACACATATTTTGCAAAACCATAATGCAGTTGTCTGGTCTGAATTTTGTATCTTCAATGTTGTATGAACACATTGATTGATTTTAGGCCACCCAACTCCAGAGTGAGTCTGGAGCCTTTGGAGCTACTCCAATGGTTCTGAGTCCTGAACTCACGTTTTGGGGTTACTACATTGTGTAAATCATCTTATTGTGGTTTCTTCAAAAAAACCAAGTTAAATAAACTATAGTTTAACATGTTTAATGTGCAGTGCAAACCTGCCCATTAATATCTTATGGTATGTTCTATGCAATCATGATATTAAATTCTTTAAAATTCAGCTCTTATTATTGTGTTAATTAATATAACCACTGCAAACTGTCTCAACTTTTCTTTCTATCTACCTCAGTCTTTGTGAGCAACATAGAATAGTGAAAATGTCACTCACTAGCTTGCCAAAGGGGAGCCCCTTCAAGCAACCAACTTTACAGTATTGCGTTTTGGTTTTTTCTTTTTTCTTTTAGTTTTAGAAAACACTAGAAAGTCACAGTTGATAAAAACATACCTGAACAGACAAATGAAGAAAAAATACAGAATGAAATGTATGTGTATCCACACACACACATACATAGTGTGTGTGTAATTGTTTACAATTTCCTGAATGGCACTTTTGAGGCCTTATTCCTGCTCAGTGGCAGAGTGAATATCAACACCTTATTCCATATTTAAATGCCAGAATAAAATTAGCTTGGGTTGAGTTCCTCAAAACAGCCTAATCCCCATGAACTTAATGGAAGCTGCAGGCATTCAGTATTTTTAATAATCTACTCTCTTTTTTAGTTACCTTAAAGGCGAGTTTGAATTCTTCAAGCATTTTCTCTGCATCTTAATTTTTCCATTTACCCATACAATTATAAATACTACCAGCTCCTTTGCATGATAGTTTGGAGAGCCTTATATTAAGGGTCATAAAAAAGCAAGTTAATTACTGTATTGTTGTCATTTCCATTAGGTTTAGTCTGGCACTTCTGAGCAAGAGCATTCTTTTGAAAATTACACCTTCTCATTATTTTCAGAAATGAACATGAAAAGATGTTTGGGTCTTGAAATATGAAAAACAAATTGTCTTTCCTGTCCCAATTTGATGTTTTCCAGATGTGCTATAAAGACAACCTGCATAATTCCAGATCAGCTTGACCACGCCAGCTGGGAATTCTGCAAACTGTATTTCCAACACACTTGAAATGCTAGGTTTAACCCAAAGGTGCTTTTTCAAAAAGCAACTGGACAAAACCTAGTCCTTTTGAAAAAGCATCTTTGGGACACCCACGACCTGGATGACAGAGAATCTCCATAGGCAATAGGTTTAAAGAAGGTTCTTAGAACCACAGCATCTTCTGATTGACAGAAGAATGAGCTTCTATCTAAACTCGTGCTTCTCAATCTCAGCAATTTTAAGATGGATGGACTTTAATGTGGGTGGACCACCCAATATGCTGTCTGGAAAATTCTGACAGTTGATTTCCATCCACCCTAAAGTTGCTGAAGCTGAGGAAGACTGATCTAGACCTCTTTTTTTTTCTTTTTTTTTTTGAAAACTGGGATCAAAGTATTCCTTAACATCTTTCTTTTATTATTCATTTATTATTATTTATTAGAATCTCAGAATGAGTGTCGTCTCTTTTCCCCAGAGTTTCATATTGCTCAGAACTATATTGAAAAGCCCCACTGTCTCTAGCCGTCTCCTGTGTGATATGAGACCATAGCATAAAATTCCAGGATTTTCTACAATTGCCTCAAGAAGCCAGCTCCAGGTAAGAATTTAGAACATTGTCAATTGGTGGGATGAGTAATTCATATAAAGGGAGATCATTTGAATTTTCCTTATGTGTGGATGTGGCAATACAGATTGCACTTGATACCACAAACAAAGACTCTTTCATAAGTCTGCAACCATCACATGCTAAGTGCCTTTACACAATGTGGAAACCTAGTCTGATCATGATCACTGCTCATCTAGAGACAGCAAAGATCAAGGGGTTGACCCTAATTTTCCCATTAGTGTGCGAACTATAACAATCTGGATGACCGACACGGTTGTCTACTTTTGTAATGAAAAGCTGGTATTGTTACATTGTGCATGAAGAAAGTTCACATCTACTACCTACTTAACAGAAACTTTCCTCAGTTATTGAGCTGAACTTGTGAGAACTCAAGCTGTACTTGAGGTTTGCGTGTCCTATCCCTTTCCCCCTATATCTTTCAAGTGTGTCTGGTATAATCCTTCCTATTGGGAATTTGCACTTTGAAAAGCAAGTTCTGTGTGGATGTTTAAACTTGTCTTCACCTGTGTAGAAAAGTCCTTACAATCCAGATCCCTGAAAAATAGCACATGAAGAATGATCAGTCTTTTTTGTGCTTCATAAATGTGAGACCTGCTGCACAATACGAGGGGTTCTAAAATTGTGGGTTGTGGTGGGATTACACAGAAAGAGCAAAAGAAAACGAGGCCAGGATGTGTGATTCTGTTACGGTATTCTAGAGAACTTCAGAAATTCTTGTTCTGGACTTATATATCAGTTATGTAACTTTGGGCTGCAAAACAAAATTAAGGTTTCAAGATTTCTTACTAATGTGGAATGGAGTAAAGTTAAAAAATTAGTAAGCAAATAAGAGATGATGTTAGAACAACTCAACCCCCAAAGAAAACAATCCTCCTGGCAGCTCATCAAGATAAACCCAACACCTTAAAATTATTTAATTTCCTCTTGCATTCTCATTCTGGCAAATATATAATAGAAAGATTGGAAGATTCTTTACCTGGCATTCCAGGTGTGGCTTGCATTCCAAAGACTTGGAAGAGGTGATGGTTAGGGTTAACTTAATTAGCCATCAGTGGTGCCACACCAAGCTTCTCTGAAGTGCTCCTTTAATAGACTGTCTATTATAATGCTATACATCAGACAAAATCAGGTATTAGTAGAACCATTAGACAGTCTCCCTCCAAGTAATTAAGAGTATGAACCACCACCTCCATTAATAAACACTCAACTTTTGTGTGGGAGCTGTTTTCCTCAGGTATGATCACACCGTGGCTACAGTGTGTCTGCAAGCTGTGAAACCATGTGATCAGCTTTGCAGATTTCTTCACCTAATCATCTCCCTGCCAAAATTGACACCTGGTTTGGAAAGAGATACAGCCAGGATCATTCCTCCAGAAAAAAAAAAAAAACACCTACCACACACAGTTGTGAACACAGATATATGTGTGGGGAGCTCTCTCTGTGTAAAAAGGACCTTCTGCAAACAGCCACTTAGCCAGAATAGCTTCCGGTAATCACCCCAGTGTTCTCGTATTAATATCTGGGCAACCTCCATGTTTATCTCCTTACGGCACAACATTACAACTAGTAGAAGAGATACACTGTGCATTGTCTACAGGATGTAACTCAGTGGCAATAACCCTAACCCTAACCCTATATTGCCTAGACAATGAGAGAGTATCTTCTATAGCAGCGGTTCTCAACCTGTGGGTCGCGACCCCTTTGGGGGTCAAACGACCATTTCACAGGGGTCGCCGTGCGCGTTAGCCCGCCATCTTGGTGCCACCGTCACTGCAGGGGTGAAAAGGTCCCGGTTCGGCCGTGCCTGCGGGTCACCAGACAGCTGGTAGCCCGGACGCCGCCATTTGGGTTCTTCTACCCTCTGCGCATGCGCAGAATGCTTTGCGCATGCGCAGAGGGTAAAAGAACCCAAATGGCGGTGTCCGGGCGAAGTCTCCCGCTTCCGATGCTATCAGCTGTCCGGCAACCCGCAGGCAAGCCCGAACCCGGAGCATTTTGCCCCTGGTGCCATGCTCCCTTTGTCACCTCATCCCACGCGGGGAGGGGGCGGGGAAGGGGTCGTGGCGGCAGGCGGGGTCGCAGCGGCGGCGGGGGTGTCATGGGGGGGTCGCGGCATTAGAAACGTTGAGAACCACTGTTCTATAGCGAGAGCTATGGACCTCAACTTACATTTATATAGTCCACTACTTATACAACAAAAATAATATTTAGAATTTAGTGGAGTTCATTACGTTTGTACTACCATAGAAAAGGACTGTCAAAAAGCAACATTTTGTTGGAGAGGCAATACTTCTTTAAAACACATGTTTTTACAATGTCCTATAATTAGTAAATTTTGGGAGAAAGTGGTGGACTGCATAAATGTGACTGTGTGACAAGAACTAAAACTTTCAGAGGATAATAGTCTCTTGAATGGTATACGCAGTACACGGAACTAGAAAACTGGACAATGTAAATGGATTCTTTATGCCTTTACTATAAACAACTTCAACAATTGAAGTGATAAATGCATGTCCCATTTACTGAATGGATTGAAAACTTGATTTCACTTGCTATTTATGAGCGATTGCCTATAGATATAAACCTTGTGTGAATAAATATAATGAAATATGGGACTTGTTTAGACAAAATACAGTAGATTAAAAAAGCATATATATATATCACACTTGCATAATGTTTGTATTAGATAATTATATATAGAATTATAACTGTTTACCATAACAACATATACTTTATATTTTGTTCTTTTTTCTGTTGTATTTTTAAATTTATTTTTAAAGCACATCCTGTATTTTTATTATGGATGTATTTTTGTGTTTTGTACCTTTTCCCCTTTTTCTGTTATTATTTTAAAAGCAATAGAAGCATTATGAAAAAACTAGCAAAAAAAAAAAAGAAGTGTAACTTACAGAAAAAATTTATTCCTTTTCTCTAGAAGAGATGCATTTACACAGGAACATTACACAGGAACATTAAGCTATCCTGAGTTAACATTGGAACAAAATAGTCCCCCCACCCAAACCTGGTCCAGTCCAGATGGGTCAGAGTTCTCTCCCATTGCTGGCAATCCACATTGGATGATGAGGATGAAAATTATAATTCAACACATTTGGAGAGACATCAATTTGAGAAGGTTGGCATAGGACTCTTAGAAATCCAGTAGTACAGCGGCCCGCAACCTTCTGGGCACCAGGGACCGGTTCTGTGGAGAAAGGTTTTTCTGCCGACCAGAGGGGGCATGGTTTTCCATGCTGCCTTCATCCCGCAGATGGGGCTTCACTTGTTTGCATGGCCGGTTTTTGTCATACCGCGGACCTGTTCCGGTCTATGGACTGGGGGTTAGAGACCCCTCCAATAGTAAATAAAATTTCAGAAATTCTCACTAGTAATTCCAAGATAGTTTGCAAGAAATCAGTTCCTTCAATAACTACTGTAAAAGCCTCCACTATCCATCTACTGGGAGCTTTTACAATGCATTTCTGAATAATTTATCACTTAGAACCACTTCTTAACAATCAATGTGCCCTAAATGATAGCTGGTTCTGCTTGCATGAGATTGTATCATTCAGCCAGCCCCAATGGAGAAAAACAAACCGTGGATCTCCTTCAGAGAAATCCCCATTTCTGCATCAATCTCTGCCACTGATTTGCCCCCTTTTGCTTAGCAGACAGTAGCTGTAGGTCCATGGGAGAAGTGGCTTTGTGTTGACAAAGGTCCCAGGTCAGATTAGGTAACCATACCTCCTCGGCCCTTATTCTTAACACTGGTATACCACAGGGTTGCATGTTGAGTCCCTTACTCTATACTCTTTATGTACATGACTGCATTCCCACTCACGCCAGTAATACTATTATTAAATTTGCAGATGATACAACAGTGGTGGGACTCATCTCCTGGAGGGGATGAGTCTGCCTATCGAGATGAGGTGGACTGGTTGATTTCGTGGTGTGGAGACAATAATTTGGTCCTTAACACCAATAAGACCAAGGAGCTTATAGTGGACTACAGAAGGAATAGATCAGACATCCAGCCCTTGCTTATCAATGGAGACCGAGTGGAGCATGTGGCCAGTTTTTAAGTTTCTGGGTGTTATCATAAAAGAGGACCTGACCTGGGGCGCTCACATTGCAGCACTGGTCAAAAGGACCCAGCAGAGATTATACTACCTGAGACTTCTCAGGAAACAACAACTGAATGAAAAACTTCTACAGCTGCACTACCGCTGCACCATAGAGAGTATTTTAACTTACTGCACCTGTGTATGGTTTGCTAAGTGCACAGTGGCAGACAGGACAGCTCTCCAGAGGGTAAACGTCATTGCCCAGAGGATCATTGGTTGTCCTCTCCCCTCTTTGGAAGAGCTTTATAGCTCCTGCTGCCTTAAGAAAGTTCAAAACATTCTTAAAGATCCATCTCATCCTGGGCACCCTTTTTTTGAACTATTACCATAGTAGAAGGCAGAAGGTACAGGACAATAAAAACAAGAACAAATAGGCTGAAAAACAGCTTCTATCCCAGAGCAGTAACTATATTGAACTCTACTGTATAGTGTAATATTAATGCAGTATCAGGGGTTTTCAATTCAATTGTATAGAATGTGAAGGATGTGTGTTTTTGTTGTTGTTAGATTTGGGCGCGAAAGAAGGAACGAGACACAGGAACTGTTCAGCACTTTTATTTTCCAAGCCATAGCAATACGAGAACTGCCGGCAGGCTGCAGGGAAGCTGCTTTTAAGGGCGTCCCTGTAGCCGGCTGGCCACTGACAGCAGTTTATTTCTCCCGCCGCTAGATTAACCAATCAGTGGCGGCTATGCAAATCTTAGCTCCGTATGGCAGTACGTAACACCCCTTCCCTCTTAGTTTGTGGAATGTCCAATCAGGAATCAACGTAAGTCATGTAATCATGCAAGTACCCAGGACGCTGTATAGTCCTACTGGGCCTGCGCGATTCAGTTCCTCGGGAGACTTCGACCGGTGCGGACATGCCTGTTGCTGCTCCGGTACCTGCTAGGGGAATAATCTGGAGCCGGCCTCCAGGCGTGGCAGCTGAAGTCTCCGTGTCTTCGTCTTCCGGTCCCGGTTGACTTCACTGGACTCCGGCGTCTGCAGGTAGGTGTCCGCGTTCCTCCTCCGGGTTTGAGAACAGGTCCTCCTGGTGTCTTGTAGTTAGGGCCTGGCTCCCTGCGCAGTCGTCGTGGTCAGTCGTTCTGTATGATCTTCAGGGCAGAGACTCGCGTTGTTCCAGGTTGTCTTGCAGCTGGCTGGCCTCCAGTTGTTGAAGCCAGGAGTCTCCCAGCCTACTCCTGAGCTGGTCGATGTGTCTCCGCCACACTTGTCCATCTTCCAGTTTGATTTGATATGATTTTGGCCCAGTAACTGCTATGACAGTGGCCTTCACCCACTTGGGATCCCCAGCGTAGTTTTGTGCGAACACTAGCTCGTCTACAGCTAGTGTCTGGGTCAGCTTGTTTGAATCCAGGGGTGTCTCCAGATGATAATTTGGGTTCAGTCTGTCTAATTGGGACCTTAGCTTCCGTCCCATCAGCATCTTGGCAGGGCTCCAGTTGGTGGCCGCGCAAAGTGTAATGTGTTGGGCGAGTAGGAACTGGTCAATCCACTCTTGCCAGTCCCCTGGGCCCATTCTAGTTAGAGTCTCTTTCGTCAGTCCCACCATCCTTTCCGCCTGGCCGTTGCTAGCCGGACTGAATGGCGAGACGAGCACATGCCTTATTCCCAGGTCAGCCAGGAATGACTCCATGTTCTTGGCTGTCAACTGGGGTCCGTTGTCCAACACGAGGACGTCCGGCAGGCCATGGGTCGCAAAAATCCTCCTCAAAGCTCATATGGTGGCTTCCGTAGTTGATGTGTGCATGCTTACAACCTCCAGCCATTTAGAGTAGGCGTCCACCACTATTAAGAAAGTCTGTCCCGACATCGGCCCCACAAAATCGATGTGGACTCTTGACCATGGGGCCTTGGGTATTTCCCACTCTAATGGTGTGGTCTGTGGTGGCGCCGGCCGAGTTTCTTGGCATGGCAGGCAGGTTGCCACCCACTCGGTGATGTCCTGATCCAATTTAGGCCACCACAGGTAACTCCTGGCTAGTGCTTTCATGCGCACTATTCCGGGATGCCCTATATGCCAGTGATGGCGAACCTATGGCACGCGTGCTGGAAGTGGCACGTAGAGCCATTTCTCCCGGCATGTGGAGCCGTCGCCCGTTGCTCTTCCGGGTTCTGGTGCACCGGCCAGCTGGTTTTCATGCACACGGGCATGCTGGAAACTGAAAGAGCAACTGCCCATTGTGCATGCGTGCTCCAGGAAGATGATCTTCCGGTTTCCAGAGTGCGTATGCGCACGGGCCAGCTGGTCTGGTTTGGGGATCCCGGCGGTTGCTTCCTCAGGGAGCAGAGCAAGGTAAGCCGGGACTTCCTCCCTGACCAAGCGGGCTTCTTCCGTGGCCCCAGGCAGTCCGGAGAACTGGTGGACCAGCAGCCGGTGAGGGCAGGGTAGGGGTGGTGGGCTGCCTGCGCAGATGACCCCATGGCCTGGGCTCCTCCCCGCTGGTAGCCGCTGTTCCCTGGCCAGCAGCAGCACTCTCGGCCCTGCCACCTCGAGCGGAGCCTCTTGGCTCGCTCCACCGGCCGTGCGGGTCCCCAGGGCTGTGGCCATCGTCATGTCCCTGTTTCCCTGCCATTGTTTCCCTCCCTCCCCACCAGAGGCTTTTTTCCTTTCCAGACCAGTTCCAAGCAAGCGGTGCACAAACTTCAGCAGCTCTTGAGCTGCCGCCTGCACCGCTTGCTTGGAGCTGGTCTGGAAAGGAAAAAACGAATTAGGCGGGACTCGCCCCACCCAGGGCCCTCCAAACGGGTCTCCCTATGGTAGCCTCCCCATTGAACTACACTACCCGACAGTGATCCCCACCCAAACGGAGCATGCTCTTCCGTACGCCTGCTTTTTCCTGCAGTGAACGAGCGCGAAAAGTGCTTCCCGCTTCTCCTCTACCTGCATACTGTTACCGGCCCTGCACCCCCTCAATACCAACAAGATGCCACTACCCGAGGCCACCCTGCTGCGGGGGGGGGGCAGCTGGCAGGTCTGGCTGGCTGGCTGGACACAGCCGCCGCCACCGTTGCAGTGCCGCGCTGCCCAGGATCCACCCAGATAGCGGCCGGATCCACCCAGGTAGAGCTGGTAACAGCATGCAGGTAGACGAGAAGCGGGAAGCGCTTTTCACGCCCCCCTGCCAGCTCGTTCGCTGCAGGAAAGAGAGGGCACTTCGAAGAGCTCAGAGGGCAGGCTCCGTTTCAGTGGGCAATCACTGTCGGGTCGCATAGTTCAGCAGGGAGGCTACCGTAGGGAGACCTATTTGGAGGCACCTGGATGGGGTGAGTCCCGCCTAATTCGGCTGCGTTTTTTCCTTTCCAAACCAGCAGCGAACGAGCTGGGGGCAAGAAAAGCATTTCCCACTTTTCCTCTACCTGCATGCTGTAACTGGAGGATTCTCCTCCAGAATCCCGGCCGCAAGCTGGCAGCCCCAGGGGAGTAGCAAGGGCAGAGCTGCTTGTTTTTGGTGGCTGGCGAGGGGGGGGGTTCTCCTCCAGAATCCCGGCCGCAAGTGGGAGGGTGAGAACCGCTGCGCAGCCCCAGGGGAGCAGCAGGGGCAGAGCTGCTTGTTTTTGGTGGCGGGCAAGGGGAGGGGGCGGCCTCCCACTTGCAGCCGGGATTCTAGAGGAGAACCACCTCACCGCCCCTCGCCAGCCACCGGAAACAAGCAGCTCTGCTCCTGCTGCTCCCTTGGGGCTGCCAGCTTGCAGCCAGGATTCTGTAGGAGAATCTTCCAGTTACAGCATGCAGGTAGAGAAGTGGGAAGCGCTTTTCGTGCCCCCAGCTCGTTCGCAGCCGAATTAGGCGGGACTCGCCCCATCCAGGTGCCTCCAAATAGGTCTCCCTACAGTAGCCTCCCTGCTGAACTATGCGACCCAACAATGATTGCTCACCAAAACGGACCCTGCCCTCTAAGCTCTTCCGAGCGCCCTCTCTTTCCTGCAGCGAACGAGCTGGGGGGGCGCAAAAAGCGCTTCCCGCTTCTCCTCTACCTGCATGCTGTAACTGGAGGATTTTCCTCCAGAATCCCGGCCGCAAGCGGGAGGGTGAGAACCGCTGCGCAGCCCCAGGGGAGCAGCAGGGGCAGAGCTGCTTGTTTTCGGTGGCTGGCGAGGGGGGGGAGGTGGTTCTCCTCTAGAATCCCAGCCGTAAGTGGGAGGCCACCCCCTCCCCTTGCCCGCCACCAAAAACAAGCAGCTCTGCCCCTGCTGCTCCCCTGGGGCTGCGCAGCGGTTCTCACCCTCCCGCTTGCGGCCGGGATTCTGGAGGCGACACCAGTTCGTTTGCTGCGGGAAAGAGAGGGCGCTCGGAAGAGCTCGGAGGGCAGGCTCCGTTTCGGTGGGCGATCACTGTCGGGTCGCGTAGTTCAGCGGGGAGGCTACCGTAGGGAGACCTATTTGGAGGCACCTGGATGGGGCGAGTTTTGCCTAATTTGGCTGTGTTTTTTCCTTTCCAGACCAGCTCCAAGCAAGAGGTGCAGGCAGCAGCCAAGAGCTGCTGAAGTTTGTGCACCTCTTGCTTGGAGCAGGTCTGGAAAGGAAAAATATTACATATTATCATCACTGTTCAGCCGGTGATAGCGTTTTGGAGTAATAGGCAATAGGGGCTTCTGATCCATTGGGAAGTTGATGGCTGAGGACAGCCTCCACTCCAAAAGGGGATGCATCGCACGTTAGCACCAGGGGGAGGGTCTCACTGTATTGCATGAGGACGCTGTTGGATGAGAGTAAGTCCTTTACAGCTGCCAAAGCGTTGGCCTCTCTCTGTCCCCATGTCCACGTGGCCATCTTCCCCAGGAGCCTGTGGAGAGGCTCAGCAATGGTCGCCTTCTGTTTTAAAAAGTGGGCATAAAAGTTGAGTAAGCCCAGGAACACTTGCAGTTCCGTTTTATTCCTGGGGTCGGCGCGTCTTTAATAGCTTTTATTTTTGTGTCTGTGGGATGAATGTCGGACCCGTCGATTAAGAATCCCAGGAATTCTACTTTGGGGACCCCTATTTTGCATTTGTCCCACTTTAGTTTTAGCCCCCTTTGTTGGAAACGTCCCAGCACCTCGCGCAGCCTGCTTAGGAGTTGTTCCTTCAAGTCCCCTGAGATGAGGACATTGTTGAAATAGGGAACCACCCCAGGGATGCCCTGCAGCAAGCATTCCATCATGCTTTGGAACAGTCCTGGGGCCATGCTTACCCCAAATTGCAGGCGGTTGCACTTAAAAGCCCCCCTGTGCGTGACAATAGTCTGGGCTTCTGTGGTGGCTGCATCCACTGGCAACTGCTGGTACGCTTGCGCGAGGTCCAGTTTGACAAAAATCTGATCGCTCCCTAGGGAGTGCAATAGGTGTTACACTACTGGCACTGGGTAAGCGTTTTGTTGTAGTGCCTTATTAATGGTGCACTTATAGTCAGTGCACACGCGGATCGACCCGTCTGGCTTCATTGGGGTAACAATGGGGGTCTCCCATGTGGCATGGTCAACTGGCTCTAGGACCCCTTGGGCAATTAGTTTGTCCAGTTGTTCATCTACTTTGGGCCGGAGTGCAAAGGGGACTTGTCGGGGCTTTAATCTAATGGGGGTGACGCTGGGGTCTAGGTTAAATGAAATGGGCTTGCCCTTATATTTACCTAGACTCCCATCGAACACATCTCGGAAATTAGCAAGCAGCTTGTCCAGTTCATCCCCTTTTATTTGATGCAGACCGGTGATGCCAATGTCCAGAGGCTTGAGCCATTCCACACCGAGTAGGGTTGGTCTGTGCCCCTCTACGATGGTCAGGGGTAGCTTGCCCTTGAAATCTTTGAATTGTAGGGGTATCTCAGGTCTCCCCAAGACCCGGATGGGGTTCCCCTGGAAGTCGTTGAGCCGGATTCGTTGCAGTTTAAGTTGCTGCTGAGTGAGTTTTGGATGCACTTGCATCAATGTGTCCCAGGACATGATGGTGAACACTGAGCCAGTGTCTATCTCCATTTTGCAGGGGGTCCCTTCAATAAACACGGTGATATGGAACTTTTCCCCCAAACTGGCGTCGGAGTGGCCCACGGTTGTATTGTAGATCCCCCGGTTGTCCTGGTTCTGGTACTCGTCTTGGCGTCTGCCTCTTTGGCCCCCTGTTCTGTTCTGCCATTGTCTCTCCTTCCCCATGGGTTGTCTGGGTTGGAAAGGGGCTGGTTAGTATGGGGTCGGTTGGGTGGCTCTGCAAGCTTCTGCAATATGCCCTCGCTTCTGGCATCTGCGGCAAATGGTGTCTTTGAACTTGCAGACCGCCCTGGCATGGCCCCCTAGGCAGCCTGAACAATGGGCTTGCCTTGTCTCGATGTCTCTGGGGCTTACCCTTCATTCCGGGTATATGCAATGCACTGGTTCTTCCTCCTCTGACTCCTCATCGTACTTGGGAACCTCGGTCATCCATTCGGGCTCCCGGTAGGTACAATGGACAGCGCTGGTCTTTCTGATGTCAGCTGCTGAGTTGTCCGAAGATTCGGTGGCTCTGGCTTCTTCCACAACATCCTTGAAGGTTGCTCCCCACCGGATCAGCAACTTCTTTTGGAGATTGAGATCTCTCATTCCTAGAATGATTCGATCTTTCATCATTTCCTCTGGATTTATAAATTCGCACTTCGTTGTGATCTCCTGGAACTTAGCCACAAAGTCATTTATAGTTTCGCCTTCGTGTTGGCGGTGATGATAGAATTCGTTGCGGCTGACCATCGGTGTTGCTGTGGGAGCGTAATGTTCTTTTAGGGTTGTCTGTAGGGTTGTCCATGAAATGGACTCGATGTCCGTAGGAACCACCAAGGTTTGAGCCATTTTATAAATCTTTGGCCCGCAGTATGTGAGGAAGAGAGCCCTCTTGCTGTTGTCTGGTAGATCTTGGAAGTTGTTGGCTTCCAGGAACATGCAGAAGTGGCTCATGTAGGTTTGCCATTCTTCCGTCTTTGGATCGAAGATTGCTGAAGCTGGAGATGTGTGGGTAGCCATCCTCAAGTTTGGCCGGCGCAGTCGATGCTTGCTTCTAAGATGGCCGCGGATGCCATGAGGTGCCTTTGTCCTGTTGTCCTTCTTCCACCATCTTCATCGCCAGTGTTAGATTAACGCGGGAAAGAAGAGGCGAGACGTAGGAACAGGATTTGGGCACGAAAGAAGGAACGAGACACAGGAACTGGTCAGCACTTTTATTTTCCAAGCCGTAGCAATACGAGAACTGCCGGCAGGCTGCAGGGAAGCTGCTTTTAAGGGCTTCCCTGTAGCCGGCTGGCCACTGACAGCAGTTTATTTCTCCCACCGCTAGATTAACCAATCAGCGGCGGCTATGCAAATCTTAGCTCCGTACGGCAGTACGTAACAGTTTTATTTTTATAGTTTTCTTATGTATGATGTACACTGAAGATGGCATTTAATTTCGTTGTACGAGGTGCAATGACAATAAAGTAAACTAAAAACTAAAGTATCTCCAAAGGAGACTAGAAAAACTTCACCTGTGAAACCCTAGAAATCTATTACCAATCTGAGAAGGCAATAAGAAGCCAGATGCCCAACATTTCTTGTACTTCCATGGTGCATCTAAAACCAGCCATCCCTGCAGAAAAGGTGGCAAAGGTGGTTTATTCTTTCACTGCAAATGAACCTTCCAGGTCTTCACAGAAGAGTTTAGAAAAGAAGCATTCTCCATTACTAGCAGTTGGGAAAAATCTGTCCTAGCCAATGATGGCATCAATTATCTGATTTTCCTTTACCGGAATTCTCTTAATTATATCCCCATACTTTGTCGAGGTGGCGCAGTGGTTAGAGTGCAGCACTGCAGGCTACTTCAGCTGACTGCTAGCTGCAGTTCGGCGGTTCAAATCTCACCGGCTCAAGGTTGACTCAGCCTTCCATCCTTCTGAGGTGGGTAAAATGAGGACCCAGATTGTTGGGGGCAATATGCTGACTCTGTAAACCGCTTAGAGAGGGCTGTAAAAGCACTATGAAGCGGTATATAAGTGTAACTGCTATTGCTATTGCTATTTGCCTGTCCACTATCCATGCATGCCCCTTATTACTGAGTCATGAGCACTATTCATAAATATATTCCTACATATAAATAGTCTCATGAGAAAGAAAAGGCCCTTGCAGGTGTCCATGATACAACTGCCCTTTTTGGAGGTCACCTCTTGCCTTTCTTTGGCATTTGGACTTCTGGTTAAGAAAGGTTTGCAAAGGCAAGGAAAACACGATGCTCAAATAAGCTTCTGCACAGAAATGTGGGGGGGGGGGGGCTGGGAAGCATCTTAGTGCAGTGGTCCCCAACTTTTTGGGCACCAGAGAGTGGTTCCGTGGAGAGAGGCTTTTCCACAGACCAGAAGGGATGTGGTTTCGTGTGTTGTCTGCATCCCACAGATGGGGCTTCGCTTGTTTGTGCGGCCAGGTTTCTGGCATGACGCGGATGTGTGCTGGTCCACGGACTGGGGGTTGGGGACCCCTGCCTTAGTGCACAATCCTTCCCTCTCTGCATTCAGAGAACAGAGTGGGGAGTGTCCTTGTTGGGTTAAGGAACACATGCTTTGTTTTAATATGATGAAAACAACAAGAGTTAACTAGTAATGATACACTACTACAATGAACACATTTTCTGATTGGTCATAATTGGGTCTGCTCATTTCCTGTTCCAAAGACATTTTGCAATGCTTTCGTGGGTGGAGTTAGCTACTGTTTTGACATGCATTGACATGCATTGCATATGCAAACGATAAGGCAACGGGTTTCCGGGATTCAGCCTCCGTGTGGTAATAAGAACTCCCCAATGCAGATAAAGTAGTAGATAGATTGAGACTTGTGGGAGACACAAGGAAAACAGAGAAAGAAAGAAAAGTCTGGCTTCTCTTCAAAGGAAACAGAATTGTTTCTTCAACAATAATTCCTTGGGAACCACAGGTCAAATGCTATAATTTAAAACAGCTATTCACTTTGACACCAAATCATAAAACATATGAGTTTATAAGTTTAATAGGTCATCACCCCCAATTTTCAGTTTATTGCAGAGACCTGCTAAACCATCTGTGATCATTGGTCACCTAACTGCCATCTGAAATCTCCAGAGAGTTGTAAAGTCCTATTGTTGGTTCACGAGGACATAGCAGCTCTTACAATTGCGTCATTTTTCTGTTATTCAGCCCAAATCTCCTTTCTTTCAATGTCAACCTATTGGTCTTTGTTTTGTTCTCTGTTCACCTTGGGAATGCCTCTATCAACTTCAAGCCTTTCAGAAGCCCTAGCTAAGCATAGACAGTTTAAAATTTATTGATCGAACAATTGTCCATAAAACAGAAACTATGTAATTAATTGCTCAGAAATTGCTTTACACAAGTTGAAAGGAAAGAAGAATAAAAGTGTTTGCCCAAGCAAATTAGGAGCACCTTTCTCGGGCCATGAAAAAAAAATATCATCCTATTTTGGAAGCAAATTATTGCTTGTCAAATGATAGAAAAAAAGTACTTGGAAGTTAGGATTCCAGCAGCCAGATAGGAAGATTCCTGTGGCATATTCTCTTGTTTCTATCTGCCATCTTTATAAGAGAAGCATATAATGTTCCTCCTGACCTTCAGATTTCCATCTTAGATTCCTGAACTAATGGACCAAATGAAAAGCAGGAAAGCTGCAGAGTTGCTAAAGGGCAACACCAATTGATGGGTGTCGGCCTCCCTTTTTACTGACATCATTAATATGCCTCAAATGCTCTCTCCTACGGAAACATATATACTTTTGCTTTCTCCGGGTAAAAATAAAATCCGTTATGAGGGAGAAGTGATTTGTTTCCAATTGTCTGTTTAGAAACCTACCATCATTAATGTTGCTACTTTTTGTCTGCAGAAGTTTCTATAAGAAGGCATAAGATGTCCTAATCCTAGAATACAAGAAAACAATTTCTTAGATTTTAATTGCTTGTTTTATTTTGCCATAGTGTCTGTGTTTTATATTGCTGTTAATTGTTTGTAAATACATTCAATAAATAAAAGTTCTTTGCTTTCATTTTCCCAGGCTGAATCTTCTTAACTTGTTCTTTCTACCTATTTTTAAGGAAATTGTTTTTTTAAAATGAAGGGGGTGGTGGGGAGAGAAACTAGGTACTCTAGAAAAGAAAAAGTGTATTTTTTAAAAAGCGGGGAGGACCGGCAACCTTCTGTGTCTTAAGCAAGAATCTTAACCACTATGCTATTTCTGCAGTGCTAAAAAGAGGAATATAAAAACATTAGAATGCATGTTGGAAAAAGTGACTTTTTAAAAAGCTGCTCGTAGGGCCTGCATGTATCTACATTTTGATGCTTTAACCAGGTGTGTGTGTGTGTGGCGGTGGGGGGGGAGG
Source organism: Thermophis baileyi (assembly GCA_003457575.1). Taxonomy (NCBI): domain Eukaryota; kingdom Metazoa; phylum Chordata; class Lepidosauria; order Squamata; family Dipsadidae; genus Thermophis; species Thermophis baileyi. The sequence continues at coordinate 1,415,199 of QLTV01000806.1, forward strand.
GTTAAGATGCACCGCAAGAAGGAAAACAATTGGCAATCACTTTCCTGGAAGAGAAAGGTAGGAAGAGCATTGCAGATGGGAATTGCCCAGTGAGCAACCCTGATAGTCTGTAGTCTGACTGAATACCTTGCAAGTCCAGGCAGAATTTTAAAAGCTGGTTGAGAACCATGCTCGTATGAGCACAGGACTAGCTTTCTCCAATCTTGTACCTATTGTGGGAAGTTTTATATCCAAATATATTTTATTCTTTATATTGTTTCCATCTTCTCCTTAAAATATTAACAGAATCCACAATGGTCTGAGAATCCATGTCTCCACTAGATAATTAACAGTCAACTTGAAACTAAGTCAATCAAATAAAATTAGCAAACATCCTCAAATAAGTTACCCAGAACTAATCCACATATCAAAGGATAAGGTCTGCAAACACAAATAGAGTTAATTAAATTAGATCTTCCAGAGGAACTGCATCTTCACAAGAATAAACATACCTACTGTACACACACACACACACACACACACCTCAAGTGTTACCCTAGAATCAGCACGTAACACCCTGGACAAGCTCCACCTATAAAAATCTGTTGCTGTACCCAATTTCTCTGCAGACTGCCCCTAATGCATATTATTTAGCTTTTAGGAATAAAAAAAATTTTCCCCCTCACAGCTGTCTGGTTTTCATTTTTATTTATTTTTGCGCAGCCCTGGCTTGAGTTGAAAGCCCAAATTATTCTTCTTGACACTCTACATTTGATTTTTTTTCCCAACCCAAATGCAGAAGGATCTTACACTGGTTATTGCTGAACATCATCTTTCCAAAGTAGATCTAGTCCAGTTTTCAAGACAACCCTCCAACTTAGTGTCATTTGAAATTTTGATAAACTTTCTTAGTCTCTTCTTGATGCTAAATAGTTCTTGGATATGAACAGAGCTCTCTAGAACAAGGCTGTCAAACTCAAGGCCCGGGGGCCAGATTCGGCCTGTGGGGTACTTAGATCTGACCCATGGGGTTGCCCTGGAAACAGCGAACGACCGGTCTACGGTGCTTCTGCCAGCAAAAATGGAGCTCAGGAGGGCTACACGAGGCCCTCCCAAGCTCTGTTTTCGCTGGCAGAGGGTTGCAGGAGGCCGTGGCAGCCGAAAACGGAGCTTGGGAGCCTGTTTTCGCTGGCAGAGCGCTCAGGCCACCACAGGCGCCCCCGACATGAGTGATGTTGAGCTGGCCACGCCCACCCTGGCCACGCCCACCCTGGCCCCCTGAGATCAAACACAACCCTGATGTGGCCCTCAATGAAATCGAGTTTGACACCCCTGCTCTAGGACAAGGTAAAGGAAGTATGCTGGGATGTGATTCCCCCCCCCATCAACTGCAAATCCATTAAACCACAGCACTAGCCCACATTTATTCATCCAGGGTATCAAGAAAGTCCTTATGTATTACTGAGATCAAAGTATACTGTATCCGCAGCATTCCCTGTATCTACTAAACTAGTTACGCTATTGAAATGACTTCTTGGGGGAAAAAATAACATGGCGGCTTCTGGTGACTGTAGCTTTTATTGTTTGCAAGCAAGATGCTTAATCATCTCTTCTAATACTTGCCCAGAACAGATGTGAATTGTTTTTAGTTTCCATCAAAATGTCTGCCATTTTCTAAGCCGTTCCATCTTTCATTTTGGAACACTGTCTTGCTCTTCTCCAGGCTTCATCACATTACTAATTCTTCACTAGTTTGCCAAGTCAACCATTTCAGAGTCACTTCTGCCAGCTTTTTTCGCCATCCTGGAATGCAATTCACTTGACCCCAGAGGAGGGCTGTTTCCACATCTCTTATCAATCAACTTGTTCCCTCCCTTTTTTCAGTCATATTAGTAGGGAATAATTGGGAAGTAGTAATTGGGATTAGAGAAAAGAAGGATCTCTTTAATATGTTTTTGTCTGTCATATTCCAGAAAATTCCCCTTTCTGGAATATGTCAGACATAAACATGTATTAAAGAGTTCCTCCTTTTCCCTATTCCCAATTATTACTTTCCAATTATTCCCTACTCTCAATTATTACTTCTTATTGTATTCTGCATTCTTGCCAGCTTCATATCATTCTGAGCTTTTTCTTCCCTAACTCTATTCCTACAAGCTTGAGCAACCAATTTGTAGTCATCCTGGGTTATCTAAGTTGCTTCCTTTCTTCTTTGTTTCTCCTTATTTTTTAACCCAGGCTCTTTAATCGTTCCCCCTTCTACCTTCTCACGGGGAGTGGTTTTGCCTGTGCTCATTGGGCCATATAAACTTTCAAGACACACAGAAGCTCTACCAGATAAAGATAAATAATTCTTTGTCCAAAGGAGGGAGGGAGGGAGAGAGAGAGAGAGAGAGAGAGAGAGAGAGAGAGAGAGAGAGAGAGAGAGAGAGAGAGAGAGAGAGAGAGAGAGAGAG
>QLTV01000806.1:1417717-1434340 GCA_003457575.1 Thermophis baileyi
AGAGAGAGAGAGAGAGAGAGAGAGAGAGAGAGAGAGAGAGAGAGAGAGAGAGAGCAAGTGCAAGTATAGATTCACGTGAGAAAGCCAAATCACAAAACATTTACGGCTGAAACAGCATATATGCTTAGTAGGAAGTAGTCCTATTGAATAACAGTTGAATGCCTGACTAAATGATTAGGAATTTTATGTTAATTGCAGAGCACGGGCTTGTATAATGCTTCAAAAACATTGAGTCTAAAATATGTCTGTTTCATTTTCTCTTTCTTTTGAATTTATTTCTAATCACAAGATCTTTTTGCTCTATTGTGGAAAATAGAAATAGCCAAATAAAATCCTCACTTCTCTATTGACCAAATGTGACAAGTATCACTTTCTACTGTGTGCTATTAGAAAGATCTGTTTAAAAAAAAGGGGGGGAAAAAGGGAGGAGAGAAGGCTGACTTCCCATAATGGCTAGATAAATACGGGTTCAAAAATCTTTAAGAAAGAGGGCTTCCTTCCTAGGATGGACGTATATGTCTGTTTGATTTTCTATCACATTCCTTTATCATCATCCTGTTTATGGAAATTCTGTAAATATGAGGAAACCAAACTAAATTTGTTCATCTAGAGTCAAACCTAAATGGGTACATAGTTCAGTATTCCAGCTCAAAATAAGGCTAGCAGATAGGATTATTTTATGACACGACAAAGAAAGAGATACCCCAATTTCTTTTCTTACCCACCAAGTATCACCCGTGGTGGGAAAAGAGCTGCCAATCTCCCTCTCTTAGATGCGGCAGGGCAGGTTTGGGTGAGCGCAGGCAGCTTCTGCATGCACCCAAATCCAAACCTCATCCAAACCCAAACCAGAATGACACTTTACCCCCTGTCAAGTTGCTCAGTTGCCGATATTGCAAGCTTGGAAATGCTCTGCACCTGAATCTGTTGGTTGGGCTACTCTCAACATGAGTCCCTCAAGCTTCTGAAGTAGTCCACCTTCAAAAGTTACTCACAGAACATAGAATAGTAGAGTTGGAAGGGACCTTTGAGGTCTTCTAGTCCAACCCAGTGCTTGAGCAGGAGACCCTATAACATTTCAGATAAATGGTTGTCCAATCTCTTCTTATAAGCCTCCAGTGATGGAGCACCCACAGGTTCTGAAGGCAAGCTGTTCCACTAGTTGATTGCTCTCACTTTTAGGAAATTTCTCCTTAGTTCTAGGTTGCTTCTCTCCTTGGTTAGTTTCCATCCATTGTTTCTCGTCTTCCCTTTTGGTACTTTGGAAAATGGTTTGACTCCCTCATCTTTGTAGGAGCCCCTCAAATACGGGAACACTCTCTCATGTCACCCCTAGTCCTTCTTTTCACTAGATATACCCAATTCCTATTACCATTCTTTATATGTTTTAGTCTTCAGCCCCCTAATCATTCTTGTTGCTCTTCTCTGGGCTCTTTTCAGAATCTCAACATCTTTTTTATATTGTGATGACCAGAACTGGATGCAGTATTCCAAATGTGGTCTTACTAAGGCTTTACAGTATAAAGCAGTATTAGAACTTCACGTGATCTTGATTCTATCCCTCTATTAATGCAGCCAAGGATTGCATTGGCTTTTTGGGCTGCTGCTGCTCATATTTAAGTCCACTAGGACTTCAAGATCCCTCTCACAGTTACTGGCATTAAGTCAGGTTTCACCTAGCTTGTACCTATACAGTTGGTTTTTCTTGCCTGTGTAAAACCTTACTTTTATCTTTTCATTTTGATAGATAGATAGATAGATAGATAGATAGATAGATAGATAGATAGATAGATAGATAGATAGATAGATAGATAGATAGATAGATAGATAGATAGATAGATAGATGATAGATGGATGGATGGATGGATGGATGGATGGATGGATGGATGGATGGGTGATAGGATGGGTGATAGGATGATAGAGATAGATAGATAGATAGATAGATAGATAGATAGATAGATAGATAGAAGATATTGTAGATACTCATCTGCATGTGTCAAGTGTGGAGGAAGTGGGAGGGAGCAACTTATTGATAAGGAGAGATCTCTATGGTCCTCAGTTACTTCTGCAAGAAAAAGGCGGTGCTGGCAGTTCAAGACCATGGAATTCAGTTCTGGAAGAAGCTGTAGATGGCCATGGAAACATTCAGTTGGAGTTGGCCCACATGTAATAATTGTTGGTTCACACATAATAACAACCTTTTGCCACCAAACGCCAGGAATGGCAAAAGTGAAATGATACTATCCTTCCCTCCCTTTCATATTTGGCCTGAAAGAATGCTAGTGGAACGATAGTTTTCCATTTGATAAAGTCAAATTCAATCCACTGTAAACAAGGGAACTATCCTGTGGCCACTTGGTCAGGTTTCATGGTATTTTATTAAAGAAGCCAGGTTTATAGAGATGCAAAAAGGCATATTTGTAGCCAAGACTTCTCACACACCTTCTTCCCCAGATATGTTCAAAGCATACGCCCAAGAAAAGTATTCGGTAACAGTTAGTGTCCAATTGGTAGTTGACAGGAAACTTGTCCCTGGAGGTAAGAATATTTTAGTCAGTATAATTCATGTTGGCAACTCAGTTCAAGCTCTGCAAAATTCTTTTATCCCTTATCTCTTTGGCTGGTGATATAATGGGGACACTATATCCATTTGCTGCTGGAAGAACAGCAAACACTCTAAAAATTAAACATTGTACAATTGCACTGAAGCAAACGAAAACTTGGAATGTCATAAAAAAATAATTCTCCATCTCTTTGTTGCCGGTTTACTATGTGGAGTAGCTGTAACAATACACACTGCCTCCCCACGCGTGGGGCAAATGTCACAGAAAGGGCAAAGGATGGACAGGGAGGAAAGAAGGAAACAGACCGGGTTACTTCATTCAAAATCATATCTCCATTTTTCTGGAATAGAATAGAATAGAATGGAATGGAATGGAATGGAATGGAACGGAACGGAACGGAACGGAACGGAACGGAACGGAATGGAACGGAACAGAACAGAACAGAATGGGATCTTGTAGATCATCTAGTCCAGTGGTTCTCAACCTTTCTAATGCTGCGACCCCCCGCGACCCCCCTGCCACCGCCGCGACCCCCTCCCCCCCCCCTCCCCATGCGGGATGAGGTGACAAAGGGGGCGTGGCACCAGGGGGGCAAGGCTCCCAGTTCGGGCTTTTGCCCACCCGCCCGGACGACACCATTTGGTGCGCAAAGCATTTTGCACATGCGCAAAGCATTCTGCGCATGCGCAGAGGGTAAAAGAACCCAAATGGCGGCATCCGGGCGGGTGGGCGAAGTCTCCCGCTTCTGTCGCTACCGGCTATCCGGCGACCTGCAGGCACGGCCAAACCAGGAGCATTTCACCCCTGCAGTGACGGTGGCACCAAGATGGCGGGCTAACACGCGCGGCGACCCCTGTGAAATGGTTGTTCGACCCCCAAAGGGGTCGCGACCCACAGGTTGAGAACCGCTGATCTAGTCCAACCCCCTGCTCAAGCAGGAGACTCTACACCATTTCTGAGGATTTCAACTGCCTGTAATAATTGAGCAACACCCTGGGTATTCAAGGATGTGCCGAAGTCCAGAGGCAGCTTCAACCCATCCAGGACCTTAGTTTACAAAAATGGAAAAGAGTGTAAGAGGAAAGAGGAAGGAGAAAGCAAATGGCATGGAAATGGGGAAGTGAAGGCAACATCTGGAGACTGGCAGCTGTTATAAGCAGGCGAGAGGACTATTATTCAACTGCCAGGACCACAAGCTATGATAAGCAGCATATAGAGCCATGGTGGCGCCGTGGTTAGAATGCAGTACTGCAGGGCTAACTCACTGCTCACTCCAGGAGTTCAATTCTGAGTGCTATTGCTATTGCTATCCTGGTTGGGGGTTTGGCTTGGAGCTTTGCTGGGAACTTGGTAGCAACCAGAAAAGGAGTAACCACCCTGTTATACTGGAAATGTGTCATTGGCTACACAAACACTCCCAATGGAAAGGTTTTGGATTCTTCGATAATGGGATGCATATCCAAGATGAGGGACTCTGGGCTGTACTTTACAAGAACTAAGAAGAAGGAAACTGGAAGGTGCTAGGTAAACCTGATCTGAAGGGTTTCAAATTGAATCTTATGCAGGAGGGAGAAAAAAGTCTAGGAATTATTGGTAGAGGAATACAGAGACAACCTTGAATGGCGAATGCAAGAACTCTTAAGTAAATGACATCTCAGTCCGGGGAAAGAAAAAATGTGTGAGAAAGAAACTCAAAATTGGGGTTGGTTCTGTTTAATATAAAAGGGGTAGAAGGATACTCTGGCAGGCTTCGAAGATTCTGTTATTATGCCCTGTAACAGCAAAGTAGCATTTCTTACTCTGCCTATTTCCAGACCTGGCCAACTCAAAAGGGCTGACAATGCCAAGTACTAGGATTGGGATTAGGAGTCAATATTCCAATCACACACAATAGGCAATCAGCAGAATTTAGGAAAACAGTTGGAAACAGCAATTGGCTGGCATTCTCTCTATCTCTGCTTCTTTCTCCTACCCTGCCTCTTCCCTCTTTTCATTTGAACTCCCCTGCCAAACAACTCTTCCTGTTCACTATAGGCCTCAGAAGCAAACAAACAAACAAACAAACAAACAAACAAATATCTTGGAGGAAAGAATGGCAAATATTTTGGCTCTGATGTCATGAAATTTATGCCTACCATAAATTGTTAGGTGTAAAGTTTGACTTAAGGGAGTCCTTACCTCTTTACTTTTATCCTTTGTTATCAAATACCTTTATTATTTGAATCACTGTATTTTATAAAAAGTACACTCTGGTAAAATGATTATTTCCCCGCCATTTTGGCTACCTATAGTAAGCCAAGAATAATTCTCCATTTTTGGTGGCTCTTTTATCTGCCTGCTCATGGAATAGCAACAGAAGTAGTTCTCACGTCTTCTTGGGATTATTATACACCTACTTAGTTTACAGATAGTTCAGAAAACTCAGTGCTTGGGAAATGTATTGGCTTAAAGGTTTAAAAGGAATTTGGTACCATATCTCAGAGTTCAGCAGGATATCAACTGAAACACATTGTTCAACAAACAATTAGCCTCTTAGAGAACCTCCATCTGAAAAGCCCAACTCATATACAATGAAATACATACAGGTCAAGCTATGGCAAATGCTCTCCTGTATTTAAGAATACTGTATTAATAAAATGTCAGAGCATCCTAGTCTGTAAGGAAGAGGTGCTGCTCTCACTTGCATTATGATGGTTTCAAACCAGATCTAACATGGCACTATGTGAGAAAATGCAACATAACTTAATTCATCTATAGCAGGGGTGTCAAATTCGATTTCATTGAGGGCCGCATCAGAGTTGTGTTTGACCTCGGGGGGCCAGGGTGGGCATGGCCAGCTTGATGTCACTCATGTCAGGGCACCTGTGGTGGCCCGAGTGCCCTGCTAGTGAAAACAGGCTCCCAAGCTCCGTTTTTGGCTGCAATGGCCTCCGTTTTCACTGGCAGAGGCACCACGGGCCAGTCCTTTGCTATTTTCAGAGTGGCCCCATGGCCCAGATCTAAGCACATGTCCCTCCCGAGCTCCGTTTTCATTGGCAGAGGCACCGCGGGCCGGTCCTTCGCTGTTTCCCGCAGGCCTTGAGTTTGATACCCCTGATTTATAGAATGATATTTCAGGAGGGAACCAAAGAAGTCCCTCTGTCAGGTGTGTCAAGGTGAATGTTAATGGTCTTTGAGGATAGATTTTGAAGGTGGAATGCTATCAAACTGTGGTTGCTGCCTGCATAAGATGGAGTGAGACGATGTGGGAATTCCCACCAAAGAAGAACTGCTGGTTCTGCAGCTACACCGGAAATGCAGCCAATTTATGTTCATGCATCTCCTTTTTGGCACAAGTTGATCTGATTAAGCTCTGAATCGGCCAACTGTGTGATAACCCTCTTAAGCCGAATTTGTGAGTGGAAAGCCCCTTAGATGCCATGCATGATTCCTCCATTTCCTGGTAGGTATACAAATAATGTAAACAATGCACATTTTAAAATGCTGAGGTAATCTGTTAAAGAGAAATGGGGAAAAAAATAAAAAGGGAAATGGAAAATATAAAAGCTACTGATGAAAAAAAAACTCTTAGATAGTTCTACGGAGAAGGCAAGATTCATATTGAAAACCTATTTCAGTATGTCTTTCAGCTTGATTTATTTATCTAGATTTTAAAATGCTACTATCTTTATGGCCAGGTTAATAACTACTTAGAATTTAAACAATAAAATATGTCTAAAATCAAAGCGAGTTAAAGCCACTTTCTGAAAGGACAAGGCTTTCAAAGGATACCCAATTTTTATAACAGAAGATAAATAGCTTCACATTGTAACTGAAGCCTTGTACAGTATGTCAAAAATATAGACTTGCAAAACTGTCTAGTTGGATTCTAGTTTGCAAACACCTCCCATATAGACTGGAAATGAAGTTTCAAAATGAAATAAAGTCTCAAAACGGCTCCATCTCTAATAATATTAAACCATAATGTTATCAGCAGTAAATGTTTATTTATATAAAAGCCAAACAGCAGCTAACAGAGGCTGTTGTGTTAGAGGACTGCTAGGCAACCAACTCCCTTGCATAAGAAAATGTGTAATTTGAAGAACAGATGACACAAGGACAAAAGTCAAACTTTTAAATATGCTGATTGTCCCAGTGATATAAACTCTGTAGCAGGTTTACTGAAGAAGACTTCCTTAAAAAGAAAAACACCTGGAAACCATTCATAACTACCTCTTGAACCTTAGACAAAAGAATTATGTTTTATTTGGCCAATAACTTATCAGATAACTGGTTGGACAACATACTGAAAAGACCCTTATGAAGGAGAGGGCGTTGCCTGCATACCGCACAGAACTATCAATATCAAACGAGTGGCTGATATTCAGCAGCTTACATCACTCATCTGGTTGGCTTGAGCAATCTCTGACTTGACCGAAAAAAGGGATCCATTTAAAATTGGGGATGGCAAGAGCAGCCCAGGTGGGAATGCAGCTCTGTTTACATCACCTTGTGATGTGGCAACCGAAGCTTCTTCTCCTCTGAAGGTGCCTACTTCAGAAGTTCAAAGGGAAGACCAGTTTTGAATCCAACTGCTAGGAAATAAAAGTGACCGCAGCCTTTGGACACACTGCCCAACAACCACGAAGCATTTTGCCCCCGAAAGATGCCGAATTTGCTCAGAACTTTGTTGGGGAACAAAAATCCAGAGAATGTAGAATTCCGCACAGTCCTATGTGTTCTTTACTGACCTCTACTTTGCTACTCAAGCGAGCTCAAAGCATGCAACGAAGCGCCAAGAGAGCCGTTGTGTCATACAGACAAATCTATGCATACATATATTGTATGTGCCTATAATACATGTAGTCCTCAACTTACAACAGTTCATAAGAGCCGAGGTGGCGCAGTGGTTAGAGTGCAGTACTGCAGGCTACTTCAGCTGACTGTTCAGCAGTTCAGCGGTTCAAATCTCACCAGGCTCAAGGTTGACTCAGCCTTCCATCCTTCCGAGGTGGGTAAAATGAGGACCCAGATTGTTGGGGGCAATATGCTGACTCTGTGAACCGCTTAGAGAGTGCTGTAAAGCACTGTAAAGCGGTATATAAGTCTAAGTGCTATTGCTAGTGCTATTTAGTGACCGTTCCAAATTACAACAGCACTGAAAAAAGTGACTTATGGCCATTTTTCACTGCAACGACCTTTGCAGCATCCCCATGATCGTGTGATCAAAATCCAGATGCTTGGCAATTGGTTCATACTTATGACGGTTGCAGTGTCCCAAGGTCATGTGATCCCCTTTTGCGACCGTCTGAGAAGCAAAGTCAACGGGGAAGCCAGATTCACTTCACAACCGGGTTACTAACTTATCAACTGCAGTGATTCACTTAACAACTGAGGCAAGAAAGTTCGTAAGACGGGGCAAAATTCACTTCAGAAATGTCTCACTTAACAACAGAAACTTTGGGCTCAACTGTGGTCGTAAGTCGAGGACTACCTGTAGGACATACCTAACTAATGTATGTGGTCTAAAAATACGGGTGGGTGGAGGGAGGAGAAGAAAGAGCAAAGGGCTTTCATTCTCCAGCCATTCTTTCTGCTCTTTCTGCTGTTGCCCTACAGATAATTGCGGTTTAATTGGGTGACATTAAATGAAAACTGTGTCCACATTATCCAGGATTATCTCTTTTTCCTGCAGCCTCTCTACCAATTGAAAAAGAACCATTTATCAAACCAAAGAGCTGCGCTTGGTTGCCTTTTACGAGCTGGGAACAGTGTGAGAACGAACCAGGAAAGGGCCTGACAGCTAAGAAAAATTATTTCAGTTGTTTATCATGGCAGGGGGAAAAGTTTATCTGATCTCTGCACAAAAATTATACAGCAGCATCAGCAGCATCAGCAGCAGGGTTCCTAGCGCTGGGCCAATGAGGGATAGTGGTTGACCAAGTTTGCTTCTTCAACTTGATGTGTGCTCCTGCATGGCATCGCTTTTGTGTGGGCACAGATCAACTTAAAAGCTTCTTTCAAGCAGCGTGAATGCCCTTCTTTTGCAACTCCCTCCCCAACACCAACCCTTTTTTGTATTGATAGCTGGGGGGGGGAGGGGGCGAAGGGAAGGTTGTTTAAAAAGGAAGGGTAGACAATCAGAACAAAATGAAGAGCTTTCACTTCCATTATGAGCATGTCGTGCTATTCTTCTCAGCTGTTTATACATTCCCAGCACAATAATGCTTCTTTGCAATCATATGTTTCCCCTTTTACACTATTCATATTGGGGTGGAGGAAGGGGAGGAAGAGAAAGGGAGAGAAAGCCCTCACGTCATGACCGTGGTAATAAAATCCCATAGAAATGTGGGTATAATGTCAATTTGCATTCTGTGAGAAGATCAAGGTAAACCTAAAGGCCAAAGAGAATATTCTGCTAATGCTCATTCATCATTCTGCAGGCCCAGGTAAAAAGAAGGACCTTGTCACTACTCCGCAAACCCTTTTCAATTGCCAGCACATTTGTGTGAATATTTTAGCCTAATGCACCGATTGTTAAACAGAAAAGGACGGGCTTTGAAATGGGCTACTGCGCTCAAATCCCTAGCTGCACAAGGCACAGGCAAGAACGGGCCCTATTCAGAGGGGAGAACTAAAGGAGGCTTTAGTTCAGTAAGCACAGTGTGCATGAAGGTTACTGAGGATATTGTGTCTCGGTAAATGAAGGTTTCCCAAGGAAAGGAAAAAAAAGGTCTGATATGCTGTCTCCGCACACGCCCCAACAGAAGTATAACTGCACGGCAACATTTTGACATTAGTGTTTTTTTTAATTGTGATTTATGAAGGTTTGTGGCTTTAACAGATGTGGAGATTCCAAGCAGGCCCAAACTATTTAATTGGCCAACTGAAACCCAGCCCCCAGTTTGCACCTACAAAAAAACAGCAAGATTGAAATGTGTTTGAATATTAGTAGCTCAGGTTGGTAGTTAGTTCTGTTGGTTTGAGCTCCGAGCTTGGCACTTTGGTTGCAAACGTTTTGTCACCATTCGAGGAGACATCGTCAGTGCGTTTTGAGTTGGGCTCGTCTGTCAGAACACAGGTCTTTAAGTACCATTTTTTATGAGATTCAAATTAGTCTGAAACAACTTTCAGATTAATTTGCATCTCATAAAAAAAAGGTGTTCTGACAGACGAGCACAATTCAAAGCACACTGACGATGTCTCCTCGAATGGTGACGAAATGTTTGAACCAAATTGCCAAGCTCGGAGCTCAAACCAACAGCCAAACAGCAAGATCTCCAGGATGCTTCATGAGCAGAGAGGCCTGGATACTGGACAATGCCAGTGAGACTGGACTATAACAATGTTCCTACATAATACTTCTATTTCATGACATTCATGCTTTTTTTTTTAGAGAACAACCAAAAATGAAAATAAAATAATTCTGTAGCCTTTCAAACACAGAAAGTCCTTACTCCAAATAGCAATATTTCTAGGCAAGGGACTCTGGGAAAAAAATAAGGCTTAAATTTGGAGGTGACACTTGATTCTTCACTGATTCCAGTGGGACGTAAGCAGTGTCTTGTCCTCAATAGGACTTGAATGCCATGTTGCTGCTGCTGCTATTATTACTATTATTATTTTGTAACACGGTACTTTTGCTGGTTTTACCATAAGAAATAAAAGGCTGTAAGGATGCCACGCTTGGTTTGTGAATTTTACTACACGGAAGTGAAGGCTACGGAACAAGTGCAAGAAATACACTTTGGTTGAGAATCAGTGTTGGATGTACCATCCAAGTTGTCATTTCCCTTTAAAAAAGCGATGTCAGGAATTTGGCTTTGTAATATCGGACTGTGCAAAACAGAAAGAATAATATTTTATTAAGTGTTGCAAGAAAGCAAAACACCTCAGTGCTTGCCAGGTGTAGCATTTCAAGGCATAAGCTGAGTCCAAATCTTGCTTCATCTCTGCAATCATCAGGCAGCCTCAACTGAGGACCCACCGGGACTACAACTCCCAGAATTCCCCACCAGCATTGTCATAATGTTGTTTCAAGAAGCCTCTAAAAAATGCAAGTATGCTTGGGCTTCTTGGACATTTTTTTTTTAAAGTGCAAACTCTTCTCTAGGTTAAATTGTAAAATACAGGTAGTCCTCGACTTACAACAGTTCATTTAGTGACCGTTCAAAGTCACAACAGCACTGGAAAAAGTGATTTATGACCATTTTTCCTCACGACCGTTGTAGCACCCCTATGCTCACATGATCAAAATTCAGATGCTTGGCAATGGGTTCATATTTATGATGGTTGCAGTGTCCTAACTTCACTTTTGTGACCTTCTGACAAGCAAAGTCAATGGGGAAGCCAGATTCATTGAACAACCATGCTACTAGCTTAACAACTGTGGTGACTCAGTTAACAACGGTGGCAGGAAAAGTCATAAAGTGGGGCAAACTTACTTAACAACTGTTTCACTTAGCAACATAAATTTTGGGCTCGAGAACTACCTGTAAAACATTTCTAAACAGAAATGTATCAACAAATCTCATTACCCTTCAGTCTCAAAGAAGGCCTTGCTTAAAAAAAAAACAATTACTTTATAATTTAAAAAAGTGATAAATATTATTCTTGTTATGCAATGGATTTTCTTTGGCAAGAGGAAAAAATAAAGATGACAGAGCGATACAGGCTGAGTCATGATCTCTGAGCATTGTATGGGCAGGGATAAAAAAAATCTAGTCTATTCTTCTTTCAGCAACTAATGTGTGTTTGGAATTGTATCACTGTGCATGGGGGAGGACCAGCGGCCAGGTGTGTATGTATGAAAACACAAGGATAGTCAGCCAGTGCAAAGCAGTTTCAAAATAAAAGGATTTGGAGTTTTTGTCCCCTTCTTTTTTGCCTACTGTCTGTAATATGTCTGGGTCAACTGGCCGACTGCCCAGACAGAATTGGTAGAACAGATTCTGCTTTTCCTCTGTGAATTGCCCTGAGAATTGGGATACTTTCTAGGAAAATTTGGGAGATGCAGAATGGCCAAAGGAAGTTAGACAGGCATAAAGTTGGTTGCAATGAATATTTGTCTTAAATATAAGCCGTGCCTTCTATTCCATCATTCCCAAATAGGAGATGGATTGCAAATTTCCAAGCATCCTTCTCTCCCTCTGCTGAATAGCATCTATCAATCTTAGTCTGTGTAGTGAATGAAAAGGAAAGATGAGCCAGAAGCACCAAATTGGGGAAGGGTGGGCTAGCTGTTCATGCCATAGCATCTTCTGGAATTGCTGAGCTAACAACAAAATACTTTCAATGTCTACACCAGTGTTTCTCAACCTTGGCAACTTGAAGATGTGTGGACTTCAACTCCCAGAATTCCCCAGCCAGCACTGTGAAGGAGCATTTCCCTAGTCAGAATTGGTGAGAAATTTGGGGATACTCCTCGACTCATGGCCTAACCAAGTAGCAGGTGGCAGCTGTGGCTAGGTGGGTTTACATCTTAGCAATAGCAATAGCACTTAGACTTATATATCGCTTTACAGTGCTTTACAGCCCTCTCTAAGCAGTTCACAGAGTCAGCATATTGCCCCCAACAATCTGGGTCCTCATTTTACCCACCTCGGAAGGATGGAAGGCTGAGTCAACCTTGAGCCGGTGAGATTTGAACCGCCGAACTGCAGCTAGCAGTCAGCCTGCAGTACTGCACTCTAACCACTGCGCCACCTCAGCTCTACTGCGCCACCTCGGCTCTTGTGCAGTAATTGTGCACATTCCTAAACTGGGAGGCCATACCTTAATTATTTCCTGGTTGGGCTATTGCAATGCACACTATATGGTGTTATCCTTGAAGACCACCAGAACTGGGCACCCCTCAGTTTGCTGTGTGAGCTGCACTGGTTCCCAGTTTTTTTCCAGGTGTAATTCAAGGTGCTGTATTTTCCTGGATCCATTTCCCAGTCCTCTGGCGGTTGCCCAGGATAGATCGTCAGACAATACTGGTTTCTTTAACTGGCATACAAATATGAAAAGCATTTTGTTTGTCTTTTTTTAATAGAACGCCATCACAGTAAAGCCTCATTGTCTGACAAAAAATAAACTCTTAAATTCTGCGACCTGTTGCAAAATGTAAAAATTATAGCGGAGGCCGTCAGCAATGAGGCGTCGCTGAATATTGAAAAGCAAATGGCCATTTTGGCCTTCTAAAAAAAAAAAAGAGCAGTGCTTAGTTAGCTCCATGATTGATGTACTTCCCATAAATCATCACAAGAGTTGCAGTTAATGTGCCATGTGCATACAGACTGCTTGTTTATAAAGACGTCAATAGCCCTTTTCAGCAAAATATGGAAATTGCATCATTCTCCAGTCTGTCTCCTTTCGATCATTAAGCCCATCGATACCACTGAACAATTTAGGGGCTTGGGAAGTGGGGAGCATAAAGTTTAATCTACTTATGCTGGAGTACTTACCTCGTCTAATCATTCATCATCAGCAAAGCGAGAGAGAGAGACAGAGAGAGAGAGACAGAGAGAGAGAGAGAGAGAGATGAATTTGGAAATGAAACCCATTGTTTAATTGTCACCTCTTATACAAATATAGCCAGAATGCTTGGAACAGGTGGAGAAGGATAGGAAAGAGAAGAAAAAAGGAAGGGAAACCCATTGCCTGATTTAAAAAAAAAAATTCAGTGGAAATGACCCTTAGTCAGCAAATGTTAATCACTTTTACACCAAAGTGAGTGTAACGTTTCTATAGGGAAATTACTTCAATCTGGTCAGTGCAAGGAGCAGTTTGTATAATCGGATTGCAAATAAGGTTTGATCACATTCCAGCTTAATCTACTCTCTGAGCACCATTTACTGCACTAAATCAAAACCTGGGAAAGCTGCAGGTGCTGCTTTATCATCATTACACCCAGGGGGCAGGAACGCGGTAATAAACAGCAAATAAATTGAAGCACTGACTTGCCTGCTACAAGGCATTTCTAATTATCCTCTAGTTTAGCTGGAAATTGCCAGGCTCTCATCCCAGCCGAGTTTAAACTGTGGCCGAATTAACTGACTGTGAATTCAGGCCCAGCTTTTCTCCTAACGTCTGCACCTATCGCCCTTATTCTCCGTCTACACAAGCACCGGGACTGTGAAAGATGAGAAGGCTGGATTGGGATGTCTGAAAAAAATCGGAGCTGTTTCTTGTTTCTGTACCCTCTTACTAGGAAATGTAGATATTGCATGCGACACTCAGCGCCTTGGTTATTTTCAAAGAGTGGCGGGAACCCTATTAAAAATAATATCCAGCTGAGAACTCTGTTCGTGCCCTTTGCCAACCAGGCTCAATCGTCTGGGCCGTTTCGTCGCATCCATTTTGCAGGTGATCCAAGCTGCTATTAGCAACCCTTACCAGTGCATGTCAGAACAGTGGCGTCAAAGGGCACGCTGAAGTTAACTAACTGCCCAAAGAGAGCAGGAGTGCATTGCTGAAACCTTGCAAGAGAAGTGAAGTGAATCCCAGGATCTAACGAAGGGTGATGGGAAGGAATAATGAACCTTTAATAACTTGGGGGCTTCAGTTCCTTGAAATGGGAAGAAGGCTTGAAGAATTGATCTTGTAGCAGCATCAGTTAAAATGATGCCTCATTTCCTCCCCAGGTCTACAACAACTCGCCATGGTGAACTTGCCATGGCCAACTTACCATGGCCAACGTGCTACAGTCAACTTGCCACAGCCAATTTGCCTGTGGAATGCCTTGCCTTCAGAAGTTGTGAGTGCTCCATCACTGGAGGCTTTCAAGAAGAAACTGGAAAGCTACTTGTCTGAAATGGTATAGGGTCTCCTGCTTGTGTAGGGAGTTGGACTAGATGACTTTGAAAGGTCCCTTCCAACTCTGTTATTCTATGTTTTAAATTCAGAGAGCACAAGATCTCTCTTAAATTTCCATCTATTTGCTCAGGCACATTTTTGGTTACAGTAAGGCGAAGACACCTTCATTTTCAACTCCTGGTGACTTCACTGGGTGAATCATGCTGTTTTCTTGACAATACCATGAAAATGGTTTGAGCCAAGAATTATTGATATACCAACATTGGTAACTGCTGGGCATCCTATGAGATTCAGTAGTATAGACATTTTTAAAAAAGGAAGGAAGAATTGCTTGGGCATAGAGCTTTACTTTGAAAAAAGAATCTGAGTAAACTAAGACTGTTTGTATGTTGAAGGACTGAGATTCGAATCCTAATTCTTCTAAATAAAAGTATACCACAAATCGAGACTCCTTTGGACTTTAATTTTTATTTTAATATGGGACCACCTTGAGCCATGGTCCACATCAAGGGTCTACAAAAGAGCTGTTTGGGTTTAAAGGCAAAATTCACATAGCCACTCCATGGTGAAAGTTGCTCAGATGCCAAAGTAGTGATGCCAAAATTCATCTGAATAGATAGAAACCAAGGGTTAGATTTTTCTGATTTTTTTTTAATCTCTAAGTTCTTTCACAAATGGGAAACTACCATGTTCCTCAATACTGGAACAATGGCTGATTTGGGGATGACTGGGGAAGAGCATGAGGTAACAGCATTATTCTTACAAATAAAACATGCTACATGTAGCCCAGAGGTTTCTCAGTAAAGACTATGGAAGAAATGTTATATATTGGTAAATGTGCATCCCTCAAAAAGAGATTGGAGAAAGGGTTCATTGGGATGTAAATGTAAAGAGTATAGAGTAGAGCTTCAAACACTATATGGCTAAGTGGCTACATATGGATCATCATAATTAACCCAAACCCCAAAATGTTGATTTTTTCCCCATCCCTCTATTTTTTTGGACTGGGGGGAGGGAGAATAAAGGGTAAAAATAATATTTTAAAGCCTTGAAGATGCTTAAGGCACCCAACTCTTTAAACCCTAGATGTACAAGAAGAGATTTTGGCTATGCCTACTGTAGAGGTTGACCCTTGGCACATTCCTCAAAGCTTAGCATAGCTGTGGAGACTATGGAAGTTGTTTACCTCTGCCCTGGACATGGTCCATGTTATGTGACACGCAGAAAGAGATGGCAAAAAGTGAGCAGGTAAAGGAGACAATGATTGCTTGGGCCAAAAATTTTGGATACGCAATAGAATTAGACAAGTGGCAGAAATTGTGGGATAGAAATATTAAATTGCTGATGTTGACTGCATATAAGGAAAACTTGTATAAAATGACGGTGAGGCTCTCGCTCTGAAGCGCCCACCACATCCTTACCTCGAGGAAATCGCCGAATACTTAGAAAAGGTTCACCCACCGCATCCCTACCTCAAAAAAGTCACCGTGGGACTCCGTGAAGTTTCGTGAGGCTGAGAATATCACTGGGAAGCTCCGGAGTGCCCGATCACCGGAGACCGGCATGAGACGAGGTGAGGATACGACCTCGTAGACAACCCTCACTCTGTCAAGGACCTTGGAGCACTCATCTCAAATGATCTAAGTGCCAGAGCTCACTGAAACAGCATTGCCAAAAAGGCATTAAAAGTTGTTAACCTAATCTTGCGTAGCTTCTTCTCTGGTAATATTGAACTACAAACTAGGGCATACAAAACTTTTGCTAGACCAATTCTTGAATACAACTCATCTATCTGGAACCCGCACTGCATATTGGACATTATTACAATTGAACAAGTCCAGAAATATTTCATGAAAAGAGTCCTCCACTCCTCTGCTCGCAACAGAATACCTTATGCCACCAGACTTGAAATTTTGGGCCTAGACAACTTAGAACTTCGCCGTCTTCGATCCGACCTAAGCATAGTACATAAAATTATCTGCTACAATGTCCTACATGTCAATGAATACTTCAGCTTCAACCACAACAATACACGAGCACACAATAGATACAAATTTATGGTAAACCGCTCCAAACTCGATTGCAGAAAATACGACTTCAGTAACAGAGTTGTCAATGCCTGGAATGCACTACCTGACTCTGGTTTCTCATCCCCAAACCCTCATAACTTTAACTTTAGACGGTCTACTGTAGACCTCACCCCATTCCTAAGAGGTCTTTAAGGGGCGTGCATAAGCGCACCAGCGTGCCTACCGTCCCTGTCCTAATGTTCCCTTTTATT
>QLTV01000806.1:1434962-1452861 GCA_003457575.1 Thermophis baileyi
GGTGTTTCTTTTTTCATGGTGTAATGGGATATTGGGGGGGGGGCAGATATTTCTTATTGTTGTGTGCCACCCAGTCACATTAAAATAAAATAAAATAAAATAAATAAAATAAAATAAAATAAAATAATAAAATAAAATAAAATTAAAATAAAATAAAATAAAATAAAATAAAATGTTTTATAGATGGCATTTTGCACCGGCAAGACTGGCAAAAATGTTTAAAGATAGATCGGATAAATGTTGGAAGTGTAATCAGACATCTGGTTCATACTACCACACGTGGTGGACATGCCCAAGAACAAGAAAATGTTGGACAAAAATACACACATGGCTGGAAAAAATGATAAAACTACATATAGACCTGAAACCAGAGATATTTTTGTTGGGCATTCTACCAGAAAAATATGATAAAAACACTGCATATTTGATTCTGCATATATTAACGGCAACTAGAATTGTATTTGTGCAACAATGAAAAAGCGAGGAGATCCCGTCTGAGGAGAATGAAATTTAAAAAATATTAGATTGTGCAGAAATGGATAGATTAACACTTGCTATTAAGGATAAAGAAGAAACTGAATATTTTTTGATATGGGACATATTTTATCAATGGTTAGATAACAGAAACAGAAGTTAGAAAGGAGGAGATATAAAGGGAGGAAATGGTATTGAGGAGAGTCGTTAAAGAAGATGAAGTTAAATGTTAAGTATTTAGGTTATTATATTATAATGTTATTATATTATTAATATGATGGTGATGACTAAATATAATGAAGATGTATAAACATGACTATCTAAACATAATTGTACCCAGAATACACACTGTTTGATGAAAATTGATTGTTATATAAATAAAACAAATAAAACGGGGGGCGGGGGGGAAAGAGATGGCAAAAATGAAACCACTAAGTCACGCGTGCCGATATTACAGTAAAATAAATACAAATTCAAGTTAGTGGCTTGAAATATAGCCAACAATTACGACAAATATCGTTGGCTCCATTTTATTAGATTCCACAAATGTCATATTCCTTGAATACAACTAGGACTCTCAATGGCCCACATTAGCATCACCCGCTTCCTCTCTTTTCTTCCTCTTTTTCTGCATTCCCTCCACTTCCTTTCAATAGAAATGTAGAGAATGTCCTTTTGTTCGGTGTTTTATTTGGTATGGAATCTGCATTTAAAGCGCCTCCATCTTGTAGATGAGCTGTGCAGTTTCGCATTATGTCCTTTTCTTTTGGTGTGTGTGTGTGTGTGTGTGTGTGTGTGTGTGTGTGTGTGTTTTCTGAAGCAAATTAATTAACATGATACAGAACGAGGAGACTACAAATGCTCCAGCCCTCACTTTAAGCCTTCATCCGCTTTTGTTCTCCATTATTGCACCAAATTATTTAATTGGGTCTCTCTGATTGTGCATAGACACAGCAAAGAACACAGCCCATTGTGGGGAGGCCCCACGACCATAATGCAGTATCAAATTCAATTCCCATCAAAAGTGCTTGTTGCTAAAAGCCCCTGTACTGTGGTTGCAGATTAATGAAGATCTGCATTGAGCATAGTAGTGGTCGCACAGACATTATGTTTCACCAATAGAAGGCCTATTCTCCAAGAACAATAAAACCATAGAAAAGCGTTAGTCTGCTTATGGATGGAAATAAATCAAAATGAATAAGAGGGTTGATAGAAACAGTCTGAAAGCAGCAGCGTGGAATTCTGAAAACACTGTTTTTGTTTGGCGAGGACTTTCTCTCTCTCTCTTTTTTTTTTTTATGATGACCATTCATTCCTGCCTCCTTTCCCTCCCCCTGCCCTTTGCCTCTGCTCTCTCAAAACGAGCGCCTCAAAGGAGACTCACAAGCCTGCAAAGTGAAAAATGGATTTCACAACTGAGAAATGCGGGGGCACACAATCGGGCACCCCGCAAATGAGCTCCCCTGGCCAAAAGAAGCATGACAGTCCTTTGCACTCGAAAGGAGAAGGTGCGAGCCTGGGTCGGGAGGGCAGCAGGCATTGGAGAGCCAGAATGGCTCCTCCACTTCAACAAGGTGAGAATAGCCTAAATTAATCTGGCACAAGGGGAAAAGAATTCCACTGATGCCTCTCCCTGTTCCAAATTCTCCAAAGCACCAGAGGGCAGGACAAGAAACAATGGTTGGAAACTAATCAAAGAGAGAAGCAACCTGGAATTAAGGAGAAACCTCCTAACAGTGAGGACAATTAACCAGTGGAACAGCTTGCTTTCAGAAATCGTGGGCGCTCCATCACTGGAGGTTTTTAAGAAGAGACTGGACAGCCACTTGTCTGAAATGGTATAGAGTCTCCTGCCAGAGCAGGGGGCTAGACTAGAAGATCTCCAAAGTCCCTTCCAGCTTATTCTATTCTATTCTATTCTATTCTATTCTATTCTATTCTATTCTATTCTATTCTATTCTATTCTATTCTATTCTATTCTATTCTATTCTATTCTATTCTATTCTATTCTATTCTATTCTATTCTATTCTATTCTATTCTAATGGTAACAAGCATTACTAAACGACTAAATAGCTCATAAGAGCCGAGGTGGCGCAGTGGTTAGAGTGCAGTACTGCAGGCTACTTCAGCTGACTGTTCAGCAGTTCAGCGGTTCAAATCTCACCGGCTCAAGGTTGACTCAGCCTTCCATCCTTCTGAGGTGGGTAAAATGAGGACCCAGATTGTTGGGGGCAATATGCTGACTCTGTGAACCGCTTAGAGAGTGCTGTAAAGCACTGTAAAGCGGTATATAAGTCTAAGTGCTATTGCTATTGCTATTGCTATAACATGTTCCTTTTTCATGACACTGGTGTTGTTCACAAAATGGGTCCTAGCCTGGTGCCAAAGCCAATAAAGGCCACCAGACACATGGAATAGCATTTGCAGCTTCTTTTATTGGAGTACTCCAGCAAAAGGGCCTCAGCAGCTAAATGAGCCAAGACCCCAAACAATGCACAAATACAAATTTTATACAGCTATGATTAAAGAAGTTAACAACCTAAGAATCAATCATTGGTTCCTGGACATAAGTTTCTTTTGATTGGATTCTTCTACTTAACCCTTCTTCTTCATACATCACATGTTTATGTTAATAAGCTTTCTTATCAAAAGGGGTTGGGTTTTTTGTTATTATAATAAGCTAGAGCAGGGGTGTCAAACTCAATTTCATTGACGTCACTCGTGTCGGGGGCGCCTGTGGTGGCCCGAGCATTCTTCCAGCAAAAACGGGCTCCCGAGCTGCGTTTTGGTTGCGACAGTCTCCTGCAATCCTCTGCCAGTGAAAACGGAGCTTGGGAGGGCCGCATGCAGCCCTAAAGAGCTCTGTTTTTGCTGGCAGAGGCACTGCAGGCTGGTCCTTCACTGTTTCCAGGGCAGCCCCGTGGGCCAGATCTAAGCATCCCGCATTCCGGATCCGGCCCCCGGGCCTTGAATTTGACATCCCTGAACTAGAGGCTATCAAAGTTTATATATCTACCTGCCTTAGCCAGTATCCTTCTAACGCAGGGGTGTCAAACTCGTGGCCCACGGGCCGGATGTGTCACACGCTGGCCACGCCCACCTCCATTTTAGTGAAGGGGGGAAAAGTCGCGATACGTCATGTGACGACAATGTGACGATGCCAGTTTGACACCCCTGTTCTAACGTGTCCTTCTAAATTGTAACTCCTGTTGCTAGCTAGTAGTGTCCCACCATTCGGTACACTCATTGCAGCTGCAACATTCCTAGTTTCGACCTGAGTCCTTCCCTCAGTATCTGGAGCCTAAGGAATTTTCTCCATTGGCTTAAAGGGAGAGCATACATGATTCACTGCTTTAGTGAAGATGTCAGTAACTCCTTCCAGGTAGTTCTCGACTTAACAACCATTTGTTTAGTGACTGTTCGAAGTTACAACAGCGCTGAAAAAAGTGACTTACAACTGATCCTTGCACTTACATCCGTCACAGTATCCCCATGGACATATGATCAAAATTCAGGTTTTTGGCAACTAGCATGTATTTACAAGGATTGCAACATTCCGGGATCACATGATCACCATTTGTGACCTTCCCAGCCATCTAGTCAACGGAGGGAGCTGGATTTGTTTAATCACAGCCTGATTCACTTAACAACTGCAGTGATTGGCTTAACAACTATGACCAAAAAAAGGTCATAAGATCGTCAGGTGTGGCTCACTTAACAACTGCCTTGTTTAACAACAGAAATTCTGGTCTCAATAAGATGAGGACTACCTGCAGTGGTTCTTTAACATTTGAATTTTTCCTTTGTGTTGTGTCTCGTCGGAAACAGGCATCCTTGTGCTAAATAGAACAAAAATGTTGGCAAGGTATGCAGCAAGGGCAACCAGAAGGCAGGTCAAAAAAGTGAAGATGCTGGCACATCAACTCTGCAGTCAAAGCATCCTAAAAAGGGGGCGTCAGAGTTGCCATTTTAACTTTTTTGACCTCCACCTCCATGCATGGACTCTCCTGAAAATCAAGTCTGCTTCTAGGCAGAATAACTGAAGTTGCCAATTTCCACCCAACATGGCTGAGTTAAATGACTGAAGCGGGAGGGGGAGGGAATCTTGAATGTATTTCTTTGTGAATGCAAAAAAGAATAACAGAACTGATTAAATAAAGAACTGTTGGCTGCTTTCCATGAACCCCAAATTGGCTGCCTCATTCTGTACCAGCCTGACCTTTCATCTAGTTCAGATCAGGGGTGGGTTCTAACTTACCTCGCTGCCGGTTTGCTTCCTCCCGTGCTGTGTGGACGCGCCTCGTGGGTGCGCGTGCGCATGTGCAGTGCAAAAAAATAAAAAAAATCCCCCCCCCCAAAAGCCGAAAACAAGATGGCAACGCATGCACAGTGCCGGAAACTCGGCTTCTGCGCATGCACAGAAGAAAAAAACCCAGGAAAAATCCCCCCCCCCAAAAAAATTCCAAAAAAAATTAAAAAAAAATTTTTTTTAAAAAGATGGCGGCGTCCACGGACCGGCACCGACCGAACCGGATCCGTGATGTCATCATGATGTCACCAGCGGGTCGCTACCGGTTCGGGCGAACCGGTCTGAACCGGGAGGAACCCACCTCTGGTTCAGATTCCTCACTGTTCTTTGGGGTATTTTGGTCCCCTTTCTAACAAGGAATGAGAGCGCAAGTAAATCACAAGCAATTAATAAACAGGATTTGCTACTGGTGAAAGTGGAGTATGGGAAGACTGGAAAGGAGGAATTGTTTGAGTCCGGATTTCTGGTTTGAATTATTTCTTCGAAATGGGCTTGAGGAAAGTTTATAAATTGCGTATTAGAAGAGACTGCCATTGAAAGAATGCCTTATGGCAAGATCGCTCCACACTTTTCCCCGGGGTTTTTAAACTTACTGATCCCACTTAATATTTTTATCCAACAATTTTTTTTTCTGCCTCAAAATTTTATAGCTTTCCCATCATTGTGATTTCATTGTTCTTAAAGAAACAGTTTGTGGTGGAGGTACAGGTAGACACCATTTAGTGACCAAACTGGAACTGGAAATTTAATTGTAAAGTGAAGTGGTTGTTAATTGAAACATCACCATTTTAAGGACTGGTCCCAAAATTACTTTTTCATCACTGTCGTAACTGTGAACAGTCACTAAATAAGGCATTTGCTAAATGAGGACTACCTTCTTAATTTGGGATGCCATTTTGCACAGTGGAAATCCATGAGTAGAACTCTGCAGAAGGTTCGGGAGGCTCAGGAGCTTCCAAAAGGGTGCCTCTTCAGTTCATTTCTCAACCTCATCAACTTAAAGATGCATGGATTTTAAATTCCGACAATTCCTCAACACATCTTCAAGTTTCTGAGATTGAGAAATGCTACCTTGGAGGATGGTGGAAGACATAAATGAGCATTCCTTCTTCTTCTACTATAAATAAATGACATTATAAATAGAAGACACTACCACACGAACGCACCAATAGTGTAAGCAATTTGGTCTAGTGCTTAAGGCACCAAGCTAGAAACTGGGAGACTGTGAATTCTAGTTCTGCCTTTGGTATGAAAGCCAGCTGGGTGATTCTGTGGTAGTCCTTCTGTCTCAGCCCAACCCAACTCATAGGACTGCAGTTCTGAGGAAAATAGGAGAAAGAAAGAGTATTAGGTATGTTTGCCACCTTGAGTTATTTTATAAAAATAACAAAATGCAGGAAATAATAAACAAACAAACAAACAAACAAACAAAGACTGTAGAGGCAATCCCAACAGACTTTCAAATAGTTTTGAGCAAGTCCTTGTTCCAAACACTTGTCCCTGTCCTTCTCTCCATACCCAGCCAATCCTGGTTTCTTGATGCATCAACATTCTTCTTGATCTAGCATTAACCAATCTAGATTAAAATCCATCAAAATATAAGGAAAAAAAATACAGACCAATCCCTCATCATTCAGTATAATTTTTCTTTCTTTCTTTCTTTCTTTCTTTCTTTCTTTCTTTCTTTCTTTCTTTCTTTCTTTCTTTCTTTTTTTCTTTTTTTTTTTTTTTTTTTTTTTTTCTTTTCTTTTCTTTTTTTTTGCATTTATGACAAAACATTTCTTTTTTTTGTTAGGCCAAAGAGGCTGATCCAGATTTGTCACAATTTGTTTTGTTTAAAAAAAAAAAACAAGTTATTGTCCTTCATTATTACACAACTGGAACCTGTCTTAGGGGACCATTGCTGGAGTGCAGATTCAAATCACTGGGTCCATTGAACATCAAAGACACTGCAACAGTGGAGAAACCTTTCATGGTACCATAGCTTTCCCATTCCTCCTTTGCGGAAGCATTTTACTTTAGTCGTCCAGTCTATGTATCATTTTCCCTGCAAGTTTACTTCATTCTTCTGGATTCAGGGCTGATGCTCCCTCGACCATAAAATTTCAGCTGCAAAGCCGAAGCATCTCATTATTTCTGAAATATCAAGCTTGTATCTTCTTGATAAATAATTCCTACCAGTATAATGTATCGGACTAAAACATATTTTCTGAGGCCAGTGAGGTTAAAGCGGCAATCTCACCTTTTTTAATTTTTTTGCCCTGAAGACAGTCATTTCCATATATAGAATGACCCCAGTTGGTGTTGAACACCGAGAATCTGGGCAAAACAGGAGGCGGCGCATATTTGCTGCCAGAGATTTGAAATGAGGCCTGCTAACCTGTAGGCAGCCTTGCAGGACTAATCAGGCCCTCACATTACCAGCGTATTCAGACTGTCAATGTGTGGGGCCTGGAAAGGGACGAGAAAGTTTGCTCTTTTTATCACGGCATTGATAAACATTACATTTTAATGTGATTTGCATCCTCTCCTTCTCCCGCTGCTGCTGGAGGCAGGGGGCAGGGGGAAACCTATTGACACCGTATCATAAATGCTAGTCGGATATGTTTCCCCCCCCCCTCAGTGTCGGAGAATTGAATGCCGCTAGATTCATTTCCCCTTTGATGAAGATCTCAGCCAGAAACGTTTGAACAGGTGGCATTAGATTTAAAAGCAGAGACGGGGCAGGTTCTTCTTTAAACCGGGAGTGGGGAGTGAGGGGGTGGGAATATCTGCTTCCTAAAGCTGGCCAAAAATTACACATCTTCACTAAAACCTTCGAAAACAATGCTGGCATGTTAAAATATAATTCATTAAACAAGCCTGTATCTGTTCGGGCATCCCTCTAGATTGATGAGATCTGACCCCAAGATTACACACCTCAGATTATATGCAATACAGATCCACTGGGACCAGGTTCAGTTGAATTCAACAAGGTTAAACACTGACCGCTTGTTATGGTCAGGATCATGCTCTAACCCTGCATATTCACCCTTTACTTATTGGATTCATAGAAGCTTTCAAACCAGAAGTGGGTCCCATATTAATAAAAACATGTCAGAACGAAGGATGAAGTTTCTGGCCTTCCATCAGGCCTTCACACACACACAAAAAAATCATCTGTTGAGCAGCATCTAATCTGTTACCTATCCATAGCCTTAAAAGGCACAATTCAGTAACAGATGCACCTTTAGATGCTCAGATGTGAAGCTAAACATTTAATGACAAAAAAGTCTAAAAGCCACTGAAAAAGTTCCATGCAATTATGAAATCTTGCACTTCCATAGTCAAAGAAAGATTTATTTTCATGTACTTCTAAGGGCTCATTTTAACACAAATATAAGAATGTGAGATGTGGTTGTTTAATTTGATTGGGTGAAAAGTTCCCATTTTTTATGGGCATTTATTTACTTTGTCCCTGTAAATAATATATACAGTACCAAATTGTTATTTCTTTCTATGTAAAAACTTCAAAGACATTTTAAGCAAATCAGTAAGCTTGATGAAATGATGGAATTTCTCTGGAGCAGAAACTGTCGACAAATTTATTTTCTTGAACGTTATTTGTAAAAACTAGAGGAGTTTTTGTCTTTGATTATTGAATGGAAATGTTTGAAGTCTGTGTTTTTTGCCCTATGGCCTCTTTTGGATCTATTTCTTAATCCTCATGCCTCAAAAATCAAAACAAAACTTCTGTTTGGATAATCTTTTTATTATTGTTATTATTATTCTTGATTATATGCTGAATGCAAATGGTATCTAATTTTTGTCATCAAATTGTGATTAAAATATATGGCCTGCAAAGAAGTTGATAACAATTTTTTTTTTAGCCAGGCTTCGATTTAATTAAGGGTTTTAAAGGATTAGAAAGAAGATGAAGAATGTTAAAGGAGACATACTTTTTAAACTTGTGGAATATTAAGCAGTTGGTGCATATTAAAATATTAAAAAAGATCTCACTATGCTGTGTATCAGTGACTTTTTCTCCTTTGTGTTTTCGTCAGACACAAATTTTGAAATTGATAAAGCCATATCTGTATGGCCCAAACACACAATCTTTCACTGATGCACAGATGGTTTTAGCTGTAAGCAAAGAAAGTTTTGCACTGATGAACCTCAATAAAATATATGAATAACAGAAAGCTGGCCCTTCCTCTTTCTCCTTTCCCATGAGACCAATGACTTTCTGGGGAAAGTGTATGCATGCAACAGATTCACATAGAAAAGTTTCTCCTGCACAATTCTATTTTCAGGGAAAGGAAAGGAATTGTTCAGGTCGTAATCAATAACCAAGAAAGCAAGGTTCTCACAAACACTTACTATTCAGGTTTATTGCAAGGGGGAGGGGAAAGGTTAGATTGCACAATCTGGGCCACCACTTATAACATTCCAATTTCAATGCTCTTGAGCTCTTATATTTAATTATTTAAAAGTTCGAAGTGGTTTTATAGTGTTTTAGTAGTTGGTTTTATTGTACGCCTCCCAGAGTCACCTTGTGTCAGATGGGCTGTCATATAACTTTGATACAATAAATAAAATAAACTAAGCTACCAAAACAAGAGTAGAATGAACCACTGGGGTCCAGAAGCTGGAATGCAAGGGAAGACAAGGCCTCCCACAAACTGGAAAGGGATTGCCTACAACAGTGATGGCGAACCTTTTTTGGTTCGCGTGCCAAAATGGGGTGGGTGCGCGTGCTAGCGTGAGCGCACGTGCGCACACCCATTCCCTCCTCCCACGCATGCGCACAACCCCCCCACGCCCCCTGCGCATGCGCACAAACCCCCCCACCTCCCGCGCATGCACAAAGGCCTCACTGAAGCCTGGGACGGTGAAAAAGGCCCGTTGGGCCATTTTTCGCCCTCCCCAGGTGTCATGCGAAAAACAGCCCAACGGCAAACCGGAAGTGCATTTTTCTGAACTTCCGGTTTGCCCGTTGGGCCGTTTTTCGCACTCCGGGGCTTCAGGAAGCTTCCCTGAAGCCTCTGGAGAGCAAAACGGCCTTCCCCAAGGCCGAAAATCAGCTGGCCAGCGCGCGCATGCGCGCTGGAGCTGACATAGGGCAACACCTCGTGTGCCCTCCTGATATGGTTCCACGTGCCACCTGTGGCACACGTGCCATAGGTTCGCCATCACTGGCCTACAAGCTGTGCAGAACCACACTGTGGCAAAAGAACACCAATTTCCATCGACTCTCATATAAATGAGCACAAAGCCAGAAGAAAAACTAACCAACTCATCACTCTAAATGTGCCAGTTTCATGCAATTAGGCAGGTCCAGAGCTGATTTCAAGTGGTCTCTGGCAGAGATTGATTGATTGATTGATTACATGCCACCAAGTCATTTTCAAATCCTAGTGAGCCCATAGATAGATTTTCTCCATGATGATCTATCCCACCTTCAGGTCTACTTGTTGCCATGTAACTGAGTTCTTGCTCCTAGTCATCCTCTTCTCTTTCATTCCACCTTTCCCATCATTAGAACCTTCTCCAGACAGCCAGATCTTTGCATAATATGTCTGAAATTGGATGATTTGAGCCTGGTCATTTGCAAGAACTCTGGATTGATTGATTGATTTGATGATCCATTTGTTTTCTTCGCTGAACATGGTATCCCAGGAGTCTTCTCCAACACCAAAGTTCAAAAACATCAAAATGCTTCTTGTCTGGCTTCTTCAAAGTCCAACTTTTGCTTCCACAGAGTGGCACAAGGATTGCCATGGCTTGCACAGTTCTGATCGTTTTATGGCAGGGAAGGCAGGATTAAAATATTTTCCTTTATGCCAGTGGGTAGAGAAATATAGCTAATAGCAATACGGAGCAAAATCTGTACAGGTAGTCCTCGACTTACACTGTTCCCTCTAAGGTGCGTGGCCGCGCGGCCGTGCACGTCACAGGGAATCGCCGCGCAGCAGTTTTGAACTGCCGCGCAGCGATTTCCCATGTCAGAGGGAACGTTGCTGTGCGGCCGCGCACATGACAGGGAATCGCCGCGCAGCAGTTTCAAACTGCCGCGCAGTGATTTCCCTTGTTAGAGGGAACGTTGCTTACGACCACAATTGAGCCCAACATTTATGTTGCTAAGTGAGACATTTGTTAAGTGAGTTTTGCCCCATATTACAACCTTTCTTGCCACAGTTGTTAAATGAATCATTGCAGTTGTGAAGTTAGTAACATGGTTGTGAAGTGAATCTGGCTTCCCCATTGACTTTGCTTGTCAGAAGGTCACAAAAGGGGAATCACACGACCCTGGGACACTGCAAGCGTCATAACTATGAGTCAGTTGCCAAGCATCCAAATTCTGATCAGGTAACCATGGGGATGCTGCAACAGTCATAAGTGTGAAAAACAGTCATAACTCACTTTTTTCAGTGCCGTTGTAACGTTGAACGGTCACTAAACAAACTGTTATAAGTCGAGGACTACCTCTATAATGGGAAACTTTTCAGGATTACAGTGCAGAAAAATATTCAGAACTAAAGACAGGAAGTAGTTTCTGCTTTAACAAAAGGGGGATCCTAGACATTAATTCCAGTAATAAGGATGTAATCCAATTTTATTCAATTTAGGAGCCTTTTCCTATAATTATTTTTTATCCACCTCAGCATACAAGCTGCTGCTACTCTTACTTTTCTTTTCTAACTATAATATTTTAGCAATATTGCCAATTCTGCTTTTTTTTTAAGCATTGGTATAGCACAGTATGGAACTATTTGTACAGTTCTTTTTTTCTCTCTCTCTCTCTCCTGCCTTTTAGTTTGCTTTTTGTTTTTGCTCAATACCTTAGGGTGCTTAAATTTCTTCACTGAACTATTTTCAAACAGAAGCCAGTTTGATTTTTATGTTAGATAAAAGGTTCGGCGTATGCTAAAAGAAGCTTTGCCAGAGGTCAGACACAACCAAAAAAAGATAAGTAGTTTAAAAAATGATTTTGAAAATATACATAGACACCTTAATTGTTCAGCTTAGCTTCTGTAGGTCAGACAAGTAATTATCACACAAAAGATTCTTCATTCATGAGGGAATTGTGTTTGTGTATGTTATGTTCCTAACCTTAATTGCACAAACACCCGTTTTGAAGCCTGAACTTCGTTATTAAATTACATCACTGTTAATGATCGATGCCGGGATTCAGGTCCTTTTTAGATTTCTCATTTATTGTAATAAATATTTGGACTGCTGCACGGACATTCACAGAGGCCGTGGATGTCGAAATCTGCAAGGGCTAGTGCAGTGTCATGATCAAAGCTCCACACCTTTTGTATATGGATGTATAACAGGGTGGGGCTCCAGTTGTGACACCACATCTGTCATTGTGCAGATTTTAATACATACATCTTTGCAAACACCTCTAGATTGTAGGATCCTGAATTTATCTTGTCTTGAAACAGACTGAAACCTGCACAACCGTTTCAGTTATAGCACTTAGCAATAGCACTTAGACTTATATACCGCTTTACAGTGCTTTACAGCCATCTCTAAGCGGTTTACAGAGTCAGCCTATTGCCCCCAACAATCTGGGTCCTCATTTTACCCACCTCGGAAAGATGGAAGGCTGAGTCAACCTTGAGCCTGGTGTGATTTGAACTGCCAAATTGCAGACAGCCGGCAGGCAGCAGAGGTAGCCTGCAGTACTGCACTCTAACCACTGCGCCACCATGGCTCATTAACCATCACCATGGTTATGATGGATTTGTACCAGTTTTTTGTAACTATGGAAAGAAGGACAGAATGTTAGTGGTTCAGGTTGGGAACTGACATGTCAAATATTCCTCCAAACAGACAGCTGGAAGTTATACATATAAGAGTCCTTTAACACAGTGGTCCCCATCCTTTGCGGCTTGTCGGCCCGGCGGGGGAAGAGGGGAACTGGTCCACACGAGCGGCGGGCTGGCACATGCACGCATGCAGCCCTGGCATGAACAGCGGGCTGGCACGAGATGCGGGCTGGTGTGCATCTGTGTGAGTGCCTATCGGCCCGCCATTCATGGAAGTTGAGCTGCGTGTGTGCCCACACGCTCTGGCCAGCCACTCACGTGGCCCAATTCCAAATAGGCCACAGCCTGGTAGTGGGCTGCAGCCTGGAGATTGGGGACCCCTGCTTTAACATATACTGTTAGTTACATCAACTAGCTAAATATGACATCATATATATCAGAGATGTGCAACTTTTTCAGAGCAAAAGACTATGTTCCCAATAAAAAGTTGGGTTGCACAGAGCAAGATCAAAAAGTTTAGCACCTTTAGTCAAGTTGTATGTTTCAATGAATACTTAAGTGAACAGAAACTGACACAACCTCTACATGCTTCAAAGTTAAACATAACCTTTATCTACAAAAATCTACATCCTTATTTCTTATTGCTAACTATTTATTTGTTTATTTAGCATACGGCATCTGCAGGGATCAGGCAATCACTGATACACAAGTACAAATTTAAATAAAGCATCAGCAAATATATATGGTATGTGGACAATACACCATACGAGATAAAATATTAAATTAAGATAAAACCATAATAAAACCACCATAATATGGTGCCATAGAGTCAAAATGAATAGATGTTATAATTCAATATTTAAGGAAAGTAACCATCTAACTCAGGGGTCTCCAACCTTAGCAACTTTAAGACTTGTGGACTTCAACTCCCAGAATTCCTCAGCCAGCAAAGCTGGCTGAGGTGGTTTTGTTGGATCTGCATGATGTGTTTGGTTGTGGTTATTAAAAGTTGCCATTTTAATTGCCATTCTTCATCTAGATTGTAAGACTGTGGTATGTATTCCAAATTGGTTTCCAAAGACTTAAGCCTGGTGTGAGGTAGAGAGTCTAATATTTCATGTATCAGTAGATCTCTAGGAGTCAATGGCCTGTTTATTTTATTCCACTCCTGAGCTGTCTGTTGTTGTCATCTGAGATCAGGAGGGATAATGTTGGAAAGAACATGGAGCCATTAGAACAGTGTGGATAGACTCTAATAATCCATTGCTATCTGACTCAAAATCAGTGAATGTAACATGTGTAAAAGTCAGTACTTTCTTACGCCTCCTTTGTAATGGTTTAAAAAAACAAAAAGGCTTGTAGCCAACTAAGAATCTTTCTATTCTTGCTTCTGGAATGTTTTCCCATTCCTCCTGGCAGAACCATTCTAGCTCAGAAATATTCTTAGACTTTCTAGTATGCATTGCATATGTGAGCTCTTCCCACAGTTTTTCAATAATTTTCCAGTCTAGGAAATATGAAGGCCATTCAAAAAACTTTTTCTTTCCTGTTTAATTTCAGGGTATATTTTGGATGATTTATCTTGTTGAAATATCCAGCTTCTTACAGCTTCTGTTTCTTTACAGAATGTGAGATGCAACTTCTCAGCTATGCTGGTATGTTAGTTTGGTCTAATAGTTAAGGCACAAGGCTAGAAACCAGGATACTGTGCGTTCCATTCCCATCTTAGGCATTGAAGCTTGTTGTGTAACTATGAGATACTTGTTAAGTACCTCTCTCTCTCAGCCATCATGGGGCTGTTCTATATGCCTGAATGGATTCCTTCTTCCACCCACACAATATTTTCTGTGCCTTTGGCTGCCATATTGTCCCAAAGCATAATAGGGCTAGCACCCCATACTTAATGGTTGAAAAAGTATTATTTCCTTCAAGAGCTTCACTTTTCTCTCTCTCCAAATGCCTCTTCTTCAGTTGTGACCAAATGGTACAATTTTTGTTCAGCGGTTCAAAGCACTTTGTTCAGGCATTATCAATGTTTTTTGCGTACTTTAGTTGATGACTTTTATGATGAAGTCAGAGAAAAGATTTCCTTCTGATAAATTTCTATGCTGAACAATAAGAAATGCTGTACTATGAACCTGTAGATGACCATGCCAGAGTCAACTAAACTTTCAATGGGTCACTTGCGAGGATCTGTGGTTTTTGATTTGCACATCTGTTCAGTTTCTAGATAGTTCTAGCAGATGTTTTTCTAGGTGTTTCTGATGTTGCTTTTACTTCAACATTCTTGTCAGCATGCCATAACATTTGTCCATTAAGGGATTTTCTTCACCTGGCTAATTGTAGACCTACCAAATCAATTTACATTATTAACTACTTTGAGGGGGAAATAAATAGCATTAAATTGATTGGAAACTTCCATCCCTGCCATATTCGTGGTTTTCCTATTTTGAATCTAAACAACTGCACATAAATAGCAATCATGCGTTCAAATTTGCAGAATGAAATTGTATTCCGCTTTGCACCATATAAATGTAATATCACATTCTATTCATTCAGGGATTCACTGAAGCAAAATTGCTAAACTTATATACATAGTATAGGGGTATACATAGTATTGGACAAGAAACAATGGATGGAAACTAATCAAAGAGAGAAGCAATTAAGGAGAACTGTTCTCCTAACAGTAAGAACAATTAACCAGTGGAGCAGCTATATATATATATATGTAGGAACTTCATCACTGGAGGTTTTAAAGAAAAGACTGGACAGTCACTTGTCTGAAATGGTATAGGGTCTCCTGCTTGAGCAGGTGGTTGGACTAGAAGACCTCCAAGGTCCCTTCCAGCTCTATACTGATTGATATACTGTACAACTGTAATAATTTTACTCTATTTATATTTAGTTAAACTAAACTACAATAAATATAATTACTTTCCACTTATATTTTCCCAGTGAAATTAATATTGGTATCAAATTTTGGAATGTTCTGGGAGCTGTACCCACAATTGTTAGAGGTTCATGTATCCCAGACAATTCTTGGTGCAGAGATTGTAAACATCATAGGGAGAAATGCTAACTCAATCCAGTTTGGAAAAACTTGGAAAGAAGGGCGTCTGTGGAATTCATATAATTCCCAGCTTTAGACTACTTTTTTCTATCCCAAACTTAGTCCATTCAAGCCATAAAGTACTGAAGTGGCTGTGCCACTCCTCATTTGGGGCTAGGCAACTTCTTACATTCCTAATTCTGACTGTAGCACAAACTTTGTTGGAGATGTAGTGTGTGACATTTAATCAAATCCGCAGCATCTCAAATGCTTCCAAGCAATTGCCTTGATGGTTCCTCAACAGATCTAATTTTTGCAAACCCCCCCCTCTCTCTCCCAGATATTACAGCATG
Organism: Thermophis baileyi; assembly: GCA_003457575.1. Lineage (NCBI taxonomy): Eukaryota > Metazoa > Chordata > Lepidosauria > Squamata > Dipsadidae > Thermophis > Thermophis baileyi. Next base: position 1,450,906 of record QLTV01000806.1, read on the forward strand.
TCCTGATTAGATTTTTGATTACTTTTCTCTTTCTTAATTACCCTACATAAACCACGACTGCCTAGGTTTAAGGGGAGATTGGGAATTATTTTACTTTATGTAGGTACGCCGGCCAAGCTATTTCTCTCTCTGTCTCTCTCTCTCTTCCTTTGACTCATGGGATCATACTGGATGTTCTGGTTTTATTGGCTCCTGTAGTCATTAGATGACTTGGCACTTGTTGTCCTGTCAGCATGAGAGGTCATTCACCAGCCTCAATCAGAGGTTTCAAGGCAATAGCAAGGAAACTCCTCACATCAATTTGAGTCAATTTGCAAACTAATCAGTTAATCCCTCCCAATGTGTTTAGGGGTCAGCTCTGATCTAGTTGGAAAATATTCGTTGATTAGCATAGGAAATCTCAGATGTGCCAAGGCCTGTTTACTCCAACATTCCCGCTCTCCCAACCCTCTCCAGGTTGCTCCCGCCTTTAATTTCCCTGCAGGTTTCGGGAGGGATGCATTAAATTAAAACCACTCACTGTTCTGTGAGCAGTCTTTTGTGACCAATAATGAATGTAATGAGTGAAAAAGGAAAGGGAAACAGGATGATTAAGCCAGGCTGGGCGGCTTTTACGCAGCAGTTTGCATCGCGACACAAATGGACAATTGGGCTTTTCTTCCATTAATTTGTAATTGTGCTTTCACTTGTCATATTAAAACCACACACACACACACACACACACACACACACACACACAAACTATTTACACATACAGGAGTAACGTGGCAGATGCTGCTTCCTTTACATTGAGCTGTCCTTAGAATGCTTACATGATGCTTCTTTCGGTTGAAAACCTAATGCTTTATTAGAGTGTCTAAGGCAGGGGTGTCAAACTCAAGGCCCGCGGGCCGAATCCAGCCTGTGGGGTGCTTAGATCTGGCCCGTGGGACCACCCTGGAAACATGAAGGACTGGCCCGTGGTGCCTCTGCCAGTGAAAATGGAGCTCGGGCCCTCCTGAGCTCCGTTTTCGCTGGCAGAGGGTTGCAGGAGGCCGTTGCAGCTGAAAATGGAGCTTGGGAACCCGTTTTCTCTGGCAGAGCGCCCGGGCCACTACAGGCACCCCTGACATGAGTTACATCGAGCTGGCCATGCCCACCCTGGCCACGCCTCCCCAGCCCCCTGAGGTCAAACACAACCCTGATGCAGCTCTTAATGAAATCAAGTTTGACACCCCTGATTTAAGGATTGCTTTACCCAGTGACAACAGATTGATGATTATGAAGGAACCTAAAGTTTGAGAGTTCTATCCAGTCCTAGTTTTCTGATTTCTACATTGCATGATGTACAACTTTTCAGATTCTGAGTTACCCATTTTGGAATGTTCATTACAAATAACTTCTAGGCATACATCTAACAGGCTAATTGCCTTTATTTATTTTTTATTTATTTTTTTGCAAGTATTTGGATCTTTTTAGGCTATCCACATTTGTCTCAAAACAGCTTGAGTGGGTGTTCCCATGAAGACCAAGCAGGTTTCCTTAGCTTCAGTAGATGGCTGTAAGGTGACTGTGTTCACACCTTATACTAAGTCAGTATTCTGAATCATGACCTGTTAGCTAAACCACAATGCTTTGTTTTTTGCACAGAAGCCATCACAGATGATTTCGTTAAAAATCAAAACTCAAATCTAAGCTTTATTCCATAGCGTCATTTGTAAACTTAATGACTATGTAGCATTAGTCATGACTAAACTGTTGATTTCATGGACAGTATAGATCAGTGATGGCGAACCTTTTTTGGCTTGGGTGCCAAAAGGGTACACGCGTGCATGATAGCGTGCATGCGCGTGCCCACACCCATAATGCAATGCCCTCCCCCCGCACATGCGCACAACCCCCACGCTGCCCCCCGGGTAGAGTGCAGCACTGCAGGATACGTCAGCTGACTGCTAGCTGCAGTTCGGCGGTTCAAAT
>QLTV01000806.1:1470303-1513950 GCA_003457575.1 Thermophis baileyi
AGGTTTGCTTCTCTCTGCCACAGCATTCAACGTTAAACGCTGCAGCAGAGAGAATCCGAACTTTTCTCCCTCCATTCACAGCGGAGCTGCTGCAATCTGTCCCTTTAAGGTTAGGATTCTCTCTGCCACAGCATTCAACATGGCTGCTTCTCTCCTCCTTCTCGGGCTCATACACACAGAGCAAACAGGAGAAGGAGACAAAAAGCAGCCAGGTTGAACGCTAGAAGACTCGGCCAAACTTTTCTGTCGGTTCTGTGGCCATGGCTTGATGGGCGTGGCTTGGTGGGGTGGTGCCGCCCCACCTTGCCGTGAGTGATGTCAAGTTGGCCATGCCCACCCAGTCACATGACCACCCAGTCACATGATCACCAAGCCAACCTCACCCAGTCACATGACTGCCAAGCCACTCCCACCCGGTCACATGACCGTCAAGCTGCTCCCACCCGGTCACATGACCGTCAAGCCACTCCCACCCAGTACATGACCGTCAAGCCACTCCCACCCAGTACATGACCGTCAAGCCACTCCCACAAAATTAAGCCACACCCACAAAATTAAGCCATGCCCACAGAGTGGTAGTAAAAAAATTTGGAACCCACCCCTGGANCCTCCCCGTCACATGACTGCCAAGCCACTTCCACCCGGTCACATGACCGTCAAGCCACTCCCACCCAGTACATGACCGTCAAGCCACTCCCACCCAGTACATGACCGTCAAGCCACTCCCACAAAATTAAGCCACACCCACAAAATTAAGCCATGCCCACAGAGTGGTAGTAAAAAAATTTGGAACCCACCCCTGGACTGGATAGTCTCTTATATGTAACTGAGATGTTCCAATAAATTTGGAAATTTTTGCAATTGTTGTCAACTAAATAAAAGCACAAAACATTTCACCACAGGACTCAGAAGACAGGTCTGCTAATTGTACCAATTGATAAATTGTTTTCTTCTGATACATTTTACTTTCTTCTGAGTCTTGTAGGCCAGAATGAGTCTGGTTGCCTTTCAGATAAACAGATTTCCAGATATTAGATTGTACCTTATAAAATAGTGCACAATATTCCTCAATAGAGGTGAGTTCAGTAAGTGGGAATAAAATTGATGAGCCCTCATTATGTTCTATTTTTTAAAGTATCCTGCCCAGAGACATTTATCTGGTATTATTTTTGAAATTTTGTTCTGTTAGATCTTTTATGTTCTCAAGCTTATGTACTTTTCTGAGAAGAATGATTTGTGCTGATTTGAATCTCTGCTCTTTTCACATTTATATTATTTAATTAATGCCTATGTTTTTGTTATACTGTCACAGGGATGGGATTCAAAAATTTTAGCAACCGGTTCTCTGCCCGGTTGCTGGGTGGGGGTGGCCATGGTGGGCGTGGCCTACTTGGCCTCTTGCACCATGGTGGGGGGGGCGTTTTCACCCTCCCCAGGCTCTGGAGGCTTTCCTCGAGCCTACGGAAGGGCGAAAACGGCCTCCCCCGGGCTCCGGAGGCCCTCCGGAGGCCGGAAATGGGCCCGTTTCCAGACTTCCGGAACTTCCAGGAGGCCTGCTTTTTGCCCTCCCCAGGCTCCAGAGGTTTTCCTTGAGCCTCGGGGAGGGAGAAAACGGCCTCCCCCAGGCTCCGGAGGCCCTCTGGAGGCCGGAAACGGGCTCATTTTTGGACTTCCGGAACTTCCAGGAGACCCATTTTTTGCTCTCCCCAGGCTCCAGAGGCTTTCCTCGAGCCTCTGGGAGGGTGAAAATGGCCTCCCCCGGGCTCCAGAGGCCCTCCAGAGGCCAGAAACAGGCCTGTTTCCAGACTTCCAGAACTTCAGGGAGGCCCGTTTTTCGCCCTCCCAGAGCCTCCGTTCGGGCCCTGCACTTACCTGGCATCCAAAACGGGCCACGTGGAGACTCCTGGTGGGAAGGGGTGGGGTGGGGTGGGGCCAGTCAGTCCTTGCAACTACCGGTTCAGCGAACCAGATGTAAAATTAGCATCCGGTTCGCCCGAACCAGTCCGAACCGGCTGAATCCCACCCCTGGTTATACACTGTTTGTATTTCAGTCAGTCTGAATTGTCTATATATTGCAGGGTGGGATATAATTTATGGCTTCATTGTAGACAACTGATCAAAGAAGCCCACAACTTTTTTTTTCATTGGACTTAAGTTGTCTTCAGTGTCATCCCATTTGCTTGAATTGGCAGGGATATTCCATTCAATATGTGACTCCTGTTTCATTGAGTCTCCCATGTGACTCGTCTAAGGTGAAAGTTGTACTGAAGAAAGCAGCAAGTGGCACAGAAAACTAACAACAGGAAGCTAGACTTCATTTCAAATGTCTGGAGAAAATGTGAAATATTTGATAAAATTCTAGAACTGAGCAAGTGAAGAGGAGAACTAACAAGACTTTGCCAAGGGATGTTTATGGGATGTTTATGAGAGTCCTTAACAAATTGTCCCTCAAAGTCCAGAGTTTGCCCTTGACTGTCATGAGCACCTGAGATGGGAACAAAAAGAAATAAAATTCTGGTGGTTCATTAAAAAACGAATGTGAAAAAGAGTGAACAGCAATCTTCAGCTTTGAGCTGTAATGCTTGTGGCCTGTTTCTCTTCCAACCTAAAAACTAGCATATATTTGCAACAAATTCAAACTCACAGAAGGAAAAGTCAAAATATTGGAGCAATGAATAGGCCCAGCTCAACTGAGAAGAAAGGAGATTTCTCAGTCCTGTGCATAGAAGGTTCCTACGGGCTTTATAATAGAAATTGACCTTGGCAGCAACTCTTTATAAGGAAGAGAAACAGAAGAGCAACCCACTGGATGAGAGTGTCAGGCCTGGAAATCATCTTGGGCATTGGATCTTCAAGCCTGCCACATTTAGTGCTGTAGGAAACTGGGAGGGGGGATTTTGTGAGTAGAAACATACAGTCAAAATAACATTCCTTTCTCCGAGAGTCAAGGTCACTCTGTCCTGCACCTGGAGGGGTGTGACTGGGAGGCATCTCCAGTTGGGACTGCATTGATTGGACAATGTGATGGACATGTGAGTGCTGGGGCAAGGACTTGGACTTTCTTTTGGGTGTGGAAAACCGGAAGCTTTCAGATTCGGGTTTTCCCAGATGTGCCAATATGACATCTCTAATAAAATGGAACTTTGAGGAGATTCATGCCTCGGAGTTTTCTTTCGTTGGGGGTGTTACTTGGAACCCTGACATTAACCCGAATCCTCTTTAAAAAAACTATACCAGCTCCCCCGAACTCTGGGGTGCTGACATTGAGGGGAGGCAGAAGCAAAACAAATAGAAGGTACTCTGCATCATAGATCTTAGAAACAGTTTTCAGGACTTTGCAGATGGAACAGGCTCTGAGGATTTAAGGGAGTCAAAAGAGACACTGTAGAATGGGGACAGAATAAAGGATAGAAAAGATATTCCACTTCATAGTGGGTGAAGATTAATTACCACAGGGAATTTACACAACTGCATACCAACCAATTCAGGTTATCTATCAGAGGCATGGATCTTCCAGGCCTTATAGAATTATAATCATTATAATTATATAATTATTTGTGTGGATATATTGTTGGGGGATTCCTGACCTAATAATAGTATCTGTGAAAAAGAAGTAAAGCATTAGTTGAACATGAGCCTGCAGTATGATCTAACACAAAAAAAGGCAAATGATTTTAGGCTGCATCAAGAAATGTATGGTTTCCAGATCATGGGTGGAAAATGGGTTTGTGTTGCCAAATTTTAAAAAGAATTCAGAGAAATTGGAATAGGTTCGGAGCAGGGCAATGGGCATAATCAGGAGACTGGAAATCAAGAGACTGAAGGATCCAAGTACATTTATCCTTAAAAAAAAAGATAGCTGGGGTATGTATGGACCTAAAAGAATGTCTTACAGAAGATAAAGACCTATTCTTTCTCAGTCCAGAATACAGAACATAAAATAATAGATCTGGTTTTTCAGAAAAGTTGATTCCAATTGAAAGTTAGAAAGCATTTCCTAACACTAAGAGCAGTTCAATAGTGGGAGCGATTATTCTGAAATATGTTGACTTCCCCTTCATGTTGTGTTCAAGCAGGGGATACTCCCCTGTCTTTAATGCTTTAATTTGGATTTCTGCCATTATGAGAAAGGACAAACTCAGTGGTTTAACTTTGCTCAAATTCCAGGTTATTGATTCTGTGATTCCAAAAGAAATAGAAAGACTTTTTGTTATGAAAAATCCATTAAAAAAGCATTTTTTTTCCTCAGCGTTTTGTAGGAAAGTTTAAATTTATGACAGTTTGGGATTATGGAGTTAGCAAAATACCACTGATATCTATAACTTCTTAATTTCATAACTTCTTGGCCTATATTGCTACAGAAAATATGACTAGAGGAAAGTAATTGTACAGCAGAAAAATCTAGTGAGGACAAAAAGTTCATGTCACATATTTTTTAAGGTATGGAAATCATTCAAGGTTTTTGAAATGAAGACTTGTTTATTTGCACCCTCTTTCTCAAAAGACCCCCAGTTTGATTGCAATAAATGAAACATTATAATGAAACAGTTGTAAAAAGTATCATAAAACTTCACAGAATATCCTCAGTCATTTTTTCTTTTTCCATGATTCATCTGCTATTTTTGTTGGCCATATGAATGTTTCAATAGAAATTTGACCAGGTAATTTCACCTAGATAACCTCGCCTGACCTTGAAAAAGCTGAACAGGGTTGAATTCTTTAGAGCCTAGATAGGAAAATCAGAACAGAAGATCTATACGACTATATGTGAGACTGAGAAATTAGATGGGGAAAAAAATCATAAGGAGACAATGGTAAACTATTTTGGTATCATTGCCACGGGAGTAACTAGAGCTGTAATCACTAAAAATCCAGCATGACTTAAGGGAGCCTTTATCATTACCTTTATTGAAGAGAGAATTGCACTGATGGACAAAGCCTCATTTTATCCAGCCATATTAACAGACAGTTACGTCAGCAAAGATTGCAGTTCAGTGATAGAACCCAAACTATATAGGTCTAAGACTTCGGATGAAACTCTCATACTTTCTAGTAGACAATCTGGACCATTTTTATTTATTACAGGTAGTGCTTGACTTATGACCACAACTGACCCCAAAATTTCTGTTGTTAAGGGAAACATTTGTTAAGTGAATTTTGACCCATTTCTTGCCACAGTTGTTAAGTGAATCACTGCAGTTGGTAAATTAGAAACATGGTTGTTAAGTGAATCTGGCTTCCCTCATTGCCTTTGCTTGTCAGAAGGTCTCAATAGATAATCACATGACCCCAGGACACTGCAATGGTCATAAATATGAAAAACAGTTATAAGTCACTTTTTTTTCAGTGCCGTTGTAACTTTGAATGGTCACTAAATGAACTGTTATAAGTCAAGGACAACTTGTACGTAATACATACATACATACATACATACATACATACCTCTATGTGTGTGTGTATACTGTTTCCCCCCCACAAAATATCACAAGGTAGTATTCAAAGATCAAATTTATACACACACACACAGCTGATAAAGAATTTTATTACAGAGCAACATAGAAAATGATATGAGACTCTATAAAAGCAGCATTGTAGAGGAGTTCAGAATTAACCTTGCAAAAGCAATGCAAGACTGGTGGTATAAACATTAGCTTAAGTCTGAAAGACAAAAGGAGCTTAGAAGCAAACTCAAGATGACCCCACTTTGATTCTCTCTGGTAGAGGAGAGGGAAAGAGAAACTCTGCCAGCCTTCCAAGTTTCTGTTATATCCTGCAGCAATGAACAGAAGCTTAGGAAGCCCTCATAGATCAGATTTAACACAAACAAACACTGATAAACATTAAATATGCTACTTATCATTGAAAAAAAGGCTAAATTTAAACAACAACACACATTTTAAGAATGTTTAAGTTCTTTCTGGGAGCACGAGTGAGAGTTGGTATGAATTCTGAAGAAAAACATTCAAGGGATATTCGAGGGAAGACAAGGGTGCCCATAGACAACCCTAAAAACATTATACAATTTGGGGGTGACATACTATTGCTGCCAGGAGGCCAATGGCTTAACCCAGAATAAACTAGTATGATAAGCTTATGACTTGGTGTCACATATCATAAAGTATTTAAATAACCTTTCTTTGAAGATTACAGGATAAATGAGAAAAGGAAGATAGCAACTTGTGTTTATAATGATTAATAAGATGATCTGGTAATCTCTCCATGTAGTACTCTTGGTAGCAGCTCATACCCTACTTAAAGAAGTGTTTGTGTATGAGATATGCCTAATACTACCTAGTCAGCTCCCAAATGATTTATTTTTCAAGCTGCAAATTACATTAATGACATAATTAATAACTCAGATATGAAAAACTGAGTATGTCAGAGCAGTATGTCATATAATCAATGGCTACAAATCGGTTTGTCTCATATTTAATGATTGGCCGGGAGGGAGGATGAATCTATAAAAACAGAAAAGACAATCAATGAGAAGGTTGCATATATTGTCTCCCTTATTTGCAGAGTTGGAAACTGAAGCTTCTTTATTGTTTAACTGTTAGAGATTGGAAATCAATTCTGGAATATAAACAGAGGAGGGAAATATATTAATGGTAAGAGGGAAAATCTTATCAAGTGATCACACTTTGGACTAAATGCTGAGCCTAGGAAATGTTTCCAGAAACAATCATTACCTACACAGAAAGCCTGAAAGTGAACAATACTTTGAAAAATTAGCTTTTACAGGGAAGTGCTATTTCTTCAAACTAGCTAGGAAGCTCCTGTAAATCAGCAAACTCTTTCGACAAGTCTAGTCCATTCTTCATCATCCTTTGGGACAAATAAGACATTATGCTAAACATGCATTGCCTCAAAAAAAAAAAAAATCTCCCAGTAGAGTTTACTAATGTCCTGACATCACAGTCTTCTCAATTTCTACATCCCTACTTCACCTTTTTCACAACTCTTGACAAGACCTGGAATTACAGATCATAAGGACCTTAAAAAGAATAAATCTGTTTATTTTACATGAAAGAAGAATGGGACTCTTTTCCAGTTAATGTTAACTGTTTACAGGGGCTGTGAATATAGTTTCCAAAAATCAAACCAAATTTCATGTCATCAGGTCTGTGATGACAATAGTATTTTATAGAATGGACATAGTCCATAATAATCTCATATAATGATTTTGAAGATGGAAGAGTGAATAGTTTAGTACAGCATTCCCTTGATGTACTAATGTTTAGTAGATCAAGGGAATGCTGTGTAGATGTACTGTAGTATATCTCAATTTCAAAAAGGTGCTTGAAAATGTCTGTTATGATATTCTTCTTCATCAAATAATGAAGCATGGGCTATGTCAATGGTTCACAAACATTTCGGTCTCAAGATGCCTTTGCATTCTTAAAAATTGTTGAGGACCCCAAAGAACTTTGGTTTATGTTGGTTATATTTATTGATATTAACTGTATTATAAATTATAACTGACAAATTTTAAAATAATTATTTATTTGACTTCATAGACCCACAGAAAGGGTCTTTCAGGATTCTCTAGGCACCTCTAGATCATACTTTGAAAACCACTGGGCTAGACGGTGGTGCTATCAGGTGGATTCAAACATGGTTGAATCCACCATGTAGCATCCAAAGAGCACTCATAAACATTTCTACTTCAGCTTGGCAAAAACTATTGGAATTATTTGGAATTAGGCAATGGCTAAATCAAATAAGTTAAATTAATGAATACAGTGCCACAGGGCTCTATCATGTTGTTTGTGGTGTTGAATATTTTTTATCAAAGATTGGATGAGTGAGTTTAACAAGTTTGCAGAAATCAAAAACTTGGGAGCACTATGTAAGGGAAAAAATAAATTATTGCACTAATGTAAAACGAATTTGAGTGTCTTTGTGGGTTTTCAAATTAAACCTGAGCCATCAGTATGATGCACCTGTTGGGAAGACAAATGCTGACCTGGGAAGCATTACCAGGAACCCAGAGCTCAGCCTCAGATCATGAATTTTTCCACTTTATTCTACTCTGCCCTGTTCAGTCTCTACCTGGAATATTGTGCCCAGTACCAACCAACACAGTTCAAAAAGAACAGTGACAAATTGGAGTGAGTTCCAAGAAGGACTGCCAACTTGGTGAAAGGCCTGAAACCAAGTCTATGAGGAACACTTAAGAATCTAGGTATCTTGCAGCTGGGAGCACAAGAAATCTGGTAAGACTTCTCTAATTTCCACCCTGGTAGGTGGGATCTATTTTATGGGACAGGCAGAAAAATTATTGTGGTCAAATGTTTGTGAAGCCTTGCAGAACAATCATTAATCTCTATCAATGCTCTCATTTTTAGTACACAACAATTAAGAGAATATCATCCACACTTTGGTTATATTACAAACGTTATTTTCTACTGATTAATTACTGTATCATGCAAAGATAAGATCCAATTTTTGCTCATTTATGTGGTTCCTTTTTAAATTAAAAAGAAGACTTTGTTGGTCAGTGTGCCTTTTGGTGTGAAGTACAAATAATAAGGTACTTATTTAGGTGTTTCTTATAGTTCCTGTGACCTACTTCTAATTAGTATAGAATTGCCAATTCTATCCAAATCAGCACAGTTGCAGTCTCTGTATATGGTTATTTAGAAATAAATCCTACAAGGTTTAATGGGAATTACCTCCAAGTAAATACTGTATGAAAATTTTAATCGCAATTCAGTCAGTCTTATTTATTTCCCTCAGAATTACCACCAACTGACATCTGAGCAACTAAATGTAATTTATGTGGCCTTGTGCAGTTTGCCAAGCAAAGCTTCCTCATTGTTTTGAGCAGTTTAATAGAAGGGATGCTTGATACAGAAATATGTTATAAATTAAATACATTTTGACACTAAGCAAGTCGATGACATTCACCATTGTCAGCTATATTTAAAAATGTAGACATTTAAAAGAATTTAAAATCCAGATATCTATTTCCTCCACCCTACCCATCTGCAGCCCTCTCAAACTTCCACTCTATTATTTGCCAGGAATAATAATGGCGTACGTGCTTTCGCTATTATTTGCTTGCCTGGTATTCCAGATGTTATATATTTGATTGCCATAAGGCTAACTGGACGATTTTTTGTGTGTGTGCTTTCTTTTAAAGCTGATTTTTTTCTCTTTTTAAAAAAAAAAAAACATTTCTGTTGTGAGGGCTGGTGTGTGTGACTTGCTGAAACAGCTTTTACATTTGTGAATGACACACTTTGTTATGATACAATCAATGGCCATCTTTTGCAAGGTGAGAAAAGCAGAGCTAAATCAGAACGGAAAGGTCAGGCTTAAAAAAAAAAGAGGCAACCATATGCCGCCAGAGCCCAGGGCGGTTCAGGATCAGTTACACACTGAGGCCCTAATGATCTCCCCGCATCAAAAGGCCTTGGCATCGTTCCTGTACCTCAAAGGCTCCTGACCTAGAGGATAATATAAGCGTCCATACAATCTCCTCTCCCTTTTGTGCCTATTTTCAATGCGGAAAGGAAGCAGCAGTGACTTTGGTATTAAGTGTCATCTTGAACAATACCTGACCGCAATAATGCAACCTTATTTGTACAAAAGGGAGGAGGAAAATGGGGGCTTGCTCTCATTTACTTGAATGGGGAGCTAATATATTTTCAATGAGATATGGGGGGGATCTATTTTTTCCCTTCCTGTTTTGTTTTTTTGAGTCCCCCCCTCCCCCGCATCTGTAGAGCGTGGGAGCTTTTCAAAACACTTTGCAAATCAGTCCAATCCCCCTCCCTCATTTGTTGCATGAGCAGGTATTTACACCCGGCTTTATCTCCCTAAACCTCTTAATATAAAGAGTAAACTAGTCTGCCTGTGAGTGCATTGACTGTATTAAGAATGGCGGATTGTGTTCCAAAGGAGCCAGGCCTCTAATGTTATCACTCAGCAGGAATGGAACCCATCAGAAGGCACATGGTGTGCCATGACGTAGCCCGTCTTAGACCACAAAAGCAGACTTTTCTCTGTGAATTAGACAAACCACACAAAAGGCAACAATAGCTAGCATAAACACTATTTAATACTATTCATGGGCTATTGAAGAGATGGGCGTTGACTAAGAAGCGCAGCAAAGCTCGTACATTGTTGTTAGATGAAAGGATGCTTAATGAACAGGAAGCATCAATTGAACAGGCTGACAGTAACCATATAACTGCAGGATTGTGGGACTGGCATTTACCCCATGGGCCTTTACAGTCAGAAAAATAAAGAGAAATTAAAGCATAAGGAATCCTTTTTTGTGGGCACTTAAAGCCCATGAAGCAGCACAAGGAAGTTTACAATTGTCTTTTCAAGATTTGTCCATGCTTTAGATTAATTATGAAAAGGGAACATTTGAGGAGGGGGTGAGAGTAAAAGGGGAGAGAAGGAACACTGGCAATAGGTTGTGTTCCACATAATAGCCATTTTATGGACAATGCTGCATCCCGATCTGGGCAAATCTCTGCTTTTATTTTTGTTTTTGTTGTGTGTTTTTTTAAAGCCCCCCTTTTTAGGTAGCTCAAATGAGGTTGAACTGAAACCCTGGCCTTTCAGCTGCCTGCGTTGAAGCTGCTGTGGTGAAGTTGTGTGAAAGAAACAATGCAAAAGCATTTCACAGAATTTCCAGCGGAAGCACAAAAAGGGCAGTGAAGGGTTCAGCTGTGATCTCCCATCACAATTTTATATCGACTTTTCCCCCCAGCCCCAAGTTCTGCAGTTAGAAAAAAAAGATACCTAGATTTCCTTTGGTTGTTCCAATCTGATGTTTAACATTTAATTTCTTCCTGCATGTTGTGTCGTAGCATTATAATAACAAAAAGATGGACCAAAGCAGCTTTCATGTTAATTCATTTACAATCACATTTCTTTCTCTCTTATGTGGAAAGAGAGATGCATGATGGACAATCTACTTCACAATGATCTTTGTGGCCCAGGTCCTTACATTGTTCCCCACCTTCCCTTCCTGTCTTTTCATTGAAAGAAGGATCCTGGAAAGCTCCCTTCCATTTGCAATTTGAAAGGGGAGATTAGATTATGCAGAATACCTTACTAGAAAGAAATAAAATTCAAAATGATTTTGATAGGTTAGGAAAAAAATGGTTAAAAATGTACTGAAATTCAACAGAAATAAGTACAATGTTATTTACTTAGGAAATTGAAATCAAATACAATTGTTGGATGCAAGCTACCTGGCTTAGTTACAGCATTGGTGGAAAAATACTGAATTATTCGATGAATATGAAGCTCAATCAATGCAGTGTGATGCTAAATGTGTGCTGTGATCCTAAAAGTGCTGCTTTTAGGCTGCATTGACAGGTCTGGTTTGCAAATATTGGCAAGTAATAGTTCTTTCTACTTTGAACTGAACCAAACTTACCTCAGATACTGTGACAAATGTTGAGTGCCTCAGTTAAAGAAAGAGTCAAATTAAAATGGATTCAGAGAAAAGTAGCAAGGATAATCGGGGGGGGGGGCAGAGGTGGGTTCCTGCCGGTTCAGACCGGCTCTATAGAACCGGTAGAGGGAATTTTCCCCTGCTCACCGAACTGGCAGCGATGACCGGCTGGACACGCCCCCGAACCGGCTCTCTCAACGCCGCTGTAGGCGCCGCCATCTTGTTTTTTGCTTCTGCGCATGCGCTGAAGCTGGGTTTTTAGCACGTGTGTGGTGCGCAAGGCGCGCACGCCCACGCAGCGCGTGAGGAAGCGAACCAGCAGCAAGGTAAGCCAGAAGCCATCCCTGGGGGGGGGGGTCAGTAACTAAGTGGTAGAACGAAAGAGTAAATGAATTTGGAATGTTTAACTTTGAATACAGAAGACTAAGGAAGAATATATCACAGTTATGTATTAGTCAAATGTGGTAAAGATTTCACACAGAAGAACATTTATTTATTTAAGAAAATTTATATGGGTATCCAGCTCACTACAATGATAAAATCCAATACAAAAATCAACACCCGTCGTAACAACAATCAGACCAACCATTTGATTGGCCCCATATCGCTCTGGGGTCCCCAGCCCTTTTGGCAGAACCATGTCTTCAGGGCCTTGTGAAAGGGTTCAAAGTGGGGGCAAATCTTAGCTCTGCGGCCATTTGAGCTGCTGGAGAAAAAGTAGACATACAAGTAAGTAAGTGAATAGCAATAGCACTTAGATTTATATAGCACTTCACAGTGCTTTACAGCCCGCTCTAAGCGGTTTACAGAGTCAGCATATTGTTCCCAACAATCTGGGTCCTCATTTTACCGACCTCAGAAGGATGGAAGGCTGAGTCAACCTTGAGTCGGTCAGGACTGAACTGCTGGCAGTGGGCAGAATTAGCCTGCAATACTGCATTCTAACCACTGCGCCACCATGGCTCTTATATCTGCTAAGTATGCAGGTTTGCCAATCTATTTACTTTAGTAAGTTTTACTGGTTTCCACGAGGATCACTTGCAGATAATTATGAATCAGGTTGTGGCTTCAGCAGTGGTTATAGCAAAGGTTTAACAGAAAAACTTAATGCAAGTAGAGGACACCCCACCGTGGCATCAGTACAGGAGAAGACAGTTAAGCCTCACCATCCAATGGTGCTGTGATGGCACCCAATGGATCAACTAGGGTTGTTGCTGTTTTTGAGCTTGGATGCCAATACTGTTCCTTGTTGGTACAGAGGCAACAATGAATGACCTGAGCCAATTAGATAATAATTGCTCTAGCTCTACGATTTACCAATCAGGGAAGGTGCTTAGTAACTCCTAAGATAAAAGCCACAAAATGGACTAATGCTTGCAGTCATATAGATGGTGTACAGCCTGAAAGGGGGGGGGGGCAGAGGAAAGAAAGAGAAGAATTCTGAAAAGCGCCAAGGATGCATGACAATGGAGATCAAATATAAAGAGCCTAATTGGTATAGCAGTGAGATCCAATGCCACAAATAGCCATTCATAATCATATGCAATTAACATATCAATAGTTCCTTTTTAGAATTACAGTCCATAAGCTAACTAAGCTTCATTGTAAAGAAGCTTGGCAAGACAGAGTTATTAATTAAAATCCTTTCGAAAATCTGGTGTTGCACTCATTCATATCCTTTTCGGCCTTTTTTTTCAGCCTGGACTCCAAAACTCAGGACATGCTAAGCAGGGGGAAGGGGAGAATGGAGACAAGAGGAGGTCATTTTAACCATAAATTTAAAAAAAACCATTAAAACTGGAACAAAACATTTATTTATTTTATTTTCTCCAAAATGTTAAGGTCTGGTATAAGTCATTCAATATCGATCATATTAAACCCAGCCTGTCTTCAGACTGAACTGGTTATCTAAAGCAGGAGCTCCCAACTCCCGGTCTGTGGACTGGCACTAGGCCGCAGCATGCCAGAAACCGGGCCGCACAAACAAGTGAAGCCCCATCCATGGGATGCAGGCAGCACACGAAACCATGCCCCCTCTGGTCCGCGGAAAAACCTGTCTCCACGGAACCAGTCCCTGGAGCCCAAAAGGTTGGGGGCCACAGCCACTGATCTAAAGTATCACAGTCAAAAAATGTAAAATAAAATAAAATTCAGAAAAGGAAAAAAGAGAAACTTCAAAAGAGATTTAAGGGAAAAGGTTATTTTTAATCCCCCAATAGGTAGCATGAAATAACTAATGGTCCCCTAGGGTACTTTCCAAGCAAGCTATTAACAGATAACAGATTAACAGAGTTGGAAGGGACCTTGTAGGTCATCTAGTCCAACCCCCCCCACCCGCCCGCCCAAGCAGGAGACCCTACACCATTTTTGACAGATGGCAGTCCAGTCTCTTCTTGAAAGCTTTCAGTGATGAAGCTCCCACAGTTTCTGAAGTCAAGCTGTTCCATTGGTTGATTGCTCTCCCTGTCAGAAAATTTCTCTTTATTTCCAGGTTGAATCTCTCCTTGTTCAGTTTCCATCCATTGTTCCTTGTCTGGCCTTCAGGTGCTTTGGAAAATAGCTTGACCCCCTCCTCTCTGTGGCAGTATGGTCTAACTCAGTAGATTTCTAGATATGTTTGCTCCAGAGAAAGTTGTTCCTAAGAGAGACAGACGCTGGTCAGGAAAGGAATTCTGGAAAGGCACGTCATGCATTTTCAAATCCCAAAATTTCTAAACTGTCATTGAAAGGAGTCTTATGTAAACTAGACTTTATATAAACCTTGATCTCATGGGTCTAGTATACGTTATCGAGCTGTATTAGACTCCTGGCAATTATATGGCCAAATGCTCACCATCTTAATCTCTCTCCAATGATTACTTGTAGCTCTCCCAAGGGCACTTCTTTTTTTTTTTTTAATCCCACCAATCTTATCTATTGCCAAGCATAGTCATTTTTAATAGTCTATCAAATATTTGCATCACACACCCAGAATACCTGAACGGCTGATCGAAGGAGTAGTTTGATACAGGTTGAATTTGATACAGTTTGATAATGAGTCTTCTTGCAATTGGCTGTACAAGTCAGGTTATTGGGCAGTTGACTCAGAGCGCAAGTAAGTGTTTTCCCAGGCACAAATCCCACCTGGGCTTCTTAGCAAGATTTATTGTAATGAAAGGAGCAGGGTTACGAAAATTTCAGCAGTTGAATTATTTCCCATTAAAACTAATTTGCTTCCCAAGGTGTTAAAGAGAGCTTTTTGAACTTTTAAAATGGCTATCCTGTGAACTGGTGAGCAGGCAGGCCTTGTTACTAATAATGGATGAGCTTGCAGGCATCTACTTATTTATTAAACTTATATGCTGCCCATCTCACTTAGAGGAGACTCTAGGCCAGTGGTTCTCAACCTTCCTAATGCCGCGACCCCTGCTCCGCTGCCGCGACCCCCTCCCCTCCCCCTCCCCGCATGTGCGCATTGCCAGGCGAGAAGCGATGAGGTGACAAAGGGGGCGTGGCACCAAGATGGCACCTGCGCATTTGAGGGCCGCCCGTGCGTCACACCGTCCTCGGGTACTCGTATGTGGACGGATAGAGGAGCGGTGTCTCGGTTCCTAAGACCATCGGAAATATGTGTTTTCCGATGGTCTTAGGCGACCCCTGTGAAAGGGTCGTTCGACCCTCAAAGAGGTTGCGACCCACAGGTTGAGAACCGCTGCTCTAGGCAACTTGCAATCAACAAAACACCAATGTAAAACATCAAAACAATAAATAGTAATGCTAAAACTGGTTTAATATTGACAAAGATGGGGAGCAAAGGAGCAAGATCCATACAGGGAGAAGGTGGGGTCTTATCTTAATCCATTAACTCCAGAATGACATGCATCCATCAGGGTCCCAAGCCAGTTGAGACAGAGCCAGATCTTCAGGCACTTTCAGAAAGCCGAAAGGGTGGTCATGGCATCTGGGGGGAGGAGGGGAATGATGTTTTAGAGGGACAAACAAGCAAGCCATTTGCTGAGGGCTTCTCAGCCTAAGAATTATCCCTTATTGCAGTATAACGTACCCTGTTTAAGATAAGACCCCAAACCAATCCATCATTTGAAGGCCTCTACCTTTTTTCTCATTTTCAAGGTCTAGCTTTTCCAGCCATACATTACTATTGCTTTGGCTGTTTTGATTTTTGTTGCCATAAAACAGGGATCCCCAACCTGTGGGCCATGGCCCACTGCTGGGCCACGCACGGCCTATTTGCAACTTTCACTTAATTCAGCGGTTCTCAACCTGTGGGTCGCGACCCCTTTGGGGGTCGAACAACCCTTTCACAGGAGTCATCTAAGCACGCGCTAGCCCGCCATCTTGGTGCCACGCCCCCTTTGTCACCTCATCGCGTGTGGGGAGGGGGTGGGGCGGGGGTCGCGGTGGCGGGGCAGGGTCGCAGCATTAGGAAGGTTGAGAACCACTGACTTAATTGATATGGAGCCCATCAAATGGCTGGTCTGATTGTTGTTACCACGGGTGTGGATTTTTGTATTGGATTTTATCATTGTAAGCTGCCCAGAGTTGCTGAGAGTGAGTTGGATAGCCATATAAATTTTCTTAAATAAATAAATGTTCTTCTATGTGAAATCTTTACCATATTTGACTAATACATAACTATGATATATTCTGCCTTAGTCTTCTTTAATTCACTTAAACAACTGTGGCATGAAACGTTGTAAAATGGGGCAAAATTCACTTAACTGTTTCACTTAACAACAGAAATGTTGGGCTCAATTGTGGTCATAAGTTGAGGTCTACCTGTATTATTATAATATATTCATTACAAAAGTTAAACAGATATGTGAAGAATATGTAATTTCCTCTATTTATTTCGTTCCTTATAATTTTTGTTGTTGCTACTGTTTAAGTTAGATATCGACATTTAAATATCATGTGTCTTTCGTCTAACCGAAACTTTAATCTTCCATTATTTATTTATTTATTTGGCTATTATGGCAACTTGGAGTTTTAGTGATTATTTTTTTTTTGCTTTTAATTTCACAGTGTTTATAATATCTTTTTGCATAGAAATGTACCGAATCTCTTCTTTACATTGATTTTTTCCTGATCGTATGTCCTTCAGATCAAATCTTCATGGTGCCCCTATTCTCTTTAATTTTTTAATGATATCTAACACAAGTAATGTACGATCTGGTTCAGCTGGAAGAGTCCTGGGTGACTGATTGCAGTAAATCTATAGCTAGTCCGAAAGTTTAGAAGGCACTTGAAGAATTGGAGGGTCTATTCAGCCATATTACCCAATGTGTAATTGTACTTTAAGCTGACATGGTAAATTTTTAATAAACTCATATTTTGCAAGCTATGTTGCAACTTATACTCATTAATAGAATAGAATAGAATAACAGAGTTGGTTAATAATTGATCCTTGATTGGGATTTTTCGCATACATAAAGTGATGAACATATGTTCTCTATTACATCCAAAATCTACTAAACCAAAGTTTAAATACAAAGTTTATCCTACTAAAGTTGGATAAATCTTGGGTTTATTGGATTTGCATTAAATTAACTGGTATTTGCTTGTATTATCTGTACAAGCACAGCAAAAAGAACAATGCAACATTAAAAATTGAGGGATATAACTCTCCCATTGCTGTCTGGTTCCTTTTCTCAATTAATCAATCAAATTAGATAACCAATTCACATACATACTTGCCATCAAAACATACAACTGATTTATATATTTTAAATTGTTTGCTTCATCTAGCTCCTTGTCTTCTGGCTTTTTTTAAAGATCTCCTGCCCTCTAAAATAAACAAAAATCTCATTTTCCCCTCTAAAACCCTGTGACTGATTTATTTACATTAAAAAAAATGCTTTGTTGGTTCCTTTACCTCTTGGCTTCCTTCTCCCCGCAAACTATCACCTCAGAGTTGCAGAAATCCAAACCATCACTCAATAGCATCAAGGTGCTATTTCTCCCACCCCACTACTTTAGTGCCATCTAGAGTTTATCCAGATTTTTGAAATCCAGTGTGTCCAGATTTTTGACAACCATACCTCAACTGAAAAACACAATGAGCATTTAAATGGCCCCTTTTACAACTTCATTAGCAATTTGTGTTATGTAGTAATAGTTGTGCTCCATTCTTGGTTCCCTGTTCCCTTGTCTCCACCACAAAAAGTTCCACTCTTCTCTTCAACAATCCCTTCCAATTATTATTTTCATTCCACCATATCCTCTAGAGCAGGGCTGTCAAACTCCCAGCCCGCAAGCTGGATGCGTCACGCGCTGGCCATGCCCAGGCCCGGTTTAGTGAAGGGGGGAAAAAGTCCTGATATGTCACGTGACGCCACCGTGACGATGTGAGTTTGACACCCCTGCTCTAGAGCAGTGTTTCTCAACCTTCATAACTTTAAGCTATATAGATGTCAACTCCCAGAATTCCCAGGCCAAATCTGGCTGGGGAACTCTGGAAGCTGAAGCCCACAGATTTAAAAGTTGCTAAGGCTGAGAAGAAATAATCAGTTTAATCCTGATTATTCATCCTCTCTTTGTCCCACCTTACAATCAGTCGAGATGCCGGTATACTGTATTGTACTACAGTGAGTACAAGTAAGATCCCGCTCTGGACTGAGTTTAGCTGCTCTAAAGCAGACCGCAGTCACATAGTTGGCAAATATTCTAAGAGGAAAAGATCTCCAGAAAGGATTTTTTTTTCAATCACAGTCATATATAGAAGGTTCTAAACAGACTTATTGCCTCAGTCAATCTGAGCCATATTAAATACAGGTACTTCTTGACTTACGACCACAATTGAGCCCAGGATTTATGTTGCTAAGTGAGAAATTTGTTAAGTGAGTTTTGTCCCATTTTACAACTTTCTTAACATTTGTTAAGTGAATCACTACAGTTGTTAAGTTAGTAACATAGTTGTTAAGTGAATCTGGCTTCCCCATTGACTTTTCTTGTCAGAAGGTCGCAAAAGGGGATCACGTGACCCTGGGACACTGCAACCGTCATAAATATGAACCACTTGTCAAGCCTCCAAATGTAAGTCACGAGACCATGGGGATGCTGCAATGGACATAAGTGTGAAAAATTGTCATAACTCACTTTTTTCAGTGCCGTTGTAACTTTGAATGGTCACTAAAGGAACTGTTGTAAGTCGACTACCTGTAGCTAGAAAAAGACAGAGTGGAGAAAAGGAAATTTAGAAAGGCAGCTCCCCAACTACCTCTCAGTTCTAGGCCTGAATTGCATTTTTCCATATTTCCTAGGTAGCCAATCAAATTCTGATTCTGGTGATGTTTTTATTGTTTGAAACAATAAATGCTCTCTTTGCAAAGTCTATTAACTTTGCTCTGTTTCCTGTTGTTGAACTTCAGTCATTAGTAGTATTACACACGTAATGCTGCATTTAGGGCCTCTTGCCATAATTTCTCAATGTTTGCATCTGTAATTTTAGATACAGCTGTATAACACTGATGTCCATTGTATATCCATGAATTATGGCATCTGGAGTGTTATAGTGCACTTTTGTTCCTATTTACTGCTACATAATCTTCAACCTACGCACCTTATTTTTTGTCATATCAAAATGAAGGGGAAGAGAAACAGATAATTTGATTAACAGCAGTAGAGAGCCAAAAGAAAGTCATTCATTTTCTATTATTATAGCTGTTGTGCTACTTGCTAACCTAAACTACCGGTACTGCACGTTATCTACACTTGTGAATCTAATTTAGCTAAGTAAAACTCTCATTAATTTCCATTTTGAACAAAATCTGTGAGGAAACACATATGAACATAATTGTTTAATAATTTTTGGATATGGGGAAACAAATTCTCCTTTTTCTACAGTAATTTGTGGGGACTATTGTTCGAACTCTTTCCATCTTAGAATATTTCAAACATTGGACAGAGGCAGTGATAACTTTTAATCAGAACAATTATTGGAATCTCCTATGATGTACCTTTTTTAAAACTTATAACTGCCCAGAGAGCTGGTTTTCATCCTGAGGCGTTGGCTGTTACCTTATTAAGAGACAACCAGTACAGTACAAGCTTTGGTCAACAGAATTTGGAGGATATCAGCCATGGACTTCAGAAGAAGAAAGACAGTTACTCCTGCCATGGTCACCTTACAATTAAATTATTATTTCAATGTATGCCTACATGGGGTTGCTCTTCGAGACCCTCTGGAAGCGACAGTCACTTCACAGTGCAGGAATGCAAGTAGCAATGGGCAACTCTTGGTGGATCACTACTAAGTGAGCTACATTGGCTGTCAGTTGGCCTCTTAATACAATTCAAGGTGTTGGGTTATCTATACACCAGTAAAATTGCCATGTCTGTCTATAACTTTCAATTGGGCAAAATAATCCATATTAGAGCAACCATTTTTGAACTAAGTTACTTCAATGGGCTACAGAATGCTGGGGCCCATTATACCCATGGGAATAAAATTTGGGGGAAATTTTATTCAGGAGAGTCATGGTCATATCATTGTCATTTCCGATACCCCTTTAAAGCTTCCCACTAGTTATTGGGGAAATCAACCTGAATTGAATTGAATTGAATTTATTAAATTTGTATGCCGCCCAACTCCCAAGGCACTCTGGGCGGCTCACAACAATATAAAAAAACATTAAAAGAAAACATAATAAAAACAGTTAAAAACAGTTAAAAAACTCATACACACTGTTTCATGGCCGGACCTCGCCAATTACAGAGGCAAGTATAAATTCTATATGATTGTCTTTGCTTGTGGGAAGCTGGCAGAGACCATTGGCAATGGGGAAGCCAGCAGGGAAGATGTAAGTTGCTTGGGTATGATTCCCCCAGCCACACAACCTCCTCAGCCCCTCTGCACTCATGCCCTGCCATCCACCCCACTCTTCCCAACCCGCATGGCACCCGGTGCACCTTTCCCAATCTGTGCACCCCCACATGCCCTCCTCAACCTGTGTAGCACATCTTATGCACCATTATGCACCCTGTCTGACCCATGCTGCTCCCCTGCATGCTCTCTCTGACTCCCACAGCACCTCTTGGGCACTTTTGTGTTTTATCTCGACCCTCCTCACCCACTGAGTGGCATGAGAGGCACCACATGGGTCAGGAGAGTGTGCGGGGGTATGAGGGATTGTGCAAGAGGTACTGCAGGGGCTGGGGAGGGTACATAGTGGTGCACAACAGGTATTGTGCAGGTTCATTAGATGGTATGGAGAAACTGAGTATTAAATAAGGAAATATCTCTGAAATGATGACCCAAGAAGTTACAGTTTGTCTAGTTTATCAAGATCCCTTTTAGACTGGTTTAGACCTGAGTACTGGACTGATGCTATCAATATATGTAGATGTTCTGTCTCAGGACCTGGAGAAAGAGGATACACCTCTTTTCACCTTGTTAGATCTCCCAGAAAAGTTCAGTATGGAGCAGGGGTCTCCAACGTTGGCAACTTTAAGACTTGTGGACTTCAACTCCCAGAGTTCCTCAGCCAGCAAAGCTGAGGAACTCTGGGAGTTGAAGTCCACAAGTCTTAAAGTTGCCAAGGCTGGAGACCCCTGGTATGGAGGGTTTCGCAGTGCTTCCATTTCTTTCTGAGTAAGAAGTTCCAGCTGATGTTATCAGGGAAGGAGGTTGAGCTTCTGACAAGCAAAGTCAACGGGGAAGCCAGGTTCACTTAACAACCAGGTTATTCACTTATCAATTGCAGTGATTCACTTAACAACTGCGGCAAGAAATGTCGTAAAATGGGGCAAAACTCACTTAACAAATGTCTCACTTAACAACAGGAATTTTGGGGCTCAATTGTGGTCGTAAGTCGAAGACTACCTGTATCTGGTGGAAATTTCTTTCAAATAATAACAGCTAGAATTGTAACCCTTTAGGAAGACTCCATTCCTCACCCAGAGAAACAAAATAAACGTCTTTCCCTCTAATCAATGGGGTCAAGAATAGTTCGCTAGGTAAACTTAAAACAACAAAAACTCTAACCAAATGGTGATTACCTGATGCAAAACAGGTTAATCCAATTTTTAGAATATGTTTGGTGTTATTATTCTGCTTTTCACCATGTGGGAGTGCCGGAACCGATGAACAATTAATGCTATTCAATGAAAGGTGCTCAATAAGGCAACGTATATGTTCTTCAAGCTCTAAATTAAAGCACAAAATTCTAATTTTGTTTTGGAATACATCTCCCATAGTTTGTCTGTGCTATCCATCCATACTGTCTACTCTCGGCAGACAAACTCTTATTGTTCCATTTCCCTCCCCTGTCCCTCTTTTTACAGATAAAGATCTTGATTAAATAAAATAAAATGGTAAGTTGTGGCTGAAAATCTTTACGATTTAATGACCAGCTTTTTGAATTTGTGATTAAAGCTTCAAGTCCCTATTGATGAAATAAAATCACAAAAGGACAGTCAAACAATAGGTAAAACCTAACAGTTTTAAAATCAACACATTCAAAAGTGTAAGCTATTTCACATACAACATACGCACACTGTCCTTCTACACAGTGCTCTAACTGGCAAACGTTGTGGTGCCAATCGTACTGAGCCAGGAACTTATGGCTCACAAGTCATTGTGTTTGTAGAACAATAACTAAGAAACTGCAGGTCTCTAGGGTAGGTTGTCCAATGAGAGGATGCCTAAAAGTAGTTCTAACTTCTGAAGAATCCCATATATGAAACACTTTTCTGTGATTCAAAAGTTGAAATTCAGAAGCCACATGTTGTCCAGAAAGACCAAAATGAAACTGCAAATCCAAGACTGAGTTGGTTGTAAGGCTCAACAGGCAACATTTATTTTGCAGCATTACATCTTCCATACAAGTACAAGTCAGATCTATTTTTGCTTTCCAAAATTAGTTGTGTCTAGATATTCTAGCCCAATGTAAAAAATAATATCTAAATAAAGAAAACAATACTGTTATTCAAGGAGTGAAGACAAGAAAACAATGAAACAGGAATTTATCAGAGAAGTTTAAAGGGAAGGAAGGAAGGAAGGAAGGAAGGAAGGAAGGAAGGAAGGAAGGAAGGAAGGAAGGAAGGAAGGAAGGCAGGAAGTCCTTTTTCACTGCCTCTTATTCTCCTTCACAACTCATCCCACTTCCCCATAATCCTCATGAAGATGCAACAACATTTTTTTAAATTTCTATCCTCTATCCTTTTCTAAACTTTTTATCTAGAAGAGGTCAAGTGAAGGGCAGAGCAAATTGCAGCTCTGTTCCCACCCTCAGGCATTTGTCTGGGCTATTAGGACCATTGTTCAACTACCATGGAGTCCCTGATAGATAATAGCATCCTCCATGTTGCCTTACTTTGGACACATCGTACAAAGACCTACCTCTCTGAAGAAGGCTCTGATGCTGGGAAAGATGGAAGGAATACAAGAAGTTGATGACCACCAGGAGAAGTGGATGGACTCCGTTACAATGGTGATAAGTTCACCATTGGAAGACCTGAAGGACCAGGTTAGGAACAGATGATCAGGGAGGAAGTCTACCTATGTGGTCATTCAGAGTTGAAAGCAACTTGATGGTGCATAATCAATCAATCAATCAAACAAACAAACAAGCAAACAAACAAACATGTTCCCTAATTTCTCAGTGAACTTTTATTAAAAAAAATTCCTGTATCATATGTGCCTGATAAAATATACAATATATATAATTTCAGGCCATATAACTCTATATAACTAGGTCTAGCAGATAATTATCATCATTGGCAAAAAATGAACCAGGCAGAAACTATTACTAGTTTCTAGTTATATTAAAAGGTGCAATCTTGCAAAGATGTTTTTTCCCCCAGTCCCCTCCCTCTTCATCTTAAATGTGTTGGCTAGGAGTCCATTTCCTCGGGATGTTTGGGATCATTGCTGTCAAGCAGATTGCTCAAAGGAATGAAATTCCCTGCCTTAACTTGTCGTTTCAGACAGGAAACCTGCCACTGGCTTTATTGGCAAGGTTTCTAAATCACCTTAATTGATATTCTTCACTAATTGATACGAACAATACTTTGCAATGATAAATGATAACTGACATTTTAAAAAGTTAGTTAATGTGTCATGCTTTGTACTCTGATCCAAGCATTTTTGTTCATCCCTGTCAAAAGATTCCTCCCATAAACAATCTGGAGGTCTGAACTGAATTGTTTCTCTTTCAGAAACCTGGCTGATCTGATGTTCACAAAAGATACGTGTGCAGCAAGAAAGGTGTGTTTAGAGACAGGAAGAGCAGAGGAGAAAATCATGCAAGAAAATCAGAGACAGAAGAGCTGACATTATGAACAGGATTATTTAAGAATGAGTGCATGGGAACAATGTAGCCAAAGCTCTGCATTTATTTTTTTCATTCATATAAACTTAAATTATTATTGTTGTCCTTCCCATATTTACTCTTTATTTCTGTCCTCTTGTTGTTTCTTCTTGGTTTTAAGGTTTTAAACAATTTGTAAACTAGCCAGAGTTGAATGGCATATAAATTTATTAGTATTAGTATTTCTGTTACTATTGCTATTAGTATCGGTATTATTTTCAAATGTTTCAAGCATTGTTTTTCTTGACATAAAGTTTGTTCTTTATGCCACTGGCTTTATTGTTCCATATAAGTAAAAGAGTATTGATGTTCAATAGCACAAATTATTTACTCTTTTTACACATTTTGGTTTTTTTTTTTTAAAAAAAAAATCATCCTACAATAGCAAATCTGAAAGCAATGTGCAATTAAAAAGAACTACAAATACATGGATGTAATAAAACAATAAAACACATGCTAAAATTACTAGAACTACAGCAAATGTACAGAAGATTAAAATCTGGGAACATCAGAATTCTTAAAATTCTTTGGCCACAATATTTGAAGATATTTATAGATCAGCATTTGCACTTGGAACAGGTCCTGCAAATGAATTAGGAACCAGTAAAGATCACGTTATGCTCACCTTATATGTTCATCATGCCTAATATCAGCATTATGGGTACAATGGTTTGTACTGATTGAAGTTTTTTGACCCAGCTAGTACCCTGGTATCCAGCCGTTAAGTTTTACTTTTATTTTATTGTACTTTATATATTTTATTATTTTATTGTAAGCCCAATGTCACATAAAAGTGAGATGAGTGGCTATATAAATCAAATGAATAAATAAATAATTTCCAGAACAGGTCTGTGTTAGCTGAGGAATTCTGGGAGTTGAAATCCATATATCTTAAGGTTGTCAAATTTGAGAAACACTAGTATAAAGTGTGCAATGATATGAAAGAGAGATTAGAACATAGAGCATAGAATAATAAGGTTGGAAGGGATCTTGGAGGTCTTCTAGTCCAACCCCCTGCTCAAGTAGAAGGCTATATACCATTTCAGACAAATGGCTGTCCAGTCTCTTCTTCAAAACCTCTATGGTTTTGAACACCCACAACTTCTGGAGGTAAACCATTCTACTGATTAATTGTTTTTACTATCTGGAAATTTCTCTTTAGTTCTAGGTTGGATCTCTCTTGAATGATCTTCCACCCATTACTTCTTGTCCTGCCCTCAGGTGCTTTGGAGGATAGGCTGACCTGTTCTTCTCTGTGATAGCCCCTCAAGTATTGGAAGACTGCTATCATATCACCCCAAGTCCTTCTCTTTGTTAGACTAGACATACCTAGTTCCTTAATGCTTCCTCATACAATTTATTCTGCAGATCACTTATCAACTTGGTTGCTCTTCTCTGCACTCTTTCTGGGATCTCAACCTCTTTTTTATATTGTGGTGACTGGAATTAGATACAGTATTCCAGCTGTGGTCTCACCAGTGCAATATAAAAAGGTACAATCACTTCCTGTGATCTTGACACTATCCTTTTATTGATGCAGCTTAAGACTGTGGTCATGCAGGCCACATGACCACAGAAGCATATTTGGACAATGTTGGCTCCTTCGGCTAGGAAATGGAGATGAGCACACACACCCTCTTGAGCTGGACATGGCTGGACAGGGGAAATCTTTACCTTTATTATTATTATTATTATTTTTAAGGACTGTGTTAGCTTTTTTGGCAGTGCCACAGCACATTGCTGTCTCATACTATGATTCTACGATAATTTTTTGGCCTTCACAATTTCACAACAGCACCAGCAGGCAGATATGTCTATCGTAGAATTTTAATATTACTTTGCTGTATGATTGATTGATCTATTATTAAAGTTAGCAAGAAGGACTTTCTAGGCAAACTCCGAGCGCAGAACCTATTGGAGAATTCAAGGCTACCAAACATGGGATGAAAAAATATTTTTGTTGTTCAAACCACTGATGGCTTTGATTTTTTTTTTTTTTTTTGTTTTTGTTACCTTTTTTTGTTGTTGTTACCTGACAGAGATGGCAGAAAGTAAACTCTCCATATCTCTTTGCTGTCCTCTAATGGATTTTCTGAATTTCTGCAGAATAGGTCTATTGAAAGGACAACAAATCAGCAATGAATGATGAATCTTGAAAGTTTGGGCACAGTTTCTTCCACTCAGCATCCTTGATTTGAACAATTAGATAATTTTCTCTTCCATTGCTTTAAAAAAAAAACTTGATATCTTTTTTCTATTTTGCCATTTTGGAAAGGCTAGGATGGGATATTATCAGATTTGCAAACCAGAAAGAATGAGCCTGAGTTCAGGTTGTCCTCCAATCTTTTGGAAGGGCGAGGAGGACAGCTGTCTTCTAACAGCTTTAGACACTTTTAAATAATGGCTAGAACTACAAGATTCTAGCCTTCAAGTTGTTAAAGGAAAAGGCATCTTATAACCTTTAAGCTGTAATTTAAATGGAACTGAGAACAGTCTCAAATGAAACCAGCCACTCCTTGAAAACTGTTCGCATTTCAGTGGCTGTTTGTTATAGGCAATATTATAAGATTTTAAAGAGCAGAGATTTACATTTGGAAAGTATGGTGTAACAGATCTGCCGAGTTTATTGTAACTGTAGAAGAAATTGAAATAATAGATGGACAACCATCAACAATGGTATCCAGAACTTCCTAAATATGGTTGCCTGCCTATGGGATGCATGAAAAAAAATGTGTAAGGACACTGACAAATGCTGGTTATTTTAAGGTTAACTCCTTATCCTATCCTATCCTATCCTGCCTGACAAGTCTGGCTAAGCCATACCATTTATCATGCCGTTATCACTTTGGGCTGCTTTTTATTCTAATGTAATTTCTGCCACCAGCCTATTTACCAAGAGTAAAAGGTCACCCTGTGTAAGGCATGCTGAACTAGCCCAAAACAAGCATTAAATAAACAAATAAACAGGTCTGAAGGAAAAGTTGTAGAGAGATCAAACAGCAAGTAACTTATCAAGTGTATATATAGGCATCATGTTAGCAACCCACTTAGATGGATTTTAAACAGAGGTGGGTTCCTCCCGGTTCGGACCAGTTCACTCGAACTGGTAGCTACCCGCTGGTGACATCACGATGACGTCACGGATCCGGTTCGGTCGGTGCCGGTCCATGGGCGCCGCCATCTCTTTTTTTGAATTTTTTTTTTTGAATTTTTTTTAATTTTATTTTTTCTTCTGCGCATGCACAGAAGCCAAGTTTCCGGCACCGTGCATGCGTCGCCATCTTGTTTTCGGCTTTTTAAATTTTTTAAAAAATTTTTTGCATTGCGCATGCGTGCGTGTGCGAAAAGTGTGCGCGTGGCCATGTGGCGCGCACGTGCCCACGAGGCACAGCCACGCAGCGCAGGAGGAAGTGAACCAGCAGCGAGGTAAGTTAGAACCCACCCCTGATTTTAAAATATATATATTGAAATTGCCATGGTCAACTCAGCTCTTCTTGGCTGATCAAGCTGCTGGACTGGAAGTTTCAACCTGGAGAAGACCTGACTTCAAATTCCCTCTTATCCTTTAGGACATGGGTGTCAAACTTGCATCGTCACAGCATCATCACGTGATGTATCGTGACTTTTTTCCCCTTCACTAAACCGGGCGTTGGCGTGGCCAGTGCATGACGCATCCAGCCCACGGGCCACAAGTTTGACACCCCTGTTTTAGGACATGACTGCAGTAGAATGATAACTTGCAACAAGTTGTCACGGTCAGCTCTACAAAACTGAGCCATTTTAGGTACCACCTAAGACTTAGTTTAAAAAAAATAACAACTTTGTGAACCCTATTTTGAACTTAGTTTACAATTCCTTGTCTTCTGAAATTGAGGCTTAAGTCTCGTGTCCTGCAATGCCGGCCTTATTTTGATCCTTTCTAAGGCTCTCATTAAGTGAGTAGATTGCATTCATTCCCTCTTTATCTTGTAAACTCATGGACTCATAGTGATTGAAGGGATCAATTAGAACATTCCAACTCCCTGCTCAGTGCAGGAATCCAGGCTAAGGCATGGCTAACAGGTGAATGTACAAGTATTCTTTGGGTTATGGTGGCAGTTTTGCCACTGCTAAGCAACGTGATCAAAAAACACAACATCACAAAGCTGCATTGCTTAGCGATGGCAACCCCAGTGATTGCCATTGTAATTCCAGAACCATGCAGGTCATTAAGTGGGAAAGGAACAGAGTCCCAAACAAGGAGTGTAGGATACGATTCAGAATATGGGGGTGGGGGTGTTGCTGCAGGGGGTTGAATGTCATGGTCTGGCACATGGGTTGGGGAGGGCAAGGGAGGGTGTGGGGGAAAACTGCTGCAGGTGAGTGTGCAGTACAAAGAGCAAGTTGATTCTGGCTGCTATGGAGCACACTTCCTAATGGGATCCTCGGGGGGGGGGGGAAACGGTAGGAGCAACTTAGTGGGACAACTTACAACCTTCTCTGCTGGCTTCCCCAGTGAATTTATTTGTGAGAAGCCGGGAGGGAAGTTCACGAATGGTGATCACATGACTGCAGCTCACTGCAGCCTCATAATTGTGAGCCCAACACCCAAGAGCCTGGATCACAATCATGTGGTCACAGGGCTATTGCAATGACCAGAAGCTTGAGGGCCAGTCATAAGTACATTTTTTTCAGTGCCCTGTAACTTTGAACAGTTACTGAACAAACGGACATAACCTGAGGACTACCTCTGCTGAAATACATCCAGTAAGTGGGAGTTCATTACTTCTCTTAGTAATTATTTCTCCTGACAAACTGCTGTTGTGATTAAAATTCTCCTCTTAACATGCAGTCCTTAACGTAAATACTGTACATTATTCCTCTTTTTGGAATGGCAGGAGACCAGAGCTTGATAAATATGTCCAAGTCTTCCACCTTAATCCATAGTTTCTATCGGACCACCATTTTTCACTAAACCTCTTCTAGTTTATCTGAATTGTTCATAATGAAATGCAGTATCCAGAACTGGACATACTAGTCAAGGTGGATGTGACTGAACCATCTTGTTCATCACCTTCATTTTTAAAAAAAAAAGTGATGAGAAAAAGCAATAGTTGTAGAATACTAATATATCTATTTTAGATGTGAATCCAAAATTGCTTCAGAAATCACTGAGCAATGGAATTTGTGCTAAAATGAACCACAAAAATGTTCCCTTTCATACGGATGTAGGAAAACCCATAAATTATATTATATGGATGCTATATTATGTTTATTATGTAATAACAAAAAGTCTACGTTAGATAACAGCACCATTATTTTAGAACTGTACTGCACAGGTACAGTTCCTCCTCATATTCAGGGATTACCCAAATGGGAACTAACAAGAAGATTTTCTAACATTTGTGATAAACGCAGACGGTCACATGTGCCCACAGCTGTAATGACTCCCTTTTCTTCTTCGTCTATCTACGGTGCTTCAGTGCCATCACTACCATTCTCTCTTTCATCGTGACAACCTCGCCGTACAATTAACTTCAATCCCATAAGATAAAAATAGGGCTGGAAACCAGTGTTTGAGCAAATCCCACGAAGTTCCTTTGTTTGTGAAATCTCCATGCCATCTCACTTCTAAAACCTTGGATTCCCTAAGGCTATCCGTATTTGCCTTTGCTTTGTCTACCTTTTTCAAAACTCCCTGCCCGGCAGTTGGTTATATTTATGCTTGTTTGCTTTTACATTGATCAAGAGCCTTTCATTTTGCGGCATCCCACCTTGCTTTATTGATACCCTTTTGCAGGTGTTCACAAGGATAATTCACCTTCCCTTGAAATGTTTGTTGGGTGTGTCCGGCTTTCGTTCCCCTCCTAGGCTACATTACTTTCCTTCATTGGAAATTCATCCCTTCTTGTAGGATAGAAGTATATTTTGAAGAACAGACTACCTTCTGATCTAGCTTTGTTGTTGTTGTTGTTGCTGCTGTTGTTGTTTATAGATTCTTTTTAAGAATTAAGAGCTCTGATGGCCATTTGGTGCCATGGTTGAAAGACATATATCCCGGCCTCCATTTGCTCCTTTCTCCATCTCTCCCTGTCTCTGCCCGGCTGCTGCTCGACTCCCAGGCAGAAAATGAATTTCAAACATCAGGGCTGGGAGGCAGGGAAGCTGCAGCTGCTGGGTTGATGCCCCTTCTGCAGCCCTGGCCAACAGTTCTGACATCCCCTCACAAAGTAATCACAGATCACAGCATTTAATCACTGAAAACAAGCACTCCAGAGGACAGCAGTGTCAATATCCTACTCTCTCATTATCTGTTTGGATTGCACATCCACACTGTCAGATAAACAGAGTGGAAAATTAAGATTAAAAATATGGTAATTTCATTTCAGGCAGCAGGCACCACTCACTGCCCCTATTATGCTATTGATTACCTCTGAATTCAATTTTTCTTTCAATGCAAACTTTAATCTGTTTGCTACCCAGCAATTCAACTCCCCAAGGGCTATTTGAGAGTAAGTAACCATTTAATCTGATGCTAACTGAAAAATCACCGTCCTTAATGAATTGTGTAAATCATTCAGCTCTGAAGCACCTTTGACTTCCATTTCATTTTTTATTTTCTGCTCGATATAGGAAGGGATCCGCCTGTGAATAATTACAAAGTAGCAAGTATTTTTAAATAGAGCAAATATGATAAAAACCCTATTATAGTGGGGCATGTGTAATGAACAGTACTTTTTAATTTCAAAATAGCTATTCATTAAAAAAAGAATGGAAGATTAAAAAGAGAGGCTCAAAGCTCAAGGTAGAAGTTGATAGACATTGTAATTACATGGTTAATTTCAAAGATTTATATGCTGTTATGATTTAAAAGGAATTTTTATGACCTGACATTTTCATTTGAGGAGATTTTTTTTTTATTTAAAATTAATCTTCTAGCTCCTATTCTTAATTATTTCTTGGCAAGGGATAAATGAGAATACAAAAAAAAAATGCCCCATATCATATTTTAAGCAGAATAAATGAATGTGGATTTGTGAACAGCAGTAAAGTGTCTCTCCTCACTCAGCTGGAATCCTTCTGCATCAAAATCTGACTT
The DNA here is from genome assembly GCA_003457575.1 of Thermophis baileyi. Classification (NCBI taxonomy): domain Eukaryota; kingdom Metazoa; phylum Chordata; class Lepidosauria; order Squamata; family Dipsadidae; genus Thermophis; species Thermophis baileyi. Next base: position 1,501,112 of record QLTV01000806.1, read on the forward strand.
AAAAATGGGGGGGAGGGGGGGAAGAGGCTGGCACATTTCAACTGCAGCTTGTCTTGCCAAAAAACCTTATCATATATATCTATCTATATCTATCTATATTTATGTATTATTTTATAAGATGTGTAGCCTACCAATTGAACCAGAATTACCATTCCCCTTTTCCTACCCACAATGCTAACAATTATTCTAAGCGGCGTTGGGTCCCATCTTACAATGTTTTTAAAATGTGTTTTACCAAGCTGGCATTTGGGAAGGGCTTAAAATTTTAAGCAAATCTCCGGTGCCTACAGGAAGTCTAAATGTGAATCAGGCTGAAGGAATGCTTAAGTGGTTATTTACAATTAAGATTCTATGGGATGATTCCCGTCATAAGCATGCATTAGGTATGCCAGCCAAGCAGCGAAGCCTAGAGGCTTGTTAACAAACCCTCACGTGAAGACACCCTCCTCCGTCTCCCTCTTTCTTTTTTAACCCCAAACACAGGTTATTTAGTTTGCTCTCCAGCACAGACGTTTTGCACTTGGGGCTGATGAAGACATTAGTATTTATTATGACTGCACCTGAGCAGAGGGGAAGGTTGTTATTACGGCAGCCCCAGACCTCTCTAATTATCCTGTAATGGGTACCTGGGCAGAGCACGGCAACAGCCAAGGTGGCCCCACTGCCAGGCCCTCACTACCATCCAAGATCTGCTGAAGCCCAGGCGTTCCTGAGAAACTCCCCATGGTGCTTATTCAGCAGAGGGAAGGCCAAGCAACCATTGAAGCTCTTATTAGTGGTGGAGGGAGGGAGGGAGGGACAGGATGGAAAAAACAGGCTGTTGGTTTCTCCTTTTCACTCGCCTGTGGTACCCGTTTACAAGAACTTGCATTTCTCCTCTCCTGGATTTTCCAGTTGTACTTTATGAACTTAGGGATGATGATGGGAAATGCCAGGATTTGCCTTTTGGGACACCAGATGCTCTGAGTTGTGGCTCCTCCCCAAACTTTCAGCCGGGGGGAGCCAGTGAGGTGCAGGATTAGGGGACTGGACCTGGTCTGGAGAGATTCAGGGTCAGCCTCTGTCATGGAGGTTCAGCCACGTATTCTCTCACAGCCCAGCTAACCTCAAGGGATTGATGCTGTGAGGATAAAAAGAAAGAAAGAGCCCCATGTAAAGTTAACAAATAAACCACAAATTCAGTTCTCAGATTAGAGCTAAATGCGAGGGCTGTTTTAATCAAAACCCCAAACTCTGACTTGCATTCTAGAGGTAGAGAGTTTGGTTCCCTCTTACATCACCACCATCTATGGATTGATGGGAATTGGGGTTCCACACCATTGTAGTGCACCATCTTGCTCACTTCTGCTTTAACCAATCCATGCAGTCGGGTGGCACCGGAAGCTAAGAAGCTATTGTCGCAAAGTAAATTGATGACTTTCTGCGTTCAAAACCTGTGACTTTTGCTCAAGGAATTTCCCAGATTTTGTTTTACTTTCTTTATTCTCAACACTACAAGCTGATGGTAACCAGGTGCTTTAGGAAGGAAGTGTGGGAAATTGGAGTGGCTGGAAAAATCTTAGAAGGAATATTAGAAACAATTAAGGATACAGTCCAGGTAACAAGAAACCTGAGAAGAAACTATTCACATCATTCTGAAAACTCCACCTTAATGTACTAGCTGATAGATAAGAGTGGATAATTCCTTTTGCGGTTTCCAAAAATCTGTATTTACCTCTAATACTAAAATTACAGACACCTGACTAAAGTCTTATATTCCTTCCTTCTTTAAACTTATCCATCTGGGTAGGCTTGGCAGATAGTTCTTTAAATTTAAAAATTACATTTGTAACTTTTTTTAAAAGCACAAAGTCACCGCATATAGACTTAGACTTAGAATAACAGAATTGGAAGGGACCTTGGAGGTTTTCTAGTCCAACTCCCTGCTTAGGCAGGAAACCCTACACCACTTCAGACAAATGGTTATCCAACATCTTCTTAAAAACTTCCAGTGTTGGAGCATTCACAACTTCTGGAGGCAAGTTGTTCCACTGATTAATTGTTCTGTCAGGAAATTTCTCCTTAGTTCTAAGTTGCTTCTCTCCTTGATTAGTTTCCACCCATTGCTTCTTGTTCTACCCTTAGGTGCTTTGGAGAATAGTTTGACTCCCTCTTCTTTGTGGCAGCCCCTGAGATATTGGGACACTGCTATCGTGTCTCCCCTAGTCCTTCTTTTCATTAAACTAGACATACCCAGTTCCTGCAACCGTTCTTCATATGTTTTAGCCTCCAGTCATAGACAACAACATACAGATAGTTGTATGTACAACTTAAACCATAATTTTTGGAAACCGCTTATGGACTATGTGCTTGAGGTGGAAAAAAAATGAAACTTTGAATTTGGGTTTTGCCACTTAGATAGGTTTGTTATTATAGAAATGGCTAGTTTGTATTATTATATAAAAGTAAAAAGTTAAGGTTTGATGCTATTGTCTTATTCTACTGCACCAAAAGAAGTGAGAAGTCAATGCTTTTTCTTTCTTTTTTCCCTTTGCCCTACACTTTCCAATTCCCTTTTCCCCTCCCTTATTTTTCTATTACTTTCTTTTGTATTTTTGTATTTTATGTTACTAAAATTTTAATTAAAAAAAAACTTACAACCATAATTGAGCTCAGAATTACAGTTGTAAGTCATTGCAGTCATAAATTGAGACATCGCATGACTGGATTTGAAGTTACTACCATTTCTTATGACGGTTGTTAAGCAAACCCAGTGGTCTTTAAGTGAATCCATTTTCCCCAATGGGTGTTTTTTGCCCAAAACCAAAAGAAAATGGCAAACTGGCAAAAAACATTGCACATCGTGTTCACATGACTGCTACATGCTACAAATGGAGAGCCAGTTGCCAAGGTCCCAAAATGCAACCACATAACCGCAGGAGTCTGTGCTGCTGTCATAACTCTGAAAAGAGGTCTTAGGTAGCTCTGGAGAGAACTGTCATAATTTCAAATGGTTTTCAAACAGCCAGTGACAAGTCAAGGACTCCTTCATTTTGCAGATAAAAACACACTCTCTGTGATATCAAGCTGTTATTACTAAAGTATCCCAGGGTCAGGGGTGAAATTCAAATTTTTTCCCTACTGGCTCTGTGGGCGTGGCTTGGTGGGCGTGGCTTGGTGGGCATGTGACTGGGTGGGTGGGCGTGGCCAAGTTGACGTCACTTCTTTGCCCTAATGACCTACAAAAAGAAGATATACCAATTATTATACACAAAACAATAAAAGAGGTACACAAATACATAAGAGCAATAAGATTTTTATTGCTCTTATGTAAGTATTTGTGTACCTCTTTTATTGTTTTGTGTATAATAATTGGTATATCTTCTTTTTGAATTTCACCCCTGATCTATCTACTTGCTTTCCCCAACCTGGTGCTTTCCCGTTCATTATTAAACTAGATGTCCCAGCATCCTCGTAACCTCGGGGTTTACGGGAATTTCTGTGTGCCTAATAAAGTAGACAAGGGCAGGTGTGGGCGGGGCCAACCAGGGATGATTTTTACCGGCTCTGCGAACCAATTCAAATCGTCCCTATTGCCTCTCCCGAGTTGGGCCAAGGTGGTTGAATTTCACCCCTGCCCAGGGTCCTTTACACATGTTAGTTGCCAAGTAATGAATGGAGGGACAGCAAAGAAGTTATTCTAACCAGATCCTACTCATTCTCACCATATTTATTTGCTATTGGGGAGGTATTCAGCCAACTGATGCAGTGTCCCTTCCCCCCCCCTTTTCTGTTGAAAACTAACAGTGCCAGGCATCTGGGCATTCCAGTGCCCATGTCTTCTTTCTGGGCTCTGACTGTACAATGCAATACAACACAAGAGGACACTAAAGGTGGTGCACACACTTCTTTTCCAACTGTCACATGATTCAGTAGGTTTGTACTTGAATGCAGATGATATCATCTGCAGTCAAATTAAGAAACCGTCAGTCTTCCCAGGCAGACCAGACAGAAACCAGATGAGCTAATTCTACTTGATTGTAAGGTTACTGTTAACAGTATCTTGCAAGTCTACCAATCTCCCGCTGTCTCCTTTACAGTCTGAGAATTGGGGAAGGGTCCCTTCCGAGCCTCCTTCTCCATCCATTATGCAGCTGCAACTTTGCCCTCTCTTATCTGATGGTTCCCTAGGAAGCATCTTTCATCCCCATCTTCCAAGGTTATTCCCACATACCATTCCAAAAATCAAGCTATATTCCAACTATCTCACAACTTGTCCTAGATTTTCCCCCACACACAAATACATACACACACATAGAAACACACCATTGCAGCTGTTCTCCATGTACTTTTGTCCTTGTGGGGTGTTTTGATGAAATTCCTCCAAGCCGCATGTGGAACACACACCTGCCATACAGAGAGATCCAAGGCAATATTGTAGCTGCAGTGTGTCTGCTACAGTATGTCTTTCTTGGTAATGCTCCTTGTTTGATCAGATAAACAGCTCATCAAATCTTGTAATACTCTGTGTAAAACCTGGAAGTACGGCAGACATCTTATCAGCAGGATCAATTTTTTTCCCCAAATCATCTGCACATTCAGATTTACATTAGGAAGTCCTTAGGAGTCCAAAATCAAAGCAAGGCTTTATCAGGACTGAAGATAGGAACTATTTCTACTGAAATCACTTCGTAGAAGAGATGTTGAGTCTGATTCTCCTTTGCTATCTGGGGAGACATATAGCCATAAACCCCTTTCCATCAACACATACATTTTTCTGAGTGGGCAATGTAGTTTATAGATTGGCAAATCAAATCAAATCAAGCCAGATCCCAGAGGATTGAACAATGGTCCCAATTCATAAAACTTTCCCCACATTCCAGATATATATATTATTTTTGTTTTGGGGAATGTGCAGTTGAGTATTTTCAAGAGACAGACTGTTTCTGTGAAGAGATAAATATTTGTTCCCTGTAAATGTTAGAATTGCTTGAGAATCGGTCTATACTGCCTTGAAAGAGTAACCCCAAGACACATTTCTGGTTTGTTTTTTTTAAGCTAAAAGAGATAGTCTTGCATGTGTGTGTGTACATGTGCTAAAATATCATTTATAATCTTTTGAAATTGTAATTCCAACAATTCTACTGATATTTCATACCAATCGTCTTTTTTTTCTTGCCGGGTATTATTGTATTATTGAAGTCAAAAAGACTATGTGGAAAATAAAAGTTACTGAAGTGTGATTGTATTTGCTCACCTTGAAAACATCAGCCTTATAGAAAGCCATTTATCATTGCAGTAATCAATTTTGAATTTCATTTCCTTATTTAAAAAGTATGTTATTGTACAGTATAAAACAATTCATTGATACTCCAAGTATGTTCAAAATACACAAGCATCTAAATACAATTGTTGCTTTATATACAAGGTCTCAGAAATAATTTCCTTTGAATTAAGTACTTACTGTACATGATGCAGATAAGTGAGTACATTATTGGAGCCTTAAAGAATTGATGTTAACGCCTCTATATATTAACAATCATTACAACTTCAACTACAGTACACTTAGCAATTATAAAATCACTCAGTATTTCAGTTCAGGTACTGTATAATATGGATTTATACTGTACTTGATTTATAATTGAAGAACAAAGTTACTTCATCTGGGATCTAAGTAAATTTGAAGGCTTATTTTTATCTGAACTGGGTAGAAAAATAATTCTCACATGGCTACAGGGTGTTATTTTGACAATTAACAATAATATTTGAATCAATTTAAATATAAGTAAATACAATTTGGGTAGGATGCACAATAGTTAAAATAAATTCCTCTTTTCTAAACTACATAAATGCAAATGTGGGATATAAAATAATTACAGGAAAGATGTGCATAATTACCCTTAAAACTATATATGGGCAGGGATATATGCCCATATATATTCCCCACCCACCACTCAGACACATTCTAGATAAATAAACACGAATGCCTATAAATATTGTGCTGCCCAAATAGCTTCCTTTGTAGTAGTTTTATGGTTTGCATCTATCCATTCACAAAATATATATTTACCTATGTAAGCTACATGCATTATGAGTTGTGCTATCAGAAAAAAATAAATTATCTGAGCAGTAAATGAAACTCTTCCCTTTTGTGCATTTAACGCTATCTAATAATACGGAAAGCAGCCTATTCTGTTTGAAGGAAGGTGAGCTTTTTAATCAGGTCTCCCAGCCTGCAAAGAACCTGCTTTGCTGGTGGAAGGAACAGGTTGCTGACCAATTTCTGCAAACTAATTGTCTTCTGAATTCAGAGTGCGTAGCAAATGCTGCTTAGAAAAATGGGATTTTCCTGCCAGCAATATTTGCTTCTTTGTCACTTTGATTTCATGCTTCTTTCATCAGCCTTCCTTCTTACCTATCCTCCTGCTACTTCAGTTTTGAACAGCCCCCAAACAATGTTTGATTTGTGCTTTCTGTACGTATTTGCCTATTCACCCCTTTGACTCTCCAAAGCTGAGTAGCAGAACCTCAGAGAGAAGCAAATTGGGCTGGATTGACTGGCGCTTTCTGGGCCTGCCAATCAGCGGCAAAGGCTGACCCAGAAGGTATTAGAGGCCACTGTCTCCCTCAACGTGCTTTAGATGTGTAACATCTAACAAGTTGTGTTCAATGGAATTTTCCATCCCACCATTTTCTCCACTTAAGATCTTTTTTTTTTTTAATGGTTACTTCTACAGTACACAAAACGTTAAACTCAATAGAATTAAATGTTCCTAAACATAGAATTTGCACAGAGGATTTCACGGGCAGAAAAATGGCAGGATTAATGATTTCTGTATGCTTGAAAAGGGTTCAAACCACTCTTGAAAATATAAATGGCACATAAAAATAAATAACAGAAATCTGCACAGAATCCCAGAAGCAATCCAGTTCAGAGACGGCTTACTCACTACTAAAGTTCTTATTGTAAATTGTTAACTATTTCCTGAACCATCTGGGTACAGCGAAATCTCATTTCAATGCACTAATTGGGGTAGGGCAGGGGGTGTCAAACTCGACTTCATTGAGGGCCGCATCAGGGATGTGTTTGACCTTTGGGGGCCAGGGTGGGCGTGGCCAGGGTGGGTATGGCCAGCTCGACGTCACTCGTGTCGGGGGCGCCTGTGGTGGCCCGAGCACTCTGCCAGCGAAAACGGGCTCCCAAGCTCTGTTTTTGGCTGTGACGGGCCTCCTGAAACTCCGAGCTCCATTTTCACTGGCAGAGGCACTGTGGGCCAGTCCTTTCCTGTTTCCAGGGCGGCCCCACGGGCCAGATCTAAGAACCCCGTGGGCCGGATTCGGCCCCCGGGCCTTGAGTTTGACACCCCTGGGGTAGGGTCTGTTCGTGAGTTCTAAAAGTCTACAAGTACATAATTGTGGCAATATTGTTTACATAGTTTAAGAACAGGTGTTACTGTGTCATGATTATAATGACTGTTGTACAAATAATGTAAATCACAACAGAACTGGGGCCATTGCTGCAAAGCCATGTCTGCATTGTGATCTGGAAAACTGAGGTGTCTCTGCATGGCAAAACTACACTATTGGATGTTAGTGTCTCCATTATGGAGCATCACAAAATGTAGAGTCATCGGATCTGGGCTGCAAAATTCCATATTTCTACTAGATGGAAGCAAAGAGATACACAAAACTTTGACATTTATAAGCTATTAATGCTATATAGCTGATTTTTGAAGGCTGGATTTGGTACCCCTCAAAATTAAAGATATGCTATATATGAACTATGGGCAAAGTATGACTGGGATGGGATTTGTTTAACCATAAAAAGGCAGCTGTTGATTGGTACAGCTGTTGATTGTTTAGTTTGCAATAGACAACATTTAATAAGATGACAATTAATAATAAGCTGTAGACCACCCTGGGGCGCGGTGGCTCAGTGGCTAAGACGCTGACCTTGTCGATCAGAAAGGTCGGCAGTTTGGCGGTTCGAATCCCTAGTGCCGCGTAACGGAGTGAGCTCCCGTTACTTGTCCCAGCTTCTGCTAACCTAGCAGTTCGAAAGTATGTAAAAATGCAAGTAGAAAAATAGGGAACACCTTTGGTGGGAAGGTAACAGCATTCCGTGCACCTTCAGCGTTTAGTCATGCCGGCCACATGACCACGGAGACATCTTCGGACAGTGCTGGCTCTTTGGTTTTGAACCGAGATGAGCACCGCCCCCTAGAGTCAGGAACGACTAGCACATATGTGCGAGGGGAACTTTCACCTTTACCTTAGACCACCTTAGAGAATGATTTTGGCTTGAACCTTAAAGAGACAATTGGCTACCTTATGACATCAACTAGGTTGCTATCTACCTGCTCAAACTCAAATATGAATTAAAGTGCGTGCAAGTGTACCGCACCTTATATTCTCCCCATACAAAGGAGTAGCAGGGAAGGGGATTTTAACTATTGTACAGTAAACTGGAAGATAGGGAATTGGATCAGCAAAGGAAGGAACTTTGTGAGGCAGTTGTGCAAAACAGCAGAATAATTTTACCCAGTTAGGCGCACTGGGCACCCAGTTAGGCGCACCTCGCAGGAGCCGAGGTGGCGCAGTGGTTAGAGTGCAGCACTGCAGGCTACTTCAAGCTGACTGCTAGCTGCAGTTCGGCGGTTCAAATCTCACCGGCTCAAGGTTGACTCAGCCTTCCATCCTTCTGAGGTGGGTAAAATGAGGACCCAGATTGTTGGGGGCAATATGCTAACTCTGTAAACCACTTAGAGAGGGCTGTAAAGCACTATGAAGCGGTATATAAGTCTAAGTGCTATTGCTATTGCTATAAAGGCCCAATTCACTGTCTTAATGCTGGAGGTCTGGCGTGATGCTCCTTGTGATTTTTGTTGTTGATGTGGGTTTGGGGTCTTTCCTGCAGAGAAGAAGAAAATAATCATGGGCCTAATCCAGTTCCTTTGGCAACCAGCTGTAATGCTTTATTCTGCTAGTTTAACCATTGCAAAAAATAGCAACTCTGGGGCAGGCATTGGGAACATGCTATGGAGCAGTCAAAGAGTTTGGCATATATTGATATAGGTCAATATAAACATGACATTGTCATAGATGTATGCTATAGGCCACACAACCAAGCAGAAGAAATAGATGAACTTTTTGCTAACCAGTTAACAAATGTATGTAGGAAACACACCACAGTAGTAATGGGGGATTTTAACTACCCTGACATCAATTGGGATATAAACTCTGCATCAAGTGGGAGATCGAACAGATTCCTGACCAATCTAGCTGACAACATTACCATCCAAAAGGTAGAGGAGGGAACTAGAGGGAGAGTTATACTGGATCTAATTTTTAGTAACAGAAAAGAAGTGATAGAGGGGGTTGAAGTTGCCAGAACTTTGGGAGAGAGTGACCATGTCATACTGAAATTTGATATAATGCAAACACAAACAATAGAAGATAATCAAATCAGTATCTTAGACTTTAAAAAAGCTGATTTTAACAAACTTAGAAAGTGCTTGGGAAGGATTCCATGGATGAAAAACTTAAAGGGGAAAACAACTCAAGAAACTTGGGAAACTCTGAAAAATGTGATTTGTCAGCCAGTTATAAATCCATCTGGCCACAAAAAAGAGGGGCTCAACCTATTTTCCAAAGCACCAGAAGGTAAGACAAGAAACAATGGATGGAAACTAATCAAGGAGAGAAGCAACCTAGGAATAAAGAGTAAATTCCTAATGGTAAGAACAATTAATCAGTGGAATGGATTAGACAACCCACGATCCATTACAGCTGCGGTGGAGCAATGGTTAGAATGCAGCACTGCAGGCTAATTCTGCTGCCTGTCGGCTGCCTGCAATTTGGCAGTTCGAATCTCACCAGGCTCAAGGTTGACTCAGCCTTCCATCCTTCCGAGGTTGGTAAAATGAGGACCGAGATTGTTGGGGGCAATATGCTGACTCTGTAAACAGCTTAGAGAGGCCTGTAAAGCACTGTGAAGTGGTACATAAGTTAAGTGCTATTGCTATTTCAGACATTTTCTTACATAACATTCACGTACGTTCTCCGACCCTCACCATACTTTTCTCTCACCCTTGTGGACCCCCTCGCAACCTCCTCAATTTACACAGTGCCTCTGTCGCATCTCTGTGCACCCCACAAACCCTCCTTAACCCAAAAGACACCTCTTATGTGCACCCTTGCAAGCCCTTGCAACCCCCAAGGCATACACCTCTTCGCACACTGCAACCCCTCTCTCATGCATCTCTGTGCACACCCGCATGTGCACCTTGATGGGGAGATCACATTCCTGGAAAAGGCATGTGGGGATGCATTAGAAGCACCACGCAGATCAGGGAGGGCATGCAGGGGAAGAGTGCAGGGGGTCCATGAGAAACCAGCATAACATGAGCACAGATGTACTAGGGAGATTGTACTAGGGATGTACTAGGACAGTGATGGCGAACCTTTTTTTCCTCGGGTGCCGAAAGCACGTGCGCGTGCGCTATCATGCGCATGCCCACACCCATAATTCAATGCCCCCGCCCGTACCCCACCCCCCTGCGCATGCGCACACAACACCCGCTCCCCCATTTCCCGACTTCCAGTGGGCCCAGTAGGCCCGTTTTTCACCCTCCCCAGGCTCCAGAGGCTTCCCTGGAGCCTGGGGAGGGTGAAAACGCCCTTCCCCGCCCCCCGGGAGGCCCTCTGGAGGCCAGAAATGCCCTCCCAAAGCCTCTGTGCAAGCCGAAAATCAGCTGGCCGGTGCGCACATATGCGCTGGAGCTGAGCTAGGGCAACGGCTCGCGTGCCGGCAGATATGGCTCTGCGTGCCACCTGTGGCACGCGTGCCATAGGTTCGCCATCACGGTACTAGGATGTTCATCTGTACACAGATGTACTAGGGATTTACCAAGCTGCCAGGGAGCATGGACAATCATGAATTTGTCAGAGAGCATTAGATCACATGAGCAAAAGAGTGGAGGTGCTAATGCAGCTGCTGAAGTGGCCACCACTTCCCCAAATTTCATTCCCATGGGAATAGTGGGTCACTTGCATTTTGCAAGTTAGCACATTTGAGGTACCTCCGTTCAAAATTTGTTGCCATCTGATGCAGTTTTAGTAGTATTTAAATCTGCATCACTACTACCTAGGGTTGCCTAGTTTTAAAGTTCCATTCAGGTTTACAACAAAATGCAGAAATAACTCCTTACTTGAAGAAACCTACATGGAATTTCCCAACTAAACGAACTGAATTATTCAAGAACTGGGCCATTGTGTATTTACTCTTGGGCATGCTGAAGATTAAGAACCGTGCATTTTAATTCTATTAATATATTCTTCCCTTAAAAAGCAGCCTCGCTGTTCAAAACATGGTGAAGAATTTGGAAGGCAGCCATGAATTGTGTTTCCCATTCCTTTTATTGCAATAGTGTTTATTGTTGTTCCCTACCCTGTTCAAGGCTAACAACAACTTAGCTGAAACTGATCCGCTCTGTAGGAATTTCTCAGCTGGTAGAGGTTATGCTTGGAACTTCTTGTGCCGGAGACTTAGCACCATCATTTACTAGCCCACAGTACTATTTCCTTGGAAATGAAGCGTTTTGCATCAATAATCAATTTGATGCCATAATCACTGCGGAAACTGACAAGTTTATGGGGATGCCATCTGGTTACAGAATCAGTGTCAGTTATTGCAGTCATAAATAGTGAACAAGATGTATATTTTAGATTTTTGCCCATGATCGGCTACTAAAAACTAGCAGAGTGGTCTAAAATCCTGAAATAACTTAGCTTCAAATCCTTAAATATCTTCAATATTTTAGTTTGCCCATTAAGATCAGCTTGGCAGGCTCTGCTCAGAGTCCTACTGGTTTCTCTCTGATTAAGCTTCCATTTTGGAATTCTCTCTGGTCCAGTCTTGTCTTCTTTCAGAAAACAACTATAGGGATTCATTTTCATCCAGGTACTTACAGGATACCCTCAATCCCAGGAACTAATCAGCCTTTAAACTGTTTATTAGATTAGATTTACTAGATTTATTTTTTTTAAAGTGCCTTGTTTACATGTTTTTAATTTTTTCCAAGGCTTTTTCAAGGCCTTTGTTTTGTTATAAGTCTGTAGAGATTCTCAGTCATCCAGGTCATGGTTGTCCCAAAGGTGCTTTTTTCAGGAGGCAACTGGACTTTCTCGTTTTTTCTTTGAAGATGTTTTGCTTCTCATTCAAGAAGCTTCTTCAGCTCTGACAGGACAGTGAGGAATGGAAGGATTTATATTCCTTTGTTTTGTTATGTTTTTCATCAACTCTGTGAATTTTGTAAAGCACTCTATATACACTGTTGTATTTATTATTCTATCCCTACTAAGGACCACCCAGATATTTTACAGAGATTTTAATCAAGTTTTAGACTCTTTGATAGATTGCAACACTATTCTGATTAATTTTAATTCTCATGTATGGACAAGTGTTACAAGCTCATATTTTGCAGTTTAAAACAGTGTTATATATGGCAGCTTTTTGTTCCATTACAAGGCTATGCTCCCTCCTCCCCCTAGTTCTATATCAGACTTGATCCTGTGTTCATTATTTCTCAGTACTGTTTTTTAATCTGTTATTCTAATCTTGTGATAATATTTGATAAATCAGTGATTCTCAGCCATGACATGGCTGGCTGGGGAATTCTGCGAGCTGAAGTCCACACATCTTAAAGTTGTCAAGGGTGAGAAATACTGCACTAAATAAATCTGGAGTCTCGTGATTCAAAGTCAGCTATTTTCTTTGCATCTTCATCTCTTGTTGCATCCCACAAAGTTATATCCGTTGGATTATTTATTAAAGTCCATAAACCTTCCTTTCACAATAT